>CM050163.1:26757927-26954971 GCA_027410445.1 Discoglossus pictus | reverse complement strand
TTCCTGGTCTACTGTCATGCTCACTTGTGTACAGCCAGGTTCCAGGTCTACTGTCATGCTCACTTTTGTACAGCCAGGTTCCAGGTCTACTGTAATGCTCACTTGCATACAGCCAGGCTCTAGGTCTACTGTCATGTTCACTTGTATACAGCCAGGCTCCAGGTCTACTTTCATCTTCACTTGTATACAGCCAGGCTCTAGGTCTACTGTTATGTTTACTTGTATACAGCCAGGCTCCAGGTCTACTGTTATGCTCACTTGTATACAGCCAGGCTCTAGTTCTACTGTTATGTTCACTTGTGTACAGCCAGGTTCCTGGTCTACTGTCATGCTCACTTGTATACAGCAGGCTCCAGGTCTACTGTCATGTTCACTTGTATACAGCCAGGCTCCAGGTCTACTGTCATGTTCATTTGTAAACAGCCGGGCTCTAGGTCTACTGTCATGTTCACTTGTATACAGCAGGCTCCAGGTCTACTGTCATGCTCACTTGTATACAGCAGGCTCCAGGTCTACTGTCATGCTCACTTGTATACAGCAGGCTCCAGGTCTACTGTCATGTTCACTTGTATACAGCCAGGTTCCAGGTCTACTGTCATGTTCACTTGTATACAGCCAGGCTCCAGGTCTACTGTCATGCTCACTTGTATACAGCCAGGCTCCAGGTCTACTGTCATGCTCACTTGTATACAGCCAGGCTCTAGGTCTACTGTCATGTTCACTTGTATACAGCCAGGCTCCAGGTCTACTGTCATGCTCACTTGTATACATGCAGGCTCCAGGTCTACTGTCATGTTCACTTGTATACAGCCAGGTTCCAGGTCTACTGTCATGTTCACTTGTATACAGCCAGGCTCCAGGTCTACTGTCATGCTCACTTGTATACAGCCAGGCTCCAGGTCTACTGTCATGCTCACTTGTATACAGCCAGGCTCCAGGTCTACTATCATGCTCACTTGTGTACAGCCAGGTTCCAGGTCTACTGTCATGCTCACTGGCATACAGCCAGGTTCCTGGTCTACAGTCATGCTCACTTGTGTACAGCCAGGTTCCAGGTCTACTGTCATGCTCACTTTTGTACAGCCAGGTTCCAGGTCTACTGTAATGCTCACTTGCATACAGCCAGGCTCTAGGTCTACTGTCATGTTCACTTGTATACAGCCAGGCTCCAGGTCTACTGTCATGTTCACTTGTATACAGCCAGGCTCTAGGTCTACTGTTATGTTTACTTGTATACAGCCAGGCTCCAGGTCTACTGTCATGCTCACTTGTATACAGCCAGGCTCTAGGTCTACTGTTATGTTCACTTGTGTACAGCCAGGTTCCTGGTCTACTGTCATGCTCACTTGTATACAGCAGGCTCCAGGTCTACTGTCATGTTCACTTGTATACAGCCAGGCTCCAGGTCTACTGTCATGTTCATTTGTAAACAGCCGGGCTCTAGGTCTACTGTCATGTTCACTTGTATACAGCCAGGCTCTAGGTCTACTGTCATGTTCACTTGTATACAGCAGGCTCCAGGTCTACTGTCATGCTCACTTGTATACAGCAGGCTCCAGGTCTACTGTCATGTTCACTTGTATACAGCCAGGTTCCAGGTCTACTGTCATGTTCACGTGTATACAGCCAGGCTCCAGGTCTACTGTCATGTTCACTTGTATACAGCCAGGCTCTAGGTCTACTGTCATGTTCACTTGTATACAGCCAGGCTCCAGGTCTACTGTCATGCTCACTTGTATACAGCAGGCTCCAGGTCTACTGTCATGTTCACTTGTATACAGCCAGGTTCCAGGTCTACTGTCATGTTCACGTGTATACAGCCAGGCTCCAGGTCTACTGTCATGTTCATTTGTATACAGCCAGGCTCCAGGTCTACTGTCATGCTCACTTGTATACAGCCAGGCTCCAGGTCTACTATCATGCTCACTTGTGTACAGCCAGGCTCTAGGTCTACTGTCATGTTCACTTGTATACAGCCAGGTTCCAGGTCTACAGTCATGCTCACTTGTGTACAGCCAGGTTCCAGGTCTACTGTCATGCTCACTGGCATACATCCAGGTTCCTGGTCTACTGTCATGCTCACTTGTGTACAGCCAGGTTCCAGGTCTACTGTCATGCTCACTTGTGTACAGCCAGGTTCCAGGTCTACTGTAATGCTCACTTGCATACAGCCAGGCTCTAGGTCTACTGTCATGTTCACTTGTATACAGCCAGGCTCCAGGTCTACTGTCATGTTCACTTGTATACAGCCAGGCTCTAGGTCTACTGTTATGTTCACTTGTATACAGCCAGGCTCCAGGTCTACTGTCATGCTCACTTGTATACAGCCAGGCTCTAGGTCTACTGTTATGTTCACTTGTGTACATCCAGGTTCCTGGTCTACTGTCATGCTCACTTGCATACAGCCAGGTTCCTGGTCTACTGTCATGCTCACTTGTGTACCACCAGGCTCTAGGTCTACTGTCATGTTCACTTGTATACAGCCAGGCTCTAGGTCTACTGTCATGCTCACTTGTATACAGCCAGGCTCCAGGTCTACTGTCATGCTCACTTGTATACAGCCAGGCTCCAGGTCTACTGTCATGCTCACTTGTATACATGCAGGTTCCAGGTATACTGTCATGTTCACTTGTATACAGCCAGGCTCCCGGTCTACTGTCATGCTCACTTGTATACAGAAAGGCTTTAGGTCTACTGTTATGTTCACTTGTATACAGCCAGGCTCCAGGTCTACTGTCATGTTCACTTGTATACGGCCAGGCTCCAGATCTACTGTCATGCTCACTTGTGTACCACCAGCCTCTAGGTCTACTATCATGCTCACTTGTGTACAACAAGGTTCCGGGTCTACTGTCATGGTTGCTTGTGTACAGCCAAGCTCCAGTACTACTGGCAAGCTAAATCATTTATCCTAGGATTGTTGATATATATCTACCTCAATAAATATAGTTAATGTTTTTTTCATTACTCCATAAGTAATTACGTTCACTTGGCAAATATGTAAATAATTAATTTAAATATGTAAATAATTAAATAATAATTGTTATTTCACATATATATATATATACTAGTGACTTGCCCGTCAAAAAATGACGGCAATAGAATTGTAAGGCAGGTAATGCTGTTTGGTACACAAAGTAAGTATTTTGGTTGTGTGAGTACCTTCGGCGCCCTGTGTCGGTTTCCCCCCTCTTCCTTCCATGTGTCTGTTTCCCCATCTCTCCCTCCCGCTGTCTCTTTGCCCCCTGTCCCTGCCCTTTGTTTTTTAATCCCTTTTTTCCCTCCCCTGTGTCTCTTCCACCCCCCTCACCCCTGTGTCTCTTTGCACCCTCTCCCCCGTCTCCCTCCCCTGTGTCTTTTATCCTCCCTCTTCAAGTCTTGCGTGCCTCGCGATCAGCTCGCTTGGGCTTTTTGCATAGTCTTGCAGGCCGTGCGCTGAGCGCCTGAGCACTTTTTTTAAAGAAATACAGCTCTACGGCCGCCAATATTTTCGTCGATTAGCCGATTTCAGACCTCCCAAAAAAGCCAATTAAACATCAAATTAGCTTGCAACCTTACTTACAGGCCACCCTCACCTCTCCCCCTGTGCTGTGTGTGAGGTTATAAGTTAATTTTTTAATTAATTGACGTCTTTTAGCGGTTTTCCAGCGGCTTCCGAGTTATGGGCTTGAACATTTTTTTAGCCCGTTAAAGCCGTGAATAAAAGTCTTGCATGCATTGCGATGAGCGCCAAAGGCCTACGTCCTTCGGCACTGATCGCGGGCATCCCCATGAGCGTCTTCTGCACTCATGTCAAGCCTTTTTTAAAATCAAAGTCTTGCGGGTCTCGTGATGAACGCCTATGGCGCTCATTGTAGCCCGCGCCAAACCCGTAACCTTCCGTGCTCATTGCGCATGCGCAAGCCCGTAACTTTTAACATAGCATTACCGACAAACTCGCAATTGTGAAAACTATTATATGTGATCTATTATTATTATTACTAGCAACGTTCCTGTCAAAAATGACGGCAATAAAATGTGAATCCTTGCAATGCTGTTTGCCACACAATGGGAGCCTCTCCCCCTCTACTTTACTGGCCTTGCGATGAGAGCCTTCGTCGCTCATCACAGGCCTCTGTCTTTTTCCTCCCTCGTGTCTCATTTACCCCCTCCTCTCCCTCGCTTGTGTCTCCTCCCCCATTGTTTTTACCCCTTCTCCCCCCTGTGTCTTTCCCCTCTGCCCCCCGTGTCTCTTTCCCCACCTCTCCCTCCCATGTGTCTCTTGCCCCCTCTCCCTCCCCTGTGTCTCTTTTTCCCCCTGTGTCTCTTTTCCCATGTCTCTTCCCCCCTCCCTTGTGTCTGTTCCCCCTATTTCCCTCCCCTGTGTCTCTTTCCCCTCCTCTCCCTCCCCTGTGTCTCTCCCCCCTCCTCTCCCTCCCCTGTGTTTCTACCCCCCTCCTCTCCTACCCGTAGGTGTCTACACCCATTGTCTCCCACCCCTATGTGTCTCCTCCCTCCCCTTTGTCTCTTCCCGCTCCTCTCCCTCACCTGTTTGTCTCCCCCCTCCTCCTCTGTGTCTCTTCCCCCTCCTCTCACTCCTTCTTGTCTCTCCCTCCTCCTCTGTCTCTCTACCCCCTCCTCTCCCTCCCCTATGTGTCTCTCACCTCCTCTCCCTCCCCTATGTGTCTACCCCCCTCCTCTCCTACCCCTGTGTATCCCCCCTCCCCTGTGTCTCTCCCTCCTCCTCTGTGTCTCTTCCCCCCTCCTCTCCCTCCCCTGTGTCTCTCCCCCCTTTTCTCACTCCTTGTGTCTATCCCCCCTCCTCTCACTCCTTAGTGTCTCTCCCCCCTCCTCTCAATCCACGGTGTCTCCTCCCCCCTCCTCTCACTCCCCTGTATCTCTTCCCCCTCCTCTCACTCCCCTGTGTCTTTCCCTCCTCCTCTAACTACCCTGTGTCTCTCCCCCCTCCTCTGTGTGTCTCCCCCTCCTCTCCCTACCCTATGTGTCTCTCCCCCTCCTCTCCCTACCCTATGTGTCTACCCCCTCCTCTCCTACCCCTGTGTCTCCCCCCCTCCCCTGTGTCTCGTCCTCCTCCTCTGTGTCTCTACGCCCTCCTCTCCCTCCCCTTTGTGTCTCTCCCCTCTCCTCTGTGTCTCTCCCCCTCCTCTTCCTCCACTATGTGTCTACCCACCTCCTCTCCTACCCCCATGTCTCCCCACTCCCCTGTGTCTCTCCCCCCTTCTCTGTGTCTCTTCCCCCTCCTCTCCTTCCCCTGTGTCTCTCCCCCTCTTCTCACTCCTTTGTGTCTCTCCCCCCTCACCTCACTCCTTTGTGTCTCTCCCCCTCCTCTCACTCCCCTGTGTCTCCCAACCCTCCTCTCACTTCCCTGTGTCTCTCTCACTCCTCTGTGTCTCTCACCTTTCTCATTCCCCTGTGTCTCTCCCCCTCCTCTGTGTCTCTCCCACTCTCATTCCCCTGTGTCTCTCCCCCTCTGTGTCTCTCCCCCTCTCATTCCCCTGTGTCTCTCCCTCCCTCATCTGTGTCTCTCCCCCCCCTCCCCTGTGTGTCTACTCCCATCCTCTACCACCCCTGTGTGTCTCCCCCTCCCGTGTCTCTTCCCCCTTCGTCTCCCATCCCTGTGTCTCTCCCCCCTCGCTCATTTGTGTCTCTCCTCCCCTCCTCTCACTCCCCTGTGTCTCTCCCCCCTCTCATTCCCTTGTGTCTCTCCCCCCCCCCCTCCTCTGTGTCTCTTCCCCCCCTCCTCTCCCTGCCCTGTGTCTGTCCTCTCTCGTCTGTCTTCCCCCTTCTTCCCTGTGTGTCTCCCCTCCTCTTCGGCGAGCAATGTGCCTGCACAGGCTGCCACGCAGTACGCTTGCGTGTGCATGCGCAGACTTCGCCGCGCTATGCGCTTGTGCTGGGCCAGGAAAGCAATGCGCATGCGCGGCTTATGCCGCCCTATACGCATGCGCGGCCCGTTGCACAAAAATAATCAGTTTATTTTATTTTTCCTCTATGTAAATTGGTAATGAAGATTAAAGTATCCCTAGTGAAATATGACATTATTACAGTGAAGTAGAGGTATCAATCTATTACACAACCTAGGACTTTTTTAGTCCTCTACTGGTACACACTGTAACACTTTAAGCCACATTTAATTCCAAGCTCGCAACTCGATCGCAGACTGCCGTATGTCTGCATGTGTGTTGTGGGCTCTTGTTCCTCAACGATTGCAATGCTATTCAAATGCTTAAGCCCGCAAGTTACTGTCCCAAATCCAAAACCGTAAACCATGCACTGGTTCGTAGCAGTTCAGAGCGGGAACATGATCAATTAAGCAAGCCCGTAACCGCCCATTTCGAATCAGCCAATAGAAAATGAGACCGTCATTATTACAGCAGTAAAACATGGAGGTCACATGTCAATTAGTTAGGTTCCCTGGTCCGATATGCGATCAGATTTGCAAATCCCGAAATTAAAGAATTATGACAATGAATGCCAATACTGTTCTAGTCCATGTGGGTGGCCTGATATGTATTAACTCATTGATAACTGAGATCGATTTAACCACGAAATGACACATAAAAATACATTTATTTTCCTGCCATTTTGCGCACTTGAGACTGTTGTGCAATTAATTCTAATCATCGCTTTCCCTGTTATTTACAGTGCAGTATTGATGTTTTATTTGCAGTTACAGTGCTGTGGACAGGGGTTTAACCCCCTTGCGGGTCCTCTCTTGCACTCGTAAGATTTCCTACTTCATTTGCCATTTACGGGTGTGAAAACATTTGCAGGCTTGGGGAATTGGAGCAATTGAATAGCGATTTGCGATTTTAGCCCTCAGAAAGTGACAGGTCAAAGGCTTCTGGAGGCTGTAAGTTACAATACATAGCGCATGCGCAGCAGTGCAGCTACGCGGAAGAAGAAAAATTGTGGTCTGTTGGAATTCAAATGCAACTTTATTCAGTCATAGATAAAAATAGCAAAAGTACAATCCTCCATTTTGGAGAATGTGTGACAGGTCTGAGCACAATTCAAAACATCTGTATTCAGTCATAGATTGAAATAACAAAGCAACTTTATTCAGCTACAGATTAAAATAACAACTGGACAATCCTCCATTTTGGAGCATGCACGATGCTGCTGAGCACAAACAAATCAGTATTGTCTTATTTGATTGGTACAACATAGAGGAATAGAGGTATTTAAACCCCCAAAGAGCGCCATTTTTCTCTTTTAGCAATGGCTGCTCCTGGAGACAGAACGGGGGAGGGGGCTTGTGACCAGGCTAAGTGATAGGAAGTGTGGGTGTGGTTGGTCCTCTTAGGGAGTGGTCAGGGGTCAACAAAAGTGTTTCCCGCCCTGGTCAGTCAGTCAGGCGGTGGCACGTGTAATATCCCTCCCGCCCTGTTTATGCTATGTTTCTCTCAGCTGGATGTTACGGGGGTGATTGCTCGCTATCGGGTGGAGCTCTATTTATTTGGTCATGGTCTTTGACCATGGTTGGTTCGGAGGCCTCCTCTGCATGGGCTTCCTGGAGGCCTCAGGTTATGTTGGGCCATATTATTGTCGAGCAATCACCATTGTTTTATGATTCTGTTAATCATTCAATAAAGCTGTGGCCTGTTAAATCCCATACTCAGTGTCAATTGCATTATTTGGGTTCAACAAGTTTTCATGGTTCACTAACGTCCTTGGACACTCATGCTCAAGTCAAGCCCATGCAAGGGTGAAACGTTTTTCTCCTAAAACCGTCAGGTCCAGTCATTTATGCAGCCTATAGCAGTTACCACTTACTAGCCAGCAATAGTTGCCTTAAGAATGGGGCATTAGTCCTTTGAATAATTGCTAGTCTAATAATAGTGGGATACTGGAATGATGCAGTTTATCCAACTAGGCTTTTTTTATTTTTAGCAGTATGGATGTGGTATATGTATTTTAAATTGTCTTTCGAACTTTGTATCTGGCATATATTCCCATTACACACAGGGCATTCAGCTAGTTTGTGGGGCATACCATAGCCAGTGAGTAAGGACGTCTCAGAAAGAGACACAGGAGCTTGACTTGATTATATAATAGCTCCTTTACTTATAATGTGGTTGTTTGCTCCTGGAATGGTTGCTGTTTAAGTCTATTAGACATCAGGGATACTGGCGAGTTTGTGGGGTACACCATAGCCCTTCAGTCACGAGGTCTCTGAAACGAGACATAGGGATGCTAGTCCTGGAGGAGTTACATTTTTTATTTTTGTATATATGTGTATTGAGTCTATTAAGGTATTTTAGAAGATATATCCTTTAAAAAAATATTAACCCATTATTGGGATTTGTGGTAAAGATTTCCAAATACACATCCCCTCTAGAACTACTAGTATTATCAGATGGTTATATTTATTTGTAAGCATCAGATTTTTTAAAAGCGCCATAGTTGATTTCCTGGTATAAATAAAGGTTTATCTATTTTTTGTTGTTTGACTTTATAAGTAGCACAACCTAGCCAATCAGAGAGGAGCTTTGTTATTCCCACCCAATGGCATAGCATGTCCTGCGAGAAACTCTGTATAAAGTACAATGTATGTTCTAAGTCTGTGTTTATATATTAGTAAAAGTAAAAATATGGTACCCCCTACAGGCAGGCACCCCTAATAACTTGCGTATTATCAGTAAATACAAGCATGATTGCATGCATGTATTTCTGGAAGATCGATAGATCATCTTAATTCTGAGCTTGTCATAGATCAATAGCGTATTGTAAATTGGGGGATAATTATTAAGGAGTCTTTTTAAGTCAGACTGAAGGAGGTTGAAGGAGGGGAAATGTGAATTTTCAGCAACCAATTGTTATACTTCTGAGGGAGTAGACATTGAATGAAAGTATCCAAAATTATCACCCAGTAATTTTTTTTAAGGCTTCGGGCAAAGCTATACCTCCTCTATTTCAGGGCAACTCCATACTGGAGAATGCTATTCTTGGGAGCTTGTGTTTTGTTATCAAAGTAGTTAATCGGCATTGGAACATTCTGATCAAAGTCCTAAGGAACTAAAAATGTATAAATGTATAACAATTTTGGTAGTGATTTATATTTTGGTATGTATAGGAACGTCTTTAGATATTGCTGAGTAGAGGTTACAGTTAGTTCTGGCTACATATTTATTGTGGGAAGTAATCTCAATCCCCAGGTACTTAAAGCTATTTGATTTCCAAGAGTAATCATATTTTGTCTGAAAAACTTGTAAATCATGTTGTAGAAGATTAATAGTTAATGCTTCAGTTTTACTAGTAGTAGATTTGACTGGAAAATCAATGGACAAGACAACATCATCTGCATAAAATCCTATAATGTCCTCCTGATTGCCCCTTCTTATGCCTTTAATACCAGGATGAATGCGCACCACAGACACCACAGGTTTAATGATTTTGGCAAATATAATGCGAGAGAGGGGCACATCTGCCTCGTACCATTAGTCACTAATTAGTTTGACGAAAATTCACATTCAGAAACCCTTGCAGTTTGGACGCTATATTAATCCAAAATAGCATGTAACAAGGCTTCAAATATACCACAGTTTCATATAAATTCCTTTAGAAATCTCCAATTCACTCCATTGAATGCCGTCTAAGTTTTTGATGAGAGGAGAATCCCGGGATATTCCCTCCCACCTGACACAAGAAATAGTGAAACCAGTTTGTATGTATGATCTGGACGCTGTCTACTCATCAGAAACCCTACTTGATCTTTGCTTAAGATAGTGGATATTATGGTTAAAATGGTGAAAAAGTTTTTCTTTGTGTTTAGTTACTAATAATAAGCTGAACCTTTTTTGGTCTTTTTGTAACTATATTGGCCACTAGGTTTTCTCTTGTCATAACTTCCTCACTTAGTATATGATTGCAGTAACATAGTAAATAAGGGGAAAGTAATTGATGGAACCTCTCATAGTAAGAGTTAGTTTCATGACTGACTTTTGGGGCTAGAGTGAAACTCCCCTAAACCCCAAAAGCAACCGTTATTTGGGACTCTAACCCATTGGGTTGCTAATATAAAGGTTATTAAAATGGACATGAGAGTTGTCTTAGGCTTATGTTGTTTTTATATGTAATGTATCTGCACTGTAATAATGCTATTTTACTGGTAACTAACAAAGATACACTTTCTGCCATGTTTGCTAGTGTGTCAACAAACGGTTAACCACAAAAGTTTCTACAAAAATGTTAATGTATACATGGCCTCCAGATAAACCAAAAGATTGCCCACAGGACAAAGTTTATTACCCCCTGGAATGTGTGTTCTGTCAGAGATTGCTGATAAGGTAATTTAAGTTAGTTTATTGCCCCTCTGGGGTTTTAAAACAGATCATATCTGGAAACTATAGGGGGAGATCAAACAAGCCTTTCTTGCCCAAGAAGATGGGCTAGAACTAGAGGATGGTTTATTTCTGGGATTGTTAAATATATGTGGCAGAGGAATAAACAGAGTCTTTCTCCACACTAATTAAACGGTGTGGCTCATCCGATTTCCCTGCTTCTCCATGAATGATGCTCTGATCTGGGATAAATATACAGTCACAACCTAGAGATTTTTCCTATAAGCATAAGCAGGAAAATTAGGGGTATATGAGCCCCTCATCTATGGGTCATGACAGGTAGGCCATCTGGCCCTGGAGCTTTTCCGTGTTTGAGATGAGTTTTTTCATATTCTAACCTGGAAAAGGGAACATTTAGCTCTGCCACTTGGGTTCGATAAAGATTAAGAATGCTAAGCGATAGTAGGAATGAGGAAATATCCTCTAATGAGGTTGTTGGAAGGTTCTCACACTGCTCTAGATTATATAATGAACTATAGTTTGATGCAAAAAGCTCTCCTATTTCTATGGTGCACATTTGGAGTCATTTTTGTCTATTAGATTTCTGATATGAGTCTTGTCTTATCATTAATAATGAATTCAAAGACCCAGAGGGAGGGAACCACATTCACCCCACAACCTTCTGCTACAGGAACACCCCTGGTTTGTGAGCGTTTGGGGTATCTCAGCACCCAGCATGTCAATTCAGGATCACCAGTCTTACTGGTCCTAATTCAATTGCAATTTTGCCAATTGAAGAGGGCTCTATATAAACACATAACATATTTTTTGACGGAAGTTTTTAGTTATTGAAGACCTTGATTGTGGATAGAAGTTCAGTAACTAAAAAGTTCTGTATAAAAAATCTGTTATGTGCTTATATAGAGCCCTATTCAATTGGCCAACTCGCAATTGAATGAGGCTCACTGTCTGTAATCCAAGATTACAGGATCAGCCCAGCCAGTGCCATATGGATCATAGTCTCAGCAGAATCTCAGGATACCAAAATAATAAAAAGGCTTTCAGTTTGGAGACCAGAATGAAATACATACAGTGTATATGTATATTCAAAAAGAGCACAAGTTAATTGGGGACAACTCACATATTATGAAATCAGTTTGCATATATGATTTGGATGCTGTCTACTCATCAGAAACCCTACTTGATATTTGCTTATGATAGTGGATAGTAAGGGTTAAATGGTGAAATATTCCAATGTACAGGAATTTGTGACAAACATTATAGTCCTGCCTGTTAAGGCCAAATACCCATATACTGTCCTAGTCCTGGTAAAGCCCTTAGAGTTGGCAACCACATGGGCTTGGGTCCAAAAAAAACAGAGTCCATGAGTTCAGGGCCTGTGCCATTACTGCCTTGGGCCATAAAGTGCCCTTGCTTGTAGAATTCCCAGTCTGGCCCCAAAAGTCAATTAAGTATTTGCCAATTTAAGGTTTCAACATTATCAAGGTTAAAATTTAGTGTTGTTAACTTCACCATGGCAAGCCAATCAGTTGGTGCCAACAGAACTTCATCAGAGAGGAACAAATGTCTGTGAGAACAGATGAGATGAGGAACAGATATATAGACAGGATATGACTAAATTGATTTAAAGTTCACAATAAAATAAAAGCAGAAGCATTATTAAAACAGAATAAAATAGGAAATGGTGATTAGTGGCAAATGCAGTCTAATAAAATATATTTTAGCTGACTGACCAATCTGGTCTACCTGTGTACCTGAGCAGCATGTTCATCTTGGATTTTTGCTAGATTTTGGTAAATCACAATATTGATTTCCACTGGGAGTAAGTTAGATCTTTTGATCTCATAACTTATCTTCCCTGCCCCATGATAAGGTTCTCCTGTCAGATGTCCTTTTTTCACTAAAGCACCACTGAAGATGTTTAAACAATATTCCACTTTATAACATATTTTCTTGCATTAAAGGGATATGGAATGTTCCCTATTTTAAGTATTAAAATAAACTTTCTAAGTGTTTATTTGTATATCTAAACATCATTGTATGAACAAGTGTTTAAAAGCTCTGTTTTTTCTCACTGGATCCTAAGAAATTATCCCAACAAAGGTCCTCCCCTTGTGACTCGTGTCTCTTTAGTACTAGATGAACTAGCCAATCACAGATTGTCTTTCAGCAGCATTTCCAAACATGCTGTTGAGAGACATTCTGTAAATGGCTGGTGCATCTAGTACTGGGCCATATTCAATTGAGGTTTTCGGCGATCCGGTAGATTGTAAGTGAGGTCACAAGTTAATTTTCTATTCAACTGGCATTTTTTTTGCGGGCTCTGAACGGCTTCCGAGTTACGGGCTTGAAAAAATGGTGATGGTTAAACTTGTAACTTACAGCCTCCAGAAGCTCTTGATCTTTCACTTTTTCAAGGCTAAAATCGCAAACTGATATTTAATTGCTCAATTTCTCCAAGCCCGCAAATGTTTTCACACCCGTAAATAGCAAATGAAGGGGAAAATCCTACGAGTGGACTAGAGAGGATCAGCAAGGGAGTTAAACACCTATTTGTAGCACTGTAAATACAAATAAAAAAATCAATACTACACTGTAAATAACAGGGAAAGCGATGATAGACATTATAATTAATTGCACAACAGTCTCAAGCTCATAAATTGTCAGGAAATTAAAATTATTTTTACGTTTCATTTCAGGGTTAAATCAATCTTGGGTATCAATGAGTTAATAAATATCAGGCCACCCACATGGACTAGAACCGTATTGGCATTCATTGTCATAATTCTTTATTTTGAGGGTTTGCGAGTCTGATCGCATATCGGACCCCCGAACCTAATTGATTGACATGTAACCTCCATGTTTTACTGCCGTAATAAATCATTTTCTAATGGCTGATTCGAAATGGGCGGTTACGGGCTTGCTTCATTGATCATGTTCCCGCCCTGAACTGCTACGAACCAGTGCATGGTTTACGGTTTCAGCTTTTGGACAGTAACTTGCGGGCTTGAGCAATTGAATAGCATCGCAATCTGAGACGAATTGGAGCCCGCAACTCAATGACAGACATTCAGCCGTGTGCAATCAAGTTCCGGGCTTGGAATTGAATGTGGCTCACTTCGTGCATGAGCTCCTGGGAGCAGACCATTGTATGGACTATTTGACAGGATTCAGTGGGTGTTTAAACTGTTTGTTTTTTTACTGGCTTAACCTTGCTCTACATGATAATTGACCACATAGAGGAGAAGAGGATGAGGAGATTAGAGTAAGGCACGACAGTGGGAAGTGCCTTACTCTTGTATACAGCTCTGAGTAATAAGGTGAGCTTGACCTTCTGATATACAGACCTTAATTACATTACCAAGTAATAGTGTTTAATGGCACCGCTGTTTAATTACCATTGTATTTTCTCTATAACTATTACAGTATCTCACAAAAGTTAATCATCATGTAGAGCAAGGTTAAGCCAGTGGAAAAAAAAAAAACGTTTAAACACCCACTGAATCCTGTCAAATATTCCATACAATGGTCTGCACCCCTCACATTTTTGTAAATATTTTATTATATTTTTTCATGGGAGAACACTGAAGAAATGACCCTCTGCTACAATGTAAAGTAGTAAGTGTACAGCCTGTATAACAGTGTAAATGTGCTGTCCCCTCAAAATAACTCAACACACAGCCATTAATATCTAAACCGTTGGCAACAAAAGTGAGTACACCCCTAAGTGGAAATGTCCAAATTGGGCCCAATGTGTCAATATTTTGTGTGGCCATCATTTCCTAGCACTGCCTTAACCCTCATGGGCATGGAGTTCACCAGAACTTCACAAGTTGCCACTGGAGTCCTCTTCCACTCCTCCATAATGACATCAGGGAACTGGTGGATGTTAGAGACCTTGCACTCCCCCACCCTTCCATTTGAGGATGCCCCACAGATGCTCAATAGGGTTTTGGTCTGGCCTATCCATCACCATCACCAGATCATGCTCTGCTTCAGTATGTCACAGTACATATTGGCATTCATGGTTCCCTCAATGAACTGTAGCTCCCTAGAAAAAGCTCCCTAAAAAAAAAAAATGTTACACCTTTATGGGGGGGATGTACATTACCTATACTTTTGATGCCCTCCAGCAACGATCCCCAAAATCTCTGTCCCTCTCTTTATTCCTCTCTCAATGGGATCACTTTTATCTATTTCTACGAGCTGCCACAAACATACGTCTTGATCTAACATATATTCTATGTATTTTGTTTTATTATTGCACGTAATAAAGAAATTGGAGGCATAAGAAAAGTGAGCAGAACCAGCACCCCCTCACCCTAATCAAGAAAATGAAGGCACTTCCCAGAATAAGGATAGTGAGCAGAACCAGCACCACGTCATCCTCATCAAGAAAATGCAGGCACTTCCCAGCATAAGAATAGTGAGCAGAACCAGCACAACCTCAAGATAATAAGTAAGTAAAGTGACAGGGAAAGAAATTAGTAAGTGGGTGGAGTCTGATTAGTGACAAGGCCGCCAACTTGGACATGTATGTGTATAGAATGACTCAATGTAATATGTGTTTCTGATATAAGCAGCTTGTGTTAGATTAGACAAAGTTACACACAGGGAAACTTCCAAATACCTTTAAGTGGCAACTAACTGTGTTTTTCTGTTTTAACTCTTTAAGTGCTGGAGAAATCCCTAGCACTGCTGGACAAAAAACTGACACTTCAAACTAATAATCCCGCCATAGATGTTAGAAAATCTAATATTGCAGATATAAAAGTTTAAATAAAAAACAAGAAAAACAACTTTATTTTATAACCAGCTTATGCCTTAGTACACCACAAATTTGTATAATACCACATTTTAATCCGATCAAGGAATAAAGCAACAAAACTCATTACTTAAAACTTAACTTTAATTACTATACATTAAAAAACAATCATTATTTATTTAAAAACTGTTGCATAAAAAAATCATATATTTAAAAGCAAAGAAGACAGCGATGTTCCAATAATAATTAAATTAAATAAATGGATTTTAAATTAATTATTAGGGAAAATGCGTGAACAGATCACATGGATCAAAAAATAACCACCAAATCAACAAATATATCCAAGTATAACTAATAAATTACATAAGTAATCAGTACAACATACACAAAAATTATGACAAAAACATGAGCTAATATCAAGAAAATATCAGTCAATAACTTATTGTTCCAATCTCCTTTTTGAATTAATCATAACTAATCAAATGCAATTTATAAAGACAATCATATCCAGTAATCACATACAGGGCTAATTCCTGATAAACAAATATCATGTATAACCATAACCACGTAAACATTTATATATTGTACAAAAAAAATATATAAACTTATGAGTATATATAAATATAACACTAACTAGAAAATTGCCCGTCAAAAATTACGGGAATACAATTTGAAAGCTGGCAATGCTGCCAGACAATGCTTCCCCCTTTAAATAATGGGCCTCACGATGAGCACCTTTGACGCTCATCGGGAGCCCCTCCCAGCATCTACTTTATGGGCCTTGCGATGAGCTCCTTGCTACACTTGTCTTGGCCAACCCGCCCTGTGTCTTTTTCCCACCTCTCCCTCCCTGTGTATTCTTCCACCCTCCCCTGTATCTCCTTCCCCTCCCCTCTCTCCCTGTGTCTCCTTTCCCCCTCTCCCTCTCCTGTGCCTCCTTTCCCCCTCTCTCTTTCCGCCCTCTCCCTCTCCTGTGTCTCCTTCCCCCCTCTCCTATACCCCTTTCCCCCTCTCACTCCCCTGTGTCTCCTTTCCCCCTCTCTCCCTTTCCTGTTCCTCCTTTACCCTCTCCCTTCCCCTGTGTCTCCTTTCCCCCTCTCCCTTCCCCTATTGTGTCTCATTTCCCCCTCTCCATTTTCCCCTCTCCCACCCCTGTGTCTCCTTTCCCCCTCTCCTGTACCTCATTTCCCCCTCTCCTTTTCCCCCTCTCCCTCCCCTGTGTCTCCTTTGCCCCATCTCCATCCCCTGTTTCTCCTTTCCCCCTCTCTCCCTTTCCTGTTACTCCTTTACCCTCTCCCTTCCCCTGTGTCTCCTTTGCCCCTCTCCCTTCCCCCATTGTGTCTCCTTTTACCCCTCTCCCTTTCCCCCTCTCCCTCCCCTGTGTCTCCATTGACCACTCTCCCTCCCCTGTTTCTCCTTTCCCCCCTCTCCTGTTCCTCCTTTCCCCTTCTCCCTTTCCCCCGTGTCTCCTTTCCTCCTCTCCCTTTCTCCCTCGTGTCTCCTCCCCCTCCCTTGTGTCTCCTTCCCTCGCTCTCCCTCCCTTGTGTTGCCGTTCTCCCCCTCACTTGTCACCTTTCCTCCCTCCTCTGTGTCTTGTACCTGGATGCATCCCTGCCAGCAGCACCGCTCTCACCTCTTCTGCCTCTCCCGTCCTCCGTCCGGAACTACTTTCTGCATCAATCCGCGCACCTCTAGTTATACACACGAGGGGGACCTGGTGTAAAAAGTGGTGGGATTTTTGATTCACTAGAGTGAGCAACACATTTTTGGGCACCATCCATACATTTCTGGGGGGGGGGGGGGGTTCTCTTCCCAATGATTTCAATCAGATTCAATGTGGGTTGCATATAACTGCCAGAGGCAGATCTTGATTCATGGATATATATGGTGTATCTAATATATCCGTAGCAAATTACATATTTGAGAGCTGGACCATAAAGAAGTCTGAGCGCCAGAGAATTGACGCCTGTGAATTGTGGTGTTGGAGAAAACTGCATTGAGTCCCTTGGACTGCAAGAAGATCCAATAAATCAATACTTCAGTAAATTAAGCAAAACTGTTTACTTGAAGGTTTGATCATGAGGTTAAAGGTTGAATATTTTGTCCATATCATGAGAAGACTCTGATGCTGGGAAAGATTGAAGGCACATGAAGAAGGCAACGACAGAGGAAGATGATAGATGAGGAAATTGAAGCAATGAACATGAGATTGAAGGAGCTCAGAGGAGCAGTGGCTGACATGTGCCTGGCGTGCTGCATTCCATAGAGTCATGGAGAGTCGACAAGACTGAATCACTAATCAACAACTACTATATATGGGATATCAGAACATGATGTTATTCTAGGGGGTTTAAATCTCTAATGTGCAGAAACTATCAAATACTTCCTGGTACTTACTAGCAACAAAGAACTGGGAATGTAAAAGGCAAGTCTGAGAGAGTCTAATTATCATAGGCAATTATTTTAGTGAGAAGCTACACAAATGCAGACAAATAATGATTGTCCCGAGTAGGGCTCAAAACAATATACTATTTCAGGAAGTTCATCTTATTTTCAGTGATTTCCCTATAACATACTTGATTGTGCCATTTGTCACCTTTGTTCGTACTGCGTCATTTTGATTTTTATCTTTTTAACAAATGATTGAAATAAAAGTTATTTTTTAATAATATTACTCTATGTACAGATACAAGGAGATACAGCCTCATTCAATTCAGGGACGATTTTCAGCGATTGAGTTGCATCCTCCCGTTGCTCTACTTTTACTCTGCTATTCAATTGGCCAGGTCCACAAGTTAGACTCCGGTGGCGAAAATCGGAAACCATGCTCTCGACAGTAGCATTTGCGGGCTTGAACATGATCGCGGACGCAAGCCCGTAACTCGTAGTTCAAGCCCGAAAAATCGGAGCACTTTAAAATCAAATATAAAATCAATCCAGCACTGTAAAGTACTGTAAATGATGGGGAACACAATGGGTGACATTAGAATTAAAAGCACAACGTTCTCAAGCTCGCACATCGCCAAAATACAATACTTTATTTCATGTTCTATTTCCGTCCAAAGTCCTACGTGCTTGAATGACCTCCAAGTGAGTAACTCGTTATTCAAGCCCGTAGGACCTCAATGAAATATGGAGGTTGGATTCCAAAGTCCTACGGGCTTGGAGGTTGAAGCCTGTAGGACTTAAGACGGAAATTAAACATGAAATAAAGTATTGTTTTCTGACGATGTGCAAGCTTGAGAATGTTGTGCTTTTAATTCTAATGTCACCCATTGTGTTCCCCATCATTTACAGCGCTGTATTGATTTTATATTTGCTTTTGAACTGCTCCGAATTTCAGTAAGTCCTTTGTGAGACCTCCTTGGTACCAGTAACCTGTGGTTTGAGTTTAGCTATTTGTGGGCTTCACGGAGTGGTTTGCACTTGAAAATCGGAGCGATTGAATAGCAATTTGCGATTTTAGAGATCGCAACTCTTGCGACTGTGAAATATCAAAGGCTTTGAGGGAAGTAACTAGCAATTTGACAAATCACAATAAATCGCAGCTCGGAGCCCGTAACTCAATCGGAGCCCGCAAGCGGAAGGCAAATGAATAGCCAAGTAACTTGTGAACTCCACTTGCGAGCCCAGATCTCAAAATCGCAGCAATTGAATGAGGCTGTCATTCTCTAGAGCCAATAAGTGAACAATTATCCTACTAGCTATTGTTTGTCTGTCTATTTGTAAATGAAAAGTAGGTGTAGCACAGATACCATAAAGAGACAGATTTTGGTAGCTTATTCACTTGGTTTAGTGCAGGTGTTTTTCTGCATTTGCTTGGCTAAAATTTGTCACTCAGATTTTAGCCAATTAAATTTCAGCCAGTTGATTATTTGAATATTCTACCACCATGCATGGATTTGAGTGGGAATCCAGGAGGATACCCAGTTTATAAGGGATAGTGGTTCATCGTCAGAGGGGTTATTTTTTTCCTTATTATTTATCCCTTTCCCTGTCATAGAAAGGGTTTATATAGATAGATAGGGATATGAGAGAATGTTAGGACTGTCATCAAGTTAGTTAGTGGTTACCATTCCATAGTGTTGATATGGAGACTGCTGAGACTCAGAGTCTCCGACTCTCTGGATATATTTTAGGAAGGTTGCAAGTACATGTAGAGCTAGAGAGCTAACCCCGGGCAAACCCCAACGTGAGCAATTCAGTAAGTTCTACCGCATTCTTTTTTTCAAAACTCTTCTAGCTGGGCTTTCTATGGAATAAAGTCCATAGATGGTGTCTTCATCTGTGCCTTCCTTGAGTATTAGTTGTAACTATGTTTTCAATATACCTCACACTACCTCTAGTGCAACACTTAAATATCAAATAATGAGCTGAATAAAAGACACATACAAAGGAGTCACTCACATGGATATGTGCTCCACCAAGCACTAAAAAGACAACACTGCATGAATTAAAGGTAGGCGTTAGCCATCACTGGGCACTCAACCTTGTCTTGTCTCGGAATTGGCTCTACCTGTTTTGTTCACTTGCTTACTCCCCACCTTTAGTTATACATACGAGGGGGACTTGGTGTAAAAAGTGGTGGGATTTTTGATTCACTAGAGTGAGCAGCACATTTTTGGGCACCATCCATACATTTCGGGGGGGGGGGGGGTATTCTGTTCCTAATGATTCCAATCAGATTCAATATGGGGTGCATATAACTTCCAGAGGCAGATCTTGTGCATGGCTGGCGAGGGGGCTGAGGTTAGAGAGCATGGGATAGGTGAAGGAGAAAGAGAGATCATAGGTCTGGTGGAGGAGATAAAACATCAGACAGGGTATGGTGAGGAAGTGAAAGTATGGTGGGTGAGTGTATATGCACATAGAGGACATCAGGTTAGAGAGAAAGCTGTGGACAGGCGAATAACATCATGGAGCAGGCAGATGATTTGGAATAGAGTGCCATGGAAGGGTGGTCTTCAGACAGAGTGTGTGAGGTTGGTGGTTGAGTATATTTCATAGACTTGTACCGCTATTTCTATGTGCACCCCTTATATCTTAGCTCTAGTCTAATTAATATACATTTACATTACACATCATCCTTACACAGATGTAAATGTTATATTTACTGTCTCATTGACAGGAATAGGACTTGGAGGAGCCAGAAGTGCTAGTTAGTCCCAGGGAACTATATTCCCTACTTACAGTCATCTCAGTAAACAATATAAATGCCATAAATAATATAATATGGAAAAACAAATATGTTATAACAAAGAAATAATTGACCACTTGGCTGTTTGTCATATTGGGACCGGTATGACTGGTTCTGTTCAACAATGGTGTATAAGACGGCAAGTGCCAATAAAAACACCCACATGGTAGCCTCAGATGTCACTAGCATTACAATTAGGGCTGGTTTATTAAAAGTAGGCAGAGAAATTACATAAAACTAGCATTTTCTTTGTAAAATAAATAAAACAATATAATATAATAATAATAAATAATTAAAAAAATCCAATGTAGTAATATATTCAAAATATCCCCTTTTCAAGAAATACATTTCATAATCAGAAAAATAATTGTGTAGAAAAATACAGCTTTTATTATATTACACTTTTTTTACAGTGTGAGTCTCCATTTCCTTGACTGAGCTGATTTCTCATAACTAATGACATTTGCATGTGTCCTATTAAAAGCACTGGCATTTTGAATGATCACATTTGTCCCTCAAACACTCCCCCTAGGCTGTTGATGTTTACCATTAGCTGTACCGTTTTATAGGACAGTTACCGTACCTTTTACATGGCCTCTGTAAGGAAAACCATGTAAAAATTACATTTGCATAGACTGGAGGTCCCAAGAGCGGAGGATTGTATTTAGCAAGAGAGACCGGTAGGAGCTTCTAGAAGCAGAGTAGGTGACACTAGTCATCCTTTATCAAGGATGTACTAAAGTAACAATATTGGACGCTGTGTAAGTCCTGAACATAAAACATTTCTGGGGAATGAGTAGAGGAATCCATTTTGTGTTTGTTCCATCAGTTCCTTAAGGCTGAATTATGAGGGGGTTTGTTTTAGGTATTCTTGGTGAGAGGGGTAGGAAAGGAGGAAACAGAGAAATTGTGTTAAGATATTTAGATAAGATTGAGATTCGCACCACACCCTTTCCCATGACTGGCCCACAATCAGACTCCTTGCTTTAGGAAATGCAACCATATCTCTCCAGAAATCTAAATGTTTTACACACAACTTCCACATACAGTAAGTATCATAGATTCCCCAAAACCCAGCAGAGGCTTCAAAATGTATTTTTTTATCATTAAAAACTAATTTTATTACATTTTCCTGCTTAATTATGCTCTTAGTTAGATTCTGAATGTTCAGACAAATATTTTTTTTTTCAGTGTGCAATGGTCCTTTAAATCATTTTCATAGCTATGTATCATAATATTGTTAATATATTCATATATTCTATGTCTTCCCTGATACACATTCCCTCTGCCATGTACCCTATACCTATCCTAAAACCTACCATAAGGGGAGAGGAGGGGTGTGAAGAGGAGATCAAGGGAGATTCAGGCATAGAGTGACCAAGGGAGAGAAGGAGAGGGAGATCAGTAGAGAGGGCAAGAGAAATAGAGATGGGGACAATGGGAAAAGAGTGGAGAGGACATCAAGGGAAGAGTGGGTAGTTGGTCAGCTACTGAGGAGAGAGCAGTGACAGGTGGATAGTCGAACTCAGGCACACAAGCTATAGAGCAAGAGGGCATGCTGTAGGCATATCCAGTCTTCAGGGAAAGAGGAAGAGTGTAAAAAATTCCCAGGGACAGTTTGTGGGAGAGAGGCTAAGAAATAACACAGGGACGTCAATTACACCAAGGAGTAGTTCTCTGTACTTAATGCCATCAATGACAGGTACCATATTATTCATGGAGGTAAGGAGAGCAAAGAACGAGAGAGATGTGCTCTCCAGAGGTCAGTGATTGTGCACCCAAGGGACGTTAAGAGTGTCAAACACCGTTATGATGACTACCAGACCACATTGAGGAGGAAGATGCATGAGGAAGTGGCCTCCCAAGATTGTTGAGTACAACAAGTGAGAGGCAATCCTGAGCAGCAGGATGTCCATGATTAGTAAAGTTAGCATTCCAGAACTTTTTGACATGGACTTGAATGAGGCACTGCAAAATGAGCATGTGCTTATAATACTAAAATTCACCACAACTTATACAACATAATTGTAGTCGGGTCCCTCTTATACGGTTGCAGACGGGTGGACTTATGGAAAGCTATGTGGTGACAATAAAGGCTTGGCCTTGGACATGGACACAAAAATGCTGCTTAGTGGCCATATGGAAAGCTATGTGGTGGACTTATGGAAAGCTAAGTGGTGACATTAAAGGCTTGACCTTGGACATGGACACAAAAATGCTGCTTAGTGGCCATGGGTCACAATCTGTAATTGAGGACTTTTTGCTCTAGTGTCTATGGGCCATTTGTTCATGGAAAGCTTATGGAAAGCTGCATGTTTTAGTAGATATGGACGGAATCTGCATGGTGATAATGAAGGTGTAACCATGGGCACTGGTTAGTAGATAAGGGCCAAAAATGACAGTATAGGGAGCTAAAAGCGGTACCTGCTTAGTAGATGCAGCAAGGGGTGAAACCATGGCTCTCCAGCAATGTGAATACCCTCGCAGACATTAGAAATGGGCTAAAGTGGAAGCAGAAAATGTTCGGTGGCTCCCTATCTGGATGGGAAGATGACAGTTCACTGGTGCTTCTTGTCCCCTATGTAGCCTGTTTTGAGGGCTATAGAAATCCAGAAAAGGGCACTGGTTAGTTGATAGGGGCCTATGATAGGCTTGGTGAAAGCCAAAGTATAGGGAATGGCTGAGGAGCAACCTCCAAGCACAGACTCAAAAGTGCACTAAGGTTTTGGTAGGATGATAGGTGGCCGAAAGTGCTTATGAATGGTAGGAGGGGAATCCTCCCATAAACTCAAGGCTACACCTGGACATTTATCATTCATGTTCACTAAACATACACCCTTAATCACTGATTTGGGCTAAATCACATAGCAATGTCTAGTTCACACTGAAATGCACACAACAATGTGTAATGTAATATGGAAAACAGATATAGAACCATGAGGCCATATCATTTTTAACATAACTTTGAGGCAGAACCATGTGTACATAAACAAGATCACAACCTAGATTATATCAATCTCCAGACCCATAATATGGAATTTTACTGTTATTTAAATGATCAAGATGTTTCCTAATCCTTAGCTAAGCAACACATAACTGTAAACATAACATACTAACACTAATTGATATTATTATGAGAAGTAGAAACTAAATATCTGTTATTTTTTATCAAAAGCCCCACAACCGAGTCAGCATCAGACAATGGGGAAAACATTGGCCAGGAGGTCTGGTAGGTGAGGAAATGCTTGGGCCTTGAGCCATCCCATTGAATTCAACCCTTTCCAGCCCCCATACACAAATAGATTCTTCTCTCGGCTACTCAACCTGGTAGTATCCAGTCTATATGTTCCTGTGCCATGGGTCTTGAGCTCCTGCTCCAACACCCTTGTTGCAATTGCAGATCCAGCCGCTGCAGTACCTGAACCATGCCCAAATTGAGCCGAATGACCAACAAATGGGCAGGCGTTTAAGACAGTGAAGACATTTCAGAGAGAGTTGCTCCATGAGGTGTGATGGATCGGACGCAACTATAGAAGGCACCAGAGCCAGGTAGCTGTCCAAGTCCACAGGGACATGTTACACCAAAAGCAATGTCCAAGTGGTTTGAGGTTCAGCTATCCGGTACCAGTAGAATCCTGGCTAGACTGAGGGACCTCTTCAGCACTTTGCTGGAGGCAATGCAGTTCAAACAAACTGTTTCTTTGAGATACACCACCCTGGAGGAGAGGTTTCCCAATATGTGCTCCACCTCACCCATCTACTCCATCCTCAGTTGGTCAACTTCCACCATCAATTACTATCCGTTCCTGCTGTGGTACTGGTATATGGTCCCCTGTGTCAAAAGAGATAGAGAAAGTAAAGGGTTAAAGTTACTCCTTTAATTTTAGGTCATTTTTTTTGGCTATGAAATAGAACATGTGTTTTGATCTCCAAGCGTTGCACTTACAGTGAAGAGGAGATGCCCCTGCAAGTGTTACTTTCCTGGGTTACTTTCAAAGCATCATCAGATTTGCCAGTCTGCCTTCTTACTTTTCCTTCTTTTAGGGATATTCTCTGTTGCTGTTTCCTGGATAATGTTGCAAACTTCAGTCCAAAGTTCTTCAGGCATTCTATATCCCATGTCTAAAACACCCATAAATTTAATTTCTCCTGGGTTCTGTTTGTGTACTTCCTTAAAGTGTTTTGAAACTGAATGAATTGGAAAACCTTTTTTCATATATCTGATATGTTCCTCAATTCTTTTGTGAAGAGGTCTAGAGGTACGGCCTATGTATTGTTTCTTACAACTACATTATATATATTGTTTGAAACCTTAATTTGGTTTGTATTTGAAGTGCTTTCCACTATACCATCTTTAGGAAATGTATCTCTACAGTTTTTGCAAGCATTACATAGCCCACATCTAAAAAAATCTCCTTTTCTTTTTTATTTATAGTCTGTTCTGTATTTAGCATGCTTTTAATTAGTCTATTTTTTTTAGATTGCCTGATCTCATGAATATCATTCTTGGGCTTTTAGGCAAAATGTCTTTTAGACAGCTATCCTTCATGAGTATATGCCAATTGCTTTCTTTATCTGTTTATAATTTTTGTTATAATACATGATGATAGACAATTCATATTCTTTATTTTCCTCCTCATTCTTGTTTATATTCTAGCACAGTTTTTCTATCAATGTTCTTTATTTCTTCTAAGGCACTATCTATTACTTGTTCTGGGTAATTTTTTTTTCTACAAATTTCTTTTGAATGTTTTCTGCTTGTCTGATAAATATTTTGCTATCACTGCAGTTTCTTTCACTTCTTCTGAACTCTACAGATGTCGCGAATAGTTCGCCGGCGGACTGTTCCCGGCGAACAAAGCGATATTCGATCCGCCCCCTATACATTATCATTGAGCAAACTTTGGCCTGCAACTCACAGTCAGCAGACACATTCCAGCCAATCAGCATCATACCCTGCCTTCCACACCCTTCTACCTCATGGACAGCAGCCATTTTGGAATCATAACTAACTTGCAGTCTTACTGAGAGGAGGCTGAGTGTAGGTGATACTGCATCAATAGGGAAAACCATAGCTAGGCTACTGTACACAGTGTGCAATACAGTCCTGAAGGACTCTTTTGATCTCTGCTGCAAGAACACCCCTGTGTCTCTTCCCCCCCTTATCATCATCCTCCGCTCACCTTAGCACCCAACCCTAACACCCCTCACACTTATCCCTTACACCTAACCCTAACACCACTCACCCTAACACCTAACCCTAACACCCCTCACAATTATCCCTAACACCCCTCACCCTAACCCTAACACTCCTCACACTTATCCCTAACACCCCTTACCCTAACCATAACACCCGTCACACTTATCCCTAACACCTAACCCTAACATCCCTCACCCTAACACCTAACCCTAACACCCCTTACACTTATCCCTAACACCCCTCACCCTAACCCTAACACCCCTCACACGTATCCCTAACACCCCTCACCCTAACCCTAACACCCCTCACACTTATCCCTAACACCCCTCACCCTAACACCTAACACCCCTCACACTTATCCCTAACACCCCTCACCCTAACCCTAACACCCCTCACACTTATCCCTAACACCTAACCCTAACATCCCTCACCCTAACACCTAACTCTAACACCCCTTACACCTAACCCTAACATCCCTCACCCTAACACCTAACCCTAACACCCCTTACACTTACCCCTAACACCCCTCACCCTAACACCTAACCCTAACACCCCTAACACTTATCCCTAACACCCCTCACCCTAACCCTTACACCCCTCACACTTCTCCCTAACACCCCTTACCCTAACCCTAACACCCCTCACACTTATCCCTAACACCTAACCCTAACATGCCTCACCCTAACACCTAACCCTAATACCCCCTTACACTTGTCCCTAACAGCCCTTACCCTAACACCTAACCCTAACATCCCTTACCCTAACACCCATCACACTTATCCCTAACACCCCTTACCCTAACCCTAACACCCCTCACACTTATCCATAACACCCATCAACCTAACACCTAACCCTAACATTTTCACACTTATCCCTAAGACCTAACACCCCTCACACTTATTCCTAACATGCCTCACCCTAACACCTAACCCTAATACCCCCTTACTCTTATCCCTAACAACCCTTACCCTAACTCCTAACCCTAACATCCCTTACCCTAACACCCATCACGCTTATCCCTAACACCCCTTACCCTAACCCTAACACCCCTCACACTTATCCATAACACCCATCAATCTAACACCTAACCCTAACATTCTCACACTTATCCCTAAGACCTAACACCCCCCACACTTATCCCTAACACCCCTCACATATATTTTTTATTATATCACTTTGTTGTTAGGGTGTTTTTTCTGCCCATATGTAGATACATACATATCATATATATATTTTAGGAACTTTCAAACTGAGGAAGCTACCCTTCGAGTAGCGAAACGCGTATTTGCACAGCAGTAGTTTTTGGACGTTTTTGCTGCTTCATCAACATTTTTGTGTTCATTTATGCATTTTAACCATATGAGGAATAAATAAATATTTATATTTTTCCCCAACATACGAATACATGGTATTCTTTGTGTGTTTGTGTGTGAGCGGTTATAGTCCCAAGGTTTGCATACTGACATACACTTGGTTGTATAAACCTAGCACACTAGACTCATTTAACATATATTTTTATATGCCGATTAAGGAATGGAGTAGTCACAGATGGCATAAGATCTTCCCGGATTCATTATACATGAGCATTACATATACCTCATACATATTTGAGGTTTTGAAAGGTGATAGTCAAAGTAGACCTTGAATTGATAAGACTCCTATGACCACAAGTGACCTCCACAAGGCTTTGTGCCCTGTCTCGCCCCCTACCCCTCTGCTCTTCTAAACTAGTTAACTTATTTGAACAATTTTTATTCCTGCCCACTGCTAGATAATCCCAACAGGCAGGTTGTTATCAAGATGTACAGTACATTGATCAGATTTTCTGTCTTTTGTGATGGAATTAGCAGGGACTGGAATGATGACCAGGGGCAGGATAGAGAGAGCTCTTTCAGTAGAGGTTAAAGGGTCTTGTTGTGGTGAAGAGGCTTGTGTACTTCAATGAAGCTGTGAGCTATACCATGTAGGGTCAGTCAAGATAGGCAGGTCATGGCTGAGAGGTAAACAAATTGTGGTCCACTGGAGAAGGAAACTACAGCCCACTCCAGTAACGTTGCTAAGAAAACTTTATGGACCAGCACAACCAGAGACATAACAATATGGCACCGGAAATGAGGCCCTCAGGTCAGAAGATACCTACCACATTTCTAAGGAATAGCAGAGGGCAAGTACAAGTAAGATCTAAGGAAGTGATGTGTCTAGAGTGGAAAGGAAAGCCTGCTGCTGCAAACAATTAAGAATAGGAACCTGGAATGTTAGAACTATGAACCAAGACAAACTAGATGTGGTCAAACATGAGATGACAAGCATAAACATTGATATTCTGGGATTTAGTGAACTTAGATGGACCGGAATGGGACATTTCACATCAGACAACCACCAGATCTTCTACTGAGGTCAAGAATTCTGCAGAAGAAATGGAGCAGCTCTCATAGTCAATCAAAGAGTGGCCAAAGAAGTGCTTGGTTACAACCCAATAAATAACAGAATGAGGTCAAGAATAGATTTAAGGGACTAGACATGGAAGTTAGAATGTCTGAAGAACTTCGGATCGAAGTTTGCAACATTATCCAGGAAACAGCAACAAAGAATATGCCCAAAAGATAGAAAAGTAAGAAGACAAACAGGCTGTCTAATGAAGCTTTGAAAGTAGCCCAGGAAAGAAGGAAAGGAAAGGTAACGGAGATAGGAAAATATTTGTCCAACTGAATGCAGAATTCTAGAGGATAGCAAGAGACAAACTTTATAAGATTATATACACTGTTAAATATTCCTATATTGAACTAACCGAATATAGATTGTATTAAAATAAATTGTTTGTCCACATTTGATGTTTATATACACTGCTTATTGATTTATTTGTATTGATCTAAGTGTGTTAAGACTAATTGATATCCAATCATCCAAAAGAGATTGTAATAGATATCAGGTACATTGTATATTGTGATCTAACTAAATTTCAAAGGTTACAAGTGTAAACGTATAATTGTTTATCCTTGATATTTACTATTATCCCAATAAATGCTATTTCTGCATTGGCTTCGTGGAGGGGTTTCAGATTCCATTTAAAACTTTTCCAAAGTTGTTTTATTTAACACCCAACCTCAAATTGGCCCGGCAGGATGGCGGGCCCATTTACTGAGCCTCCCATTCTGAACTTGTGCATCTAGGAGTGGTCCCTAAGAAGGAGGCAGGCACGTTTTCAGTTAATACACCATCTTTCCTTCCCAAAAGGTAATTCAGTAAATGATGAAAGAGATAAGGATTTAGCTTTGGTAAGTTACACCCCTTTTGAAAAGGTGATTCAATTGGTCAGAGCTGCGGGGAGGGGGGCAAGCTTGGCAAAGGTGGACATTAAATCCGCTTTTACTTTGTTGCCGGTGAACCCAACCTGTCATCATGTACTGGGTTGCCACTTTCAGCAACGTTACTATGTGGATCTTTGTTTGCCCATGGGATGCTCTATCTCCTGTGCCCATTGTGAGGCCTTTAGTTGTTTTGTGCCATGGGTGGTGCAAATGTGGTCAGGCCATTACCTGGATGATTTTTTATTTGCGGGCCCAGTCGGATCGGCGTTGTGAGATGAGCTACTGAACACGTTTTTGGCGATGGTGGCCGAATTCGGGATTCCCATTGCGTCTGAAAAGTCAGAAGGCCCATGTACATCACTCAATTTCTTGGGTAGACTGCAGGTTGCCAGGGGCAAAGTTAGTAGATCTTAAGAGGTAGGTTTCTATGGTGCTAGGAGCAAGGAAGGTTACACTTAAAGTTTTGCAATCCCTTATCGTAAGCAAAACTTCACTTGTAGGGTCATCCCCATGGGAAGGGTATTCTTAACGTGTTTATCTTTAGCGATGGCTGGAGTACAGCAACCTCACGACTCCATTAGGGTGGCTAATCACATGAAGGAGGATCTGAAAGTCTGGCAGGAATTTCTTGACAGCTTTAACTCGAGATGTATTATTCCAGCGGTAGCAGCTAGTAACTCGGAGATTGGAATTGTTTACGGACACGGTAGGAAGGCTTTGGAGCATATTTTAGGGGGCAGTGGTATGCAGCACAATGGCCAATCGAATGGAGTGATTGGGGACTGTCAAAACACCTTGCTTTTCTTGAACTCTTTCCGATAGTGGTTTCAATCTTCATTTGGGGTGACCACCTATAGGATCAGCATGTGCTATTTTATTGTGATAACCTGGGAGTAGTCACTTACTACAATTACCACGCTAACAGCCAATTCAGTCCCAGTTATCAGGCTACTTAGGCATTTAGTTTTAAAGTGTTTGCAGTGCAACATAATTTTTAGGGCAAAGCACGTGCCCGGATCCCACAATTTTATAGCAGATGCTCTTTCTTGTTCCCAGTGGGATTGCATCCGGCAGGCTGCCCTGCTCGCATCCCAGATAGGGATCCTTTGACCGCAACGCCTGTGGCAAATGGGAGCTTTAATTAGGAAATCTGATTCAGAAATCTTTAACCCAAACGACATGGAAACTTTACACAAAGGTGTGTCAGGAATGGGCGGAGTTGCAAAAGGCCGTGAAACGGAACCAAGGGGGACAGCAGAGTCACAAGTTGGAGGTTCTCGTAGCATTTGTGTTACAATGCCAGGAGAGGGGCTATCCCGATCTGTGGTGGAGAGGAAATTATCAGCCCTAGCTTTTATGTTTAAGCTGCAGGAGAAGCAGGACTACACTAAGGAATTCTGCATCAAACAGGTATTAAAGGGCATTAAGAAGGGGTGGAAGGTGGCAGATCCATATAATTTCCTATTTTAATCAGGCTGTGTGAGAAGGCGGAGGAAGTGTCTACATCAGCTTTTGAGATTAAGCTGTTCCAGACTGCATTTTCCTTGGCATTTTTTGGGCGTTTAGATTGGAGGAGTTAGTGAGTCTGAATAAAACAATAATGGGTGGTTACAGATGGAAGACATAGCTGAACTGGGGCATTTCCTACCAATCCACTTAAGGCAGTCAAAGACAGATAGGTTTGGGCAGGAGGTGTCAATTTTTGTATATCCTATTTCAGGGCAGGCATGTCAGGGCAGCCATACAATTTAGTCACAGGTTACATGTTGGCCAGCCACAGTATAAAAGGGTAATTATTGTTGCATGAGGGGGGGATTCGCTAACTAAGTTCCAGTTTGTTGCAGTGTTACGTAGGGCACTAGGTAAATTAGGTTTAATCCCCTCACAGTTTGGGTCCCACTCATTCAGAATAGGAGCAGCCACAGAGGCTGCTAGAGCAGGACTTAGTGATGAGTGGGTGAAGAGGATAGGTAGGTGGAGTTCAAACAGGTTTAGGACGTTTGTTGCACCAGAATTGGTGATTAATTGACATATTTCACACCAGGTTCCCCCGTTCTGCATCTGGTTCACAGAATATTCGTATATACACTGGGTGAGGGAGGAAGCTGGGATCAGAAGAAGTTCTCAGCAGATAAGGTTTCCCTGCAATGGTTGGGGGTTAGGGGAATGAGATGGAGTCAGTTGTTGGGCATATTGTTTACTACGCTAGGATATTTGAGGTTCCTCAGTTATTGTTAATTCATAAACAAGACAACAGAGTTTGAGGTGCTCAATCAGAGAATGAACTAACATTAATAGGTTAATTCTATGGACATGATAACCCACTCTGAGAGCAACCTCGTTTAGCCATTTGTGCCCTTCACAGGGAGAAATATCCTGTAGTATATCAGTCTGGTCCCACTCAGCCCCGAAATACCAGGCAATTCTAAAAAGCTCAGATGAAGAGGTGGCAGCAATATACTGAAGATTTATACAGGAAGGATCTTAACAGCAGTTTGTCCAATGAGCTGGAGCCAGACATCTTGGAGAGCGAAGTGAGATGGACCCTAGGATGTCTTGCTGCCAATAAGACTGCAGGAGGTGATGGAATCCCAATTGAACTATTCAAAATTCTACAGGATGATGCTATGAAAGTGTTACTTGCCTTATGCCAACACATTTGGAAAACTCAACAACGGCCAATAGACTGGGAAAGATCAGTCAATCCCAAAAAAAGGCAGTGCCAAAGAGCACTCCAATTATAGAAAAATTGCACTCATTTCACATGCCCGCAAGGTAATGCTTAAGATTCTACAAGCTCAACTCCAACAATATATGGACCAGGAACTACCAGATGTGCAAGCCGGGTTCCCCAGAGGAAGAGGCACAAGAGATCAAATTGCCAATGTCTGCTGGATAATAGAGAAAGCAAGAGAGATCCAGAAAAACATTTACTTTCACTTCATAGACTATTCTTTTTTGTTCCTCCAATAGGGCCATGATCCTTTTCATCTTATTGGAAAACCTCTTTTCTCCCCCTATCCATAGCATTATTCATTGTAAGGTTAAAATCCCCTCCCAAAATGACCTGGCATTGCTTGACATCTCTTAGGGCTCTAAGTAAGTGTATAAAGCTATTGTGTGGATCCTTAGGTGCTGCATATAAGGTGGCCAGTGTTATCGGAGTGTAATGCACTTTTCCCACTAGAATAATGTGATTCAGAATCCACCCTCTTTAAATCTAATGTAAAAGGACAATTAATATGCAGCACAATCGCTGCCCCTTCTTTCTTTTTTAGGTTGCACATGGAGTCAAAGGTCTGACCATTTTTATGCACAAATTTGGGGGCATTGTTGGCTTGAAAGTGGGTCTCCTGGAGGAATATCACTGAGGGCCTAAACTCCCTATACGCTAGGAAATCCTTACGACATTTAAAAGCAGTGTTGAATCCCCTAACGTTGTGTGTTAGTACTACATAGTCCGTATTACCCATACCCTTGTGTAATGTTAGAATACCCCTTTTATCGAGACCCTTCTCACCTCCACATATAATGCATCCAGTTCCAGGTGAAGACCAGAGCAGAGCAGGGTACCACCCTCTGGGAGAGGCGAGAGCACAGCAAGAAAATTAGTGACCAAACATCTGTGACATAAACAAAGAAATAAATGAACAGGTAAACATTTACAAATATAAAGCATCATAATAAAAGCCTCATTACTAACAAACTTTACTTGCACCTATGGTGCCTAGGTAAAGAGAGCAATACACCCCCTTCTTAACCCTAGAATGAGGAAGAACATTTTGCCCCCTCTGCCGAGTCATGACCAACATGCAAAATACCTAACTTAACTTTAAGATCCTTTGAGCTACTCTACTATCCCCACTTTACTAAGCTCAGCATTTCAATAAGTCTATTATTTAGGCTTTGACTCTGATTGCCCACCAATAGTGGATTTTAAGCTAGCGTCTCCAATGCTGAGATCTCCAGAGTGATAGTCCATTAAGCTTCTATGTCAGGGACCCTAGTGGAAGTCGGGCTTGCCCCTTTGCTGTTTCTTGAGTGGACGGCCCTTGCCGCTTTCTGATGGCTTGGATTTCTTGCCATTGAGGCAAAGGCCTCTTCCTCCGTGTGGTGGCCTGCGCTGTGAGGACCGGGTATCCCCTCCAAAGTTGAAGCTTGGATAACAACTTCTATCCACCCTCCAGTGTGAACACGGAGTGGAACTCCTCTTTATATAGAAAAGTCAGCAGAAATCGAAATCCCAATCTGTACTGTATCTTGTGTGCCATCAGCACTTCCAAAGCTGGTCTCATTGCGCTCCTCTTGGCCACTGTCGAAGGGGCCAGGGCAGCAGAAATTTGTAATTGAGCTCCATCTGGACCCAGCAAATTATTTATCTTCCTGGAAGCAATTAAAATCATGTCTCTAGAGCTCTGTCGTAAAAATATGACCAGGACGTCCTTGGGTAAAGTTGAGTTCACTGGGCCCCCAAGAGCCCTATGGACCCTCTCCATGTCCAGGTCTTTTTCCAAAATATTCAGAAGAATGGAGCCGAATACCTCTTTGAGGTAGGATTGTAGATCAGAGACCCCCCTGGTGATCCCCCGGATTCTCAAATTATGTCTTCTAGTTCTGTTCTCCAAGTCTTCCAACTTTCTAGAGATATAACCTGGTCCGAATTTGCTGTGATATCAAGTCTGACAGCATCTTGCGTGTGAGTTATTTGTTCCAGATTGTGAGCTCTCTGACCCAAATCATGAAGATCCTCTCTGATATCTTTAAGAGCCAGTGAAAGCTGATTTCTCAACAGAGCCTCAATGTCCGCCATGGATCTTTCAGACAAGTTCATCTCTCCACTTGGGCCTACTCTTTCCCCCTCCAAATCCGAAGAGCCAGATTGCTCCATAGGATCTTCTTCGGGGGAGGCCCTGGCTGTAGCAGCTTCAAAATGCTCCCTTATGCCCCTTATGCTTCCCCAATGTAATAAGGATGATCCGTAGGGCACCAGCCATGAAATAAGATGAAGTGAAAACAGTTCACCAATCTTGAAACCAGAAATACTGGTAAACTAGAAGGACATCCTTTTCAGACGCCAAGATTCTCACATTAAGAACATTTAAAGTTCAGCCCTGAGGTTTCCACAGGAAATATTGCTGTTGGATTGCTAGCAGGGGGACAAGGTCACTACACACGTCTCCGCTAGGCCAGACCTGTCATGTCCCTATTGGCCTTGAGCCTTTAGTAGCTGTTAACGTGTTGAACGTAGGAAAATAATATTGCTGGTATTTGTATATAATAGAACAACTGGTGCTATAACAGACTTGATCCTGCCTAGCTGCATTTATGAGCCTAACGATACCAATTACCAGTCAATTGGGCCAGTGTGGGCCGGAGCAAAACTGAATCTTGAAAAAAGGGGAAAAACACTGTCCCAGTAACTTGAAATCTGTATTTGTAGAGTCCACACCAGCATCACACCACTGGATATTTCTCACTAGACAGCAAAAGGCCTAAAAGTAGAGACACAGCCCCTGCTTGTTTGCCCTTCTTTGTTTTTCCTCTCTAGTTTTTTGTTATTTGTGCTTTTATTGCCAGGCTAACCCAAGTGCCTGAGTCTTTTGATAACCCTTTAGGGGATGGTAGCATGTATTGAGGCAGCTTGATACATAGGTTAAATGCCTTCATAGACGATGGAAGTACCAGATCATCTCATCCTCCTTCTGAAGAATCTGTATGTGGACCAAGAAGCCACAGTCAGAACCGAACATGGGACAACAGCATGGTTCAAGATTGGAAAAGGAGAGCGATCAGGTTGTATATTGTCACCTTATTTATTCAACTTATACATGGAGTACATCATGCGTAAGGCTGGACTGGATAAATCCAAAGCTGGAATCAATATTGCTGGAAAAAATACCTACAACCTCAGATATGCAGATGATACTACTTGATTGCTGAAAGTGAGGAGGATCTAAAGGACCAAGGGTGCAAAAGCTGGTCTGCTGCTCAACGTTAAAAAGAAGAAGACCATGTAAAACAGCAATCTAACTTCCTGGGAAATAGACGGGGAAGAAGTGGAGGCAGTGACAGATTTTATTTTCCTGAAGTTCAAGGAGAAACTATAAATCTTGGTCCTCACAGAGCCTTCACCACTCGGTGTCGGCAGATGTTGTTAATCAGTGTGTGTTTGTAAACAGACCTAAGACTGTATATTTGTTGCTGTTATTAGTGTAATTAAAAAAAAAGACTTGTGCTCTTTCCCCAAAAAACAGATATTGACAACTGATTTCTTGCCTTCATTTTTCAGTCAGCAGGTATGTCTACTTATGCACCTTGGGCTTACTGACCTTTCTATTTGCACTTTATATTCTGGCGTTTTAACTGGCAAATTCCCATTGTGCATTGCAAGCCGTATCCCACTTCAAGTGAAGGGTTACATTTTATAAATATGTCCCCAGTGTAATAATCTCCCTGTTTTATAATCATTAGAGAAGCTCCTCCCCTTCTGTGCTCATTACTCTGCAGGTGGGCGCATTCTATGATGTCACATAGTGCTGTGACCTGGATGGGTACCTCCTGCCTGGAATTCCTAATTGGTCTCCCATCCAAGTACTGACCAGGCCCAACTCTGCACAGCTTCGGGGTGGTGTGACCTCTTGGTTCCCTGATTGGAATTGAATCCAGCTAGGAATACTAGGAGCCATATGCTGTGGACCACTGGAGAAAGAACTGGTAAGCCACTCCAGTATCTCATGAAAACCAAGTGGATCAGCATGGTGTGTTACGGTCCATGAGGTCATGGACAGTCGGGCATGACAGAACGACACAAACACACACATATGTATAGGCTCTAATGGTGCAAATATACTCTTTCGGCACCACTCTATACTTTATATTTGCCTATACAAACATTGGGCATCAATCTCTGGCAGTATGGTTCATATGTATCCAAGGATAAATGTTACAACCCCCTTTTGGCCTGTCATTTTTGGGGTCACTGTCTGTTTAAAAAAAAACAACACTGGCTTGGCTTTGCCTGGGAGTTCCTTTCACCTTATTAATAACAGTCGGTAATCAATTTCATCCTGTTTGTAATATATTACACGTTTGATTTCCTTTTAAATAGCTTTTGAAAGTCACTGTCGTCAATTTTGGGCATGCGTGGATGCAACAACATTTGGGAAATGGAATCATATACAAGATGCTGCATAAACTGCCATCGCAGATAGATACCATGTGTTAGCTGCCTGTGATTGGCCAAAACAAATTATGAATGTTATGCTAATTTTAGCAGGAATTTTCAGGGCTATTTACTCTCAAAATCAACTGCTAGCAAACTCAAAAGATTTCGCAAACTTCAGGGTAAGTTTAATGTTTATTTTGACATTTTAACATGCAAAAAAAAAGTTTTCATACACTACTGATTCTATATGATGCATTCATATCCATCCAGGAAACTTAGATATGCCTTTAAGAACGTCTCCCAAGGCTTTTTTATGTTCTGTTTGTTTGTTTGAATTACAAGGACGAGCACAAAGGTTTCTGTAACTTATTATTACAATTTGAAGGCTTCGGCACTCATTGCAAGCCTCACACACAGTCTACTTTAGGATCCTCGCGATGAGTGCCGTTAAAGTCGTAATTTTTTTCAAAGTCTTGCGTGCCTTGCAATCAGCGCCAAAGTCCTAGGGCCTTCGGCGCTGATCGCAGGCATCACCATGAGCGCCTTCAATCAGTTTCCATCCTCCATCCGTGGAGCGTCCTCGGGCAAATAACAACTATGATGGGACAGAGGACCCTGAAAGGCCACAATTGAGAGGCCTGCAATGGGTAGATTTGGCGCTCATTGCAGTAAAGTGCTGCAGGCCTCGCACTTATTGAGAGGGTTGCAATGAGCGTCTTCGGCGCTCATTGCAGCAAAGTTGTGTTGCGCCTCGCGACGAGCACCGCAGGCGCTCATTGTATCAAAGTCGAGCCGGGAACTGCGATGAGCGCCTACATTGCGCATGCGCAAGCTCATAACTTTTAACATGGCGTGACCGACAATTCGTAATTACCACAACTATATAAGTGATTACAGTATTACACTGTATCATTATTACCACATATGAGCCAGGAAGGGAGAGAGGGAGGTAGAGAGAGAGGGAGAGAGCGAGAGAAAGGAAGAGACAGAAGGAGGGAAGAAGGGAGGGGGAGGGAGAGGGGAAAGGAGATGGAGGGAGGAAGAGATGGAGCGAGGCAGAGAGAGAGGGAGGTGGAGAGAGAGAGAGAGAGAGGAAAGGAGAGGGAGGGAGGAATAGATGGAGCGAGGCAGAGAAAGAGGGAGGGAGAGAAAGAGAGAGAGAAGAAGGCAGAGAGGGAGGTAGAGAGAGGGGGGGAAAGGAGATGGAGGGAGGAAGAGATGGAGCGAGGCGGAGAGAGAGGGAGTTGGAGAGAGAAGGGAAAAGAGACAGAAGGAGGGAAGAAGGGAGGGGGAGGGAGAGAGAGAGAGAGAGGAAAGGAGAGGGAGAAATAGATGGAGCGAGGCAGAGAAAGAGGGAGGGAGAGAGAGAGAGGGAAGAAGGCAGAGAGGGAGGTAGAGAGAGAGGGAGCGAGAGAGGAAAGGAGATGAAGGGAGGAAGAGATGGAGCGAGGCAGAGAGAGGAGAGGGAAGAAGGGAGGGAGAGAGACAGAAAGCACACAGAGTGCAGAGAGACAGCACAGAGAGAGAGGGAGCACAGAGAGAGCGACAGCACAGAGAGAGAGGGAGCACAGAGAGAGGGAGCACAGAGAGAAGGCACACAGAGAAAGAGGGAGCAGAGAGAGACCGCGCAGAGAGACAGACAGCACAGAGAGGGAGCACAGAGAGACAGACAGCACAGAGAGAGAGACAGCGCAGAGAGAGATGGAGCACAGAGAGACAGCACAGAGAGAGCCAGAACAGACATTTAAACATATGATATTGTACTAGTTACAATATAATGGGGTTATTGAACCAGAATTAGCTGTGTTTAGATCTATCCATTGATAACGCTATTATTTATGTGGTCACCAGGTGGCACTATGTCATATTTAAAATATACTGTTCTGAGGAAAAACACAATAGAAAGGGATCAAAAATAATACAGCTTTTCATCACTGCCTTTTTTCTATGCACTTCTGGTGCTGTGAGATCCTTTAATTCCTTATGGTGGATAGGTACACATGGATAATTGAGTCTCCATGTTTTTTCTCCAATGTCCTCCATTGCTTTGCTACCTCTCCACATTGGGGTATGTGATGGCGAATGAGTGTTGGTGTCATTGAATGTACAACAGTCTCACCCAACTAATGGCACTTGTCTTATTGATATGTGTGTATGCGTCGCTCAGTCATGTCTGACTCTCCGTGACCTTGTGGATCGTAACACACCATGCTGATCCACTTGGTATTCATGGAAGAGATACTGGAGTGGGATGTCAGTTTCTTCTCCAGTGGGCCATAGCATACAGCTCCTGGTATTCCTAGGTGGTCTCCCATCCAAGTACCGACCAGGCCATCTCTGCATGGCTTCAGGGTGGTTACCTCTTGGTTTCCTGACTGGAATCAAACTCAGGTCGCAGAGGAGAAAGCACTGAGTCCTAAACACTGGACCGCCAGGGAACCCTATTAATATGTACCAATTTATAATTATACTATATTTTATTATAATATTATAACCATTTATAATTATTAATTTTTTAAATAAACCTTAATATAACAAAACACTTAAAATGCTTTTCACTATTCAATAATGCCTATTATAATAGCATCTGAGAGTTAACTTAGAATATTTATTTAAATATCAGTGATTATTATGGAAGTAGGAACTTTGATATACATCAGGCTATGTGTGTCTTGTAGCCTAAGGCCACAAGGCCAGGCCTAGGGCAGTACAATTTTAGGGGGCGGCAGGTTGCCTGAAGTTGCTGATACGATGCCATGGAATATGCAGAGAATACTTTGTAAGTGTACTCAGAACCTTCCGACAAATCGTGGTCCACTGGGGAAGGAACTGGCAGCCCACTGCAGTATATTTACCAAGAAAACCACATGGATAAGCACAACCAGAAACACAGACAGATGTGTCTGGCATGCTGCGGTTCATATGGTCACTGATAGTCGGACTCGTCTCAAGGACTGAACAACAACAAACATATGATTGGGACTTAGCAAGAGGAAAGGAGGAGGATGAGCTGTGGGGGGAGCATGAAAGGAGGAGGGAGGGGGAGGGACAGAGGGAGAGGGAGGAGGAGAGAGGAGGAAGAGAGGGAGAGAGAAGGAGGGAGAGAGAGGGAAGGTGGAAAAGAGAATGATAGAGAGAGTAAGGGAGGGGAGAGAGAGGGGAGGAGGACAGATGGAGGGGAAGAGAGAGAGGGGACAAAGGGAGAGAGGGGAGGAGGGCGGAAGGAGGGAGGGGAAGAGAGAGAGAGGGGACAGTGGGAGGTAGTGGGAGGGAGGGAGAGAGTGGGAGGGAGGTAGTCAGATAGAGAGTGAGAGAAAGAGAGGGAGAGAGAGAAAAAGAGAGAAGGAAGCAGAGAGAGAGAAATGGAGGCAGAGAGGGCGGAATGCAGAGAGAGAGAGGCAGAGGGAGGGAGAGGCAGAGAGAGGGAGGGTGATGGCAAGGGAGAGGGGAAGAGTGAGGGAGGGAAGGAGGCAGAGAGGGAGGGAGAGAGTGTGAGAGTGGAGGGAGAGAGAGAAAGGGAGGGAATGAGAGAGGGAGATAGAGGGGGGAACGAGAGAGCACACAGAGCTCAGAGAGAGACAAAGGGCACAGAGAGAGTGCACACACATACAGAGGGCGCACTGAGATAGAAATGGCGTACTAAGAGACAGAGGGCTCACAGAGAGAGAGAGGGTGCACAGAGAGAGACAGCACAGACAATCGAACATAACATATAACACTATCATTTATGATGGGCAAGTCGCTAGTAATAATAATACCTTCAGCGGTTAGTGAATCATGAATGGGAAGTTTTATGACATAATTAGTACATATAATGTTGACATCCTAGTACCCTTGTATGTGGGACTGGGCAGCTGTTTCATGTTCATTATTTAAAGGACATGACTATGTAATTGTCTCAAGTGATCCTACTCATTAGATTATATCCATTTGATTGTTCAGTAATTTACTGCAATTAACAGGATTGATTATATTGTAATGTCTTCATCTGATTAAGAGGTTGTGGTTTGCAAATGTAAGGGGAAGACTGGAAGAAACCTTGGAGAAACTCTCAAATTCTTATGCTGTTCTATGAGGTAGAGGAACTCTGAGCAAACCTTCCCAGTAATGCAAAAATCTTTTTAATATTTCTTTATTATCCACTTACTCCCATCCCTCAGACTATGTTGGTGTGTGAAGTGGGTAAGCAGCAAGCTGTAAATCTCCATTTTGCACGTTCTAATGCAAACATCAACTACAATTCTATCAGCCTTCTGGGACCTTGTGTGTTAAGAATACGCTGCATGGGGAAACATAAACGGATTCATAACACACAAGGATGGGGCTGCTGGGGCCTCCTGCCTCTGGATGGGGGGCTGCTGAGGGCTACAGGCACAAGGTTCCTCCTGTCTTTGGATGGGGGGCTGCTGGGGGCTCCAGACACAAAGTCTCTCCTGGCTCTGGATGGTCAACTACTCGGGAGTGAGGGTCTGCTGGGGGCTCCTAGCTCTGGATGGGTGACTGCTGGGGGCTCCAGACACAAAGTCTCTCCTGGCTCTGGCTGGTCAACTACTCAAGTGTGAGAGGGTCTGCTGGGGGCTCCTAGCTCTGGATGGGTGACTGCTGGGGGCTCCAGACACAAAGTCTCTCCTGGCTCTGGATGGTCAACTACTCGGGAGTGTGGGTCTGCTGGGGGCTCCTGGCTCTGGGATGGGTGACTGCTGGGGGCTCCAGACACAAAGTCTCTCCTGGCTCTGGATGGTCAACTACTCGGGAGTGTGGGTCTGCTGGGGGCTCCTGGCTCTGGATGGGGGGATGCTGAGGGCTCCAGATACAAAGTTCCTCCTGGCGCTGGATGGGGGACTACTCGGGGTGAGGGTCTGCTGGGGGCTCCAGATACAAAGTCTCTCCTGGCTCTGGATGGTCAACTACTCGGGAGTGTGGGTCTGCTGGGGACTCCTGGCTCTGGATGGGGGGATGCTGAGGGCTCCAGATACAAAGTTCCTCCTGGCTCTGGATGGGGGACTACTCGGGGTGAGGGTCTGCTGGGGGCTCCAGATACAAAGTCTCTCCTGGCTCTGGATGGTCAACTACTCGGGAGTGTGGGTCTGCTGGGAGCTCCTGGCTCTGGATGGGGGGATGCTGAGGGCTCCAGATACAAAGTTCCTCCTGGCTCTGGATGGGGGACTACTCGGGGTGAGGGTCTGCTGGGGGCTCCAGATACAAAGTCTCTCCTGGCTCTGGATGGTCAACTACTCGGGAGTAAGGGTCTGCTGGGGGCTCCTGGCTCTGGATCGGGGGCTGCTCGGGGTGAGGGTCTGCTGGGGGCTCCTGGCTCTGGATCGGGGGGCTGCTCAGGGTGAGGGTCTGCTGGGGGCTCCTGGCTCTGGATCAGGGGGCTGCTCAGGGTGAGGGCACAGAGTAGGGTCAGATGGGTCTATTAGATCCGGATGGGGTATTCTGGGCATGTGGTTGGGGGCTCCCCACTCCGGTTTGCCCCTTTCCGTTATGTTCAAACAGCGACAGCACCATCTTGCGGCCACTTGCAGTTTTGCTGCTTGCGCTGCATGGCGTATTCTTAACACACAAGGTCCTTCTGCCCAATATCTGTGCTTTTACACACAAGAGCACCATGTCCTGGTTATGAGGAGCATTTGCAGTTCTTTACGTCAGTCACATTGGTCCCTCTCATGTCAAGCAACCAAAGTTATAGCATATGGGAGGGAAATAGGGAGGAGATGTAACAGATGGGAGGGTGAAGAGAGTAACCGAGGAGAGGATGAGACTGGACATGTTGGTAACGTTATAAGTTCAGCGTATCAAGCTGAATTGGTGGCAATGTTTTAACTTCTCAGAGTTAAACAAATGTCCTCCTTTTAACTTAGATGTCAACAGTGCAACACTTGGCGTCGACCACTAGGTGTCAGCATAGAATAACACATTAACAACATTGCATTTATATATAAGTATTTTTATTTAGCGCCATCATTGTGCACAGCTCTTTACAGTAACAAGGTTCCCAATCGTTACATGATGATATAAGTGCATTTTACAATATACTACAACTAGTACAAGAACATCTTATAAAATAACAATGTATTTAATCCTTTTTACTAGTATTTATATGCATTTTTTCTCCAAATAGCTTTACAGTGACATAAGCAGTACAGCTGTAGGGGGGTGATGCAAAAGAGTTTGCAGAAAAGGAATTTCAGTTAGTTACCAAACTATGGCAATGTCATGGATCAATGTCTTAGGTGTGCTAAGGGTCTGGGAGGAGGGTATCTGGAAGGTTAAAGGAGGTCTTTCTCTGTTTCTATCAAGTCTTGCAATAGAGGGAATAAGGAGGGATGTATTCAGGATTGAGTGATGTCTGTTGTGTGATGGAATTTTATTTCAGGGAAGAAGTGTAAGGTGCGAGACAATGTGGTTAAATTGGCCAAAGAAGGAATGGGACTGAGATACGGTCCAGTGTAACAAGGCCAAGAAGGCTCTATAAATTGAAGAGAAAGCAAATAGTTCTCCTTTCCTACTGTGTCCTGGACCCTGGGTGAGTGGACAAAGCAACAAGAAAAAAAGTGTTCGGATCTATCCCGTTGTGTATGCGCAAGAAATTGCCAGCACTGACAGCTGCAGTGCCAGCAAGTAGCCGCTAGATGGCGCTGTCTGGTTTCAGGGAAGGCCTATTATTATTCCCCCTCCGATGTGGCGCAACTTGACGCTGCTGAATCGACAGCGAGGCCATCACTATGTTCGGCACGGCATTCAGCGCTCGGGCGTGTCTCTCATAGCTCAAGGCCTCTTCTGTCGGCGCGCCTTATATGCAATGTGCAGCAGTATTCCAATAATCGGCTGCGCCATCTAGCTTCTGGCGATAGCACTGCTGCTGCCAATCTTTTGCGTACGGGAAGAGGTGGAGGACCAAGTTTTCCACAAATGTGTGTACATGGAGTTATCTGCCTATTAATGTAATTAGGGTGAGTGTCCCTTACACCACTCAGAGGGGGTGAGAGAGAAGGAGAGGGGAGGGAGAGAGAAGGTGAGAGGGGGATGAGAGAGAAGTAGAGAGGGGTTGAGAGAGAAGGAGAGAGGTGTGGTGAGAGATATAAGAATAAGATGAGACAGAAGGAGAGAGAGAGAAAGGCAAGGAGAAGGTGAAAGAGAAGGAGCGAGGGGAGAGATGAAGAGTGTGAGAGAGGACAGGGAAAGAGAGGAGAGCAGGAGAGAGAAGGAGAGAGTGGAAAAGAGAGGAGAGAATGAGAGGGGGGAGAGGAAAGGGGAGAAAGAGGAGAGGGGTGAAAGAGGAGGGGAGGAAGGAGAGGATGAGATAGATGGAAAGAGGGAAAAGAGAGGGGAAGAGAGAAGGAGCAAGGGGGAGAAAAACAGGGCGAGAGATGGAGGAGAGGTGAGAAAGGGAGGGAAGGGTGTGGGGGGGGGTCTTTACTTCAGAAAATTTTAATAAATATATATATATATATATATATATATATATATATATATTGTTGGCACCAAAGTGAGGCACGGAGGGCCCAACCCAAAAAATTATTTGACCGACCGCTGCCTGGGATGGAGGGAGGGCCCAAATTTTATTTTGTTGGCACTGGGACCCTCCATTGACTAGCTCCGCCACTGGAAGTTGGTGTAAGCAGGTTCCAGTTTAGCCTGTCTACACTTTTTCTTCTATATTCCACTTGTATCCAATTTTTATCCCATTGTAAAAATTGTAAGGAAGGAGTCACCAGGAGTACTAAGCATAATACCCAGTGTGCATGGGCAGAACATGGGTGTTTTATTAGTTATTTATTATTAATTGTGGGCAGTACCTGATGTTTGACCTTCAGGGCACATACGTTTCGCTACTTCATGAGAGATTAACAGTAGAGACAGATAACTTGAGGTTTATTATTTGATCACAGTCAGCAGATGATTGAGGTCCACCATAGAAATCTCTGTACTGTTTCTGTTCTGCTTCCCTTGCTGGAACTGTTTGGTGCTAAAAGCTTTTTATTTATTTACTACCATAGTTAGGGAAATATTCATGTAATTCTACTCATAAAATAACACAAGTGCTGCCTTTCTTTTCTATGCCGCATTGTACAGCCCCACCAGGTGGCTCTCTTCCAGGTTTCTGTCTAACCAAACTCTTCTTAATCTCTAAAGTATGTTTTTTTATACACCTGGAGGACAGAATATAGGACAGTGGGGCTCGTGGAACATGAATGAGATTATAGGAGAACTCATAAAGCGAGTTTGTAATTAGAAAAAACTAAATATTGATGTTGCAGGGCCCTAGAGGGATCCATGATAAATACCTTACATTTCTGGAGAACTATGGTTGCATTCAATGATACAACTTCCATGACTTACATAGATGATAAAGTTGTTTTGTAGACACTTGACAAACAAGTGTCTTTTTCCTTGAAATGCTGTGGTCCTTTAATTTTATAATGTCCCTTTTATGGTGAAAATAATCAGATAGTAGTTAGCAGTCTGGCTTTGACTGGTTTTGGTTTGATCATCAGAGTTTCATCTGGAGTAGAATGAAACATATAACCAGAAAATGACATTAGATATAGTTTTGAGCCTTGAGGTTCTATACATTCAAGTGGTTTTGAACCATACTCTTCCACTTAAAAAATATCAAAAACAACTGAACTCTGTGCCATGAGTATTAAATAATCCAGGATGCCAAAGTCCACAAGAAGTGAAGGATTATTAGACTTAAGCATCTCAAGATTGTTGGACCTAGTAGTGTAACCATGGGCATATTTATCAAAAGGCAACATAGGAAATCACCTAGAGGCACTCCTCAGTGAGGAGCGTCTCGTGAGGAGCGTCTCGTTTAGAATTAAAAACAATTGTGAGAAAAAAAAAAAAAAAAAAAAAACGAGCGATGTCCACAGCCACGCCCTCTTGCCCCATGTCCCAATTGGAGCACCACGAGGTGCTGCTGATTCAACACAGAGATCAACGTTGAAGAAGGACTCAGAAGTGGCCAGGAGAAGTGCCTCTTCTGTGTCATCTGCCCCAGGCATGTAGCTACCACCTTTGCAACAACAAGGCACTCACCTGTAGGTGTCCCTCAAGTCCCGTCCCAGCTCTCCGTGGCAACACTCACACTCCCTTTTCTGACCCCCTGTGGCCCCTTAGGCACAACTATTGTAGGGCTGCTGAACACATTTTGCAGGTGGGCTATAACTAATATAGTTTTGAAAGTGTGCATAATGCTCCAGTGGGAGCGCATGCGTACATTAGAAACTATTTGTATGGATTTCCGAACATACTGCAGTGTGCATGTACCAGGAGTGCATGCGTAAAGCCACGCATGCACAAAGTGCGGCGCCAGCCGCGCATGCGCAAAGCAAGGGAAAGGGGGATAGAGACACAGGGGAGGGGGGAGAAACACAGGGGAGGGAGATGGGGGAGTGACAGAGGGGAGGGAGATGGGGGGAAGACAAAGAGAAGGGAGTGGGGGAATCACATGTAATATTATGCCGTCATTTATGACAGGTAAACAACTAGTGGTAAATAAATAGTACATTTGTGTTCAAATTTGGACATCTAAAAACAATGTATTTCCTGCTCAAAATTTTGAGAACTGCACTCTGGGAAACTGGGCGTGGATACGCAAATGAGTCCACAATGGAAACTGGAAATGGAAATACAGGGAGATAATACATTTTAATGTTGGCTATTTGTAAGTACAAGTATGAATTAGATACGATTGTACAAAATATGTAAAGGGACTTCACACAATGCAATGAAATAGAAGATATATAATTTCATGTAACAATAAACTTAAAAATAATTGTCTGTTTGATTCAGAGAGGGGACTGATGAGTTTTCTATAAGTTTATAACAAAAACAGACCAGAAACACAATTTGTTTATGTACAAGACAATCCAAATTTCCAAAGAACTTTATAAATCAAATTTTCTAGACCCTGGGAAATTTTGTTTTGCTATTAAATAATTCAATAAATTCATAGATTTAAATTTTTTGTAAGAGAAAGGAACATTTTTTACAAAGGTGACAGCCTGGCAAGTGTTTGGGATCAAACTCCTCCCACAAACTGATTTGTCTACTTTCATGTATAGAAACAATGAGGTAGTGGGAGGAGTTTGGAATCAAACATGAAAGTAGACCAATTAGTTTTTTCACATGTGTGAACTGGCACAGGTCTACTGTGGACTAGCATAGAAACAGGAAGTTAGCAGGTGGTGATTGAAGGCAACGACTTGCCAGACTGTCAGTGTAAAGATGAGAAGAAATAACTAATATAAGCAAATATCTGTGCGGGCCAAAGATAGCATAAAAGCCAAATATGTCCAGTAGACACACATAATAAAGGAGCAATATATGTTTTGTAATTTAACTTCCTGGGTTTTGTAATTTAACGTACTGAAAGACATGCAAGGAGAATATTGGAAGTGGTTGTTGTGTTGCACGTAGTTGAGACTACAACTCCTAGCATGCTTTGTAAGGAAGAGAGACAGTGTCTTAACTAGCAGTACAATCTAGCCAATCAAAGTGTAGCTTTGTTATTCCCACCACCAAGTCATAGCACTTCCTACAAGGAGCTATGTGTAAACCACAAAGTCTGTTCTAATACTTTTTAAGTGCACAAACATGGCAGGTAGGCGCCCCTAGGTAACTTGCCTAGACTGCCTTTTGGTAAATCGGGCCTGAATAAATTTCAGATTTTTTGGCAAAGAATACCTTTTAAGAATTCTTTTACTATCAGTTGCTTTAGAATTTGGACCAAAACAGACATTTTTATAATAAATTAGGTTTAGAGTCACCTCGGATACGCACGGTGAATAGTCAGAATGCTTAGAATACCATTTGCAGGAAAAGTCGAAAACATATCTCCCCTTTTTTTAAATTACACCTAAAATAAATCAATGTTTTGCTGGAATTTCTCCTCCACCTGATATGTAGCTCTCTCCCTCTCTTGGCGTGTTAGATCTTGGCACAGGGAAAGGTATGGCGTTCCAACTAAAGCGCAAATAAGTCGTTTATCAAAAGGTAACTGACTCCCTGAATCTCGCCCGGTAGAGTTGAGGTTCGGTGGAATTCCATTCTTGGGATCGTGGAGAGAGATTAGACTCAGGAACATATCAGGTCATTTAGATGATGTATTTTATTCCTCAAAACTTAATATTAAAATTAAATCAGTTGATTTATAGATTTCTCTTGCATCTGTATCACTTAAAACACAAAAAATAACCAAAATATTGTAATTAAAGGGGCACCATCAACCCAGTAACAAGGTTGGTTTAATTTTAAAGAGCATTAAAACTGTATATACATTGTACTAGCCATTTACTCTACAACAGAGCATTCATTTATGCTAATGTGTGGCCTCAGTATGCTAATTTGTGCCTTGATAGGTATAATGAGGGTAAATATCTGCATGTTGACATGATGTGCATTGTTTTAAAAACACAATGGCAGGCAAGCAGACCTGAATCTTAATTAACGCATCAAAACTGCTAATTAGTACTCAGGATCCAAACAATTGTGTAATAATACAGCACAGACAATGCTGAATATCTCATTATGCAAGTAAGAACAAATGGCTAATACAATATAAAACCAATTTGTATACTCTCTAAGAAAAAGAAAAACAAAAATTGATTTTGGGGTAGGTAGAGATGTCCGTTTCCTTATCTTGATATTCAACTTGTCATTCTATTTCATGCATCATTTAGCTTATGGTGGGCAAAAGAGCAACAGAAGCCTCCACAGTACAGGGTACAGTAAATAAATTGTACATTTGTGTTCACATTTGAAAGTCTAAAAATAAGTTTAAAAACTTAATTTCTGCTCGGAATTGCAAGAAAAACAGTTATTGCACTGCACTCTGGGAAAGTGGGCGGGGACATGCAAATGAGTCCACAATAAAAAAAAAATTCCATTCACTCAATTTCCTGAATCTAGCATTTACTCACAAAAAACAAAAAAAAATGTAATATATTCACTCATTTTGTGCCATCTTGACTACTGTAACTGGATTCTCACTGACCGTCCATCATAAATGTCTCCAACAAGATCCATGCACCGCACCTACAACTCCTGCTCCTCTCTGTCCGCCCCTCCATTGGCTCCCCAAACCGACAGAATAAAATGTAGCGTATGTTAGTAACATTTAACACCTAAATTTTACTAAAAATGTATCCTGGATTTAACAAGTTCTATAATATACCTCACTGGAGAAGGAACTGGCAACCCACTACAGTATATTTGCCATGGATTGTCACAACCAGACAAGATGTGTGTCCATAGAGTCACTGAGAGTCAGACTCGATTGAACGACTAAACAGCAACAATAATATGCCTGCGTATCTATTTACTTTTATGTACTTTATTTTAGTAAGAATAGGCTCTGCTTTGCTGCCTAAAATCAAAGAGTCCTTATATGGGTCTGCCCTTTGCAGCATATGTGGACACAGACTCTATTAAGCAATCAGTGACCATCTCTCAGCAACATTCTGCAACTTGTTGATAGGCAAGGACAATATACTGCACTTCCAGCCCTGTAGAGTCTGTGTCTGCATATGCTGCAGTGGGTAGACCCATACAAGGACTATTTGTTTGATTTTAGGCACTTAAAAAGGAGCATATAAGCACGTCTTAAAATTAAGTTGTTTAGTTGTTCAGTCATGTCTGACTCTCCATGACCATATGGACCTCATGATCAAACCTTCCAGTGAACAGTTTGTCTTGATTCCCTGTAGTATTTATTCATTGGCTCTTCTTGCAGTCCAAGGGACTCTAAGCAGTTTTCTCCAACACCTCAATTCAAAGGCGTCAATTCTCCGGCGCTCAGACTTCTTTATGGTCCAGCTCTCACATCTGTATTGTTACTACTGTGAATACCATAGTACTAAATAAAGTACATACATGCAAAACGATACACAGGTGTATTATATACCTAATACAATCTAGGGAGCTTCTGTGTCTAAATCTTTTGTCTTTTTCCTATATAACACACAGTGAGGTATATTCATCATGTACTGAAGAAACTGTGGGATTAAAAGTAAGAAATAAAGCATTGTATAAGGTGTCGGTGGCGCTGTCAGTTATTGGTCGCAACCTGACTCCTCAAACATGCAAAGTGTGTACAAGGTGAAGAAATTGTTTACAAATATTGCTTTATTTATAAGTCTGCCAATCTATCTATGTGTCTATGTGTCTATTTATCTATCTATATGTCTATCTATCTATCTATCTATCTATCTATCTATCTATCTATCTATCTATCTATCTATCTATCTATATGTCTATGTGTCTATTTATCTATTTATATGTCTATCTATCTATCTATCTATCTATCTATCTATTTATCTATCTATCTGTCTATTTATGTTTCTATCTATCTATCTAGCTATCTATCTATCTATCTATCTATCTGTCTATCTATCTATCTATCTATCTATCTATCTATCTATCTATCTGTCTGTCTATCTATCTATCTATCTATCTATCTATCTATCTATCTATCTATCTATCTATCTATGTGTCTATCTATCCCTCTATCTATCTATCTATCTATCTATATGTCTATCTATCTATCTATTTATCTATCTATCTATCTATCTATCTATATGTCTATCTATCATATTCATGTCTATCTATCTATCCATCTATCTATTTATCTATCTATCTATCTGTCTGTCTATCTATCTATCTATCTATTTATCTATCTATCTATCTATCTATCTATCTATCTATCTATCTATCTATCTATCTATCTATCTATATATATATATATATCTATCTGTCTATTTATCTATCTATCTATATGTCTATCTATCTATCTTTATGTCTATCTATCTATCTATCTACAGTATCTATCTATATATCTCTAGCTATATATGTCTATCTATCATATTCATATCAATCTATTTTATATCTGTCTATCGAACATAATTATATCTGTCTGTCTCTCTATCTATCATATTCATATCTATATTTCTATCTATCTATCTAGAGACAGACAGATAGATAGATAGATAGATAGATAGATAGATAGATAGATAGATAGATAGATAGACCATTAATTCTGGATCTTTTTTACATTATTACATGTAATCACATATCTTAAAGGAATATCGAAGATTACTTGATGTTACTAGATATATAATATCCCTGTGTATCTATTTAATTTTATATACTTTATTTAATTAAGAGCTGCTTATAAGCTCTGTTGTACTGTATAAAATCCCACAAATAGTCCCTGTTTGGGTATGCAGACTCAGATTCTGTAGGGTTGGATTTTCAGTGTAGTGTCCTAGCCTATCAGGGACCAGGTCTCAGCAGCAAGATGCTGAGAGACAGTCACTAATTGGTTAGCATGAGACACTGCACACCCAGTATTACAAAGTCTGTGTCTTCATAAGCTGCAGAGGGCAGACCCATACAGGAACTATTTGTTTGATTGTAGGCAGTAAAACTAGAGTGTATAATCACTTCTTAATAAAATAAAGTATATAAAAAGAAATAGATATAAAGGGATATTATATACAGATTAAAATCCAGGAACCTTCCATATCCCTTTTACTGAATCTTGCACATTCTTAATAAGCTGTCAGTTTCATGTTGTTCTTTTCCCAAGTCGCGTCATTATATAAAAATATCACTATGAATATCTTTAAAAATGATGGATTCTGGACCTTGACTTCTGTTTCATGAAGACGTTCGGACCTTGGTGAATTGTCATCACGCTTTGGGAGCCTCGCAAAGCGAGGCGAGCCGTTGACCGTGAGCCTCGCAAAGCGAGGCGAGCAGTTGAGGCACGCGGAACTTAGGCTGCAATAAGCGCCAAAGGCCTCGCAAAGCTAGCCGACCAGTTGAAGCACACGGGACTTAGGCTACGACTTTAATGGCCGAACTGGGAAAACCTGCAAAAACACACAAATATACCTTAAATTCACTTACACACACAGCACAGGGGGAGAGCCAGAGAGCCTGTGAGTGAGGTTGTAAGTTAATTTGAGGCATATTTTGCCTTTTTTAACGATCAGAAATCGCCTAAGCAAAAAAAAAATGGCGGCCGAAAAAACGTAAAAATTCTGAAACTGGATGAAAACGAGGCTTTGCAACGCCAGACACGCTGGACTTAGAAAATACACGCCGGCAAAGACAGTAACACTTACACAAACAACGCCAGGCACGCGGGACTTTGAAAATAAAACCAACGGCAGTCAGCGCGCGCCACGCAAATGGTGCTCAGAGGAGAAAAAGCCTCACATTGTGTGGCAAACAGCATTGCCAGCCTTACAATTTTATTCCCGTCATTTTTGACAGGCAATTTCCTAGTATAATATAACATGGCACCCCCTGCGCCCACACGAGATCTCCCATTTGTTTCTCGTTAGTCTGCGATACATTTCTGATGGATTTTTTTTCTTTTGAAAGAATGTGAAGAATTTGGAAGTGAAATTGAAGCATCGTTTGTGTCAAACTCCAGATCGGCTTTGAGTTTCAAGTGGTGTCAATGGGTCAGTCTGCTAACTGACCAACAAGGCACCTATGGACAAGGTCACAAGGGAATCTACCACCAGGAAGGGTCATTTGTGGGGTGACAGAGCATAAAATACATCCAACCGTCCCAGAGTAGTAATAATATTATTAATATATTTTATTTGTACAGCACCACCATTTTTTTCGTACCATTATTTACAATAAGATACAGTGGATATATTGCACATGTAAGACACATTATGTTGTAAGGAGAGATACAAATCCAATGCAATAAGGCAACAAAAGTTATGTGTAAGCAACTGTGATCCTAAAGGACAACTGCAGTCTGGGTAAAACTTCACATATTTGTGAAGTAAGTAACATATTAATGATATTAGCAGCAGTGGCAAATCTAGTGAATGGAGGACCCGGTGCAAAAATAAATATTGTTTTAGATTGGTGTTGAGTATATTTACAGCCCTATTAAATTAGAAGCCCGTAGCGGCATCAGCAAGCCCGCAAGGGCTGAGGGATTGCCATTTGGCTGCATTACAGAGCTATTAAATTAGAACATGCCGCAAGTTACAGGCACGCAAACCCGTAAACCATTTCCCACGTTGGATGTGCGGCCGTGAACATGGTCAATTAATCAAACCCATAGTTACGGGTTAGATGGAGCCAATGGCAACAGAGATCATCATCATTATGTGAATAAAAAATGGAGGTTACATTTCAAAGCCTTACGGGCTTCAATTACGAGTTACGGACCCACATTCCAGAAATAATGCAATATTAATAAATCAGTAAATATGATATTCTAGTCCATGCGAGTTCCATTATATGTATTCACACATCGATATAACACGGTATTTAAACATGAAAAAAAGTATTTTATACTGCCGATTTGTGAGCTTTCCCTTTTATTATAAGTACAGTAGTGTGTGTATATTGGCATTTACAGTGCTACGAATAGGACTTTAACCCACTAGCGGGTCCTCTCTGGTACCCGTTGGCTTCTTGACTCCATTTGCGGGTTACGAGGTTGAACGCCAGTGAATTTGTTGCAATTTAATAGCGTGATTGGATACGTAACAGCTACGGGCTTGACAGATCAAAGGACTTGCGGGCGCGCAGTTCAAATTTTCACGGCCCGTAGTCTTTACGGGTTGCTTTACGGGGCCAATTTAATAGCCGCAAGGCTTGCGGCCTATGTTATGGGCTACGGTTTTCAACATTGGGGGAATTTAATAGGGCTGATAGACTGTAATGTAAGGAAAGAAGAAGAAGTTGTTGAGTAGATAGCGGGTGGGGGTGAGTAATATAGAGAGGGGTAGTGGTGAGTGCGTATAGCAAGATGAAGGGTGGAAGTCTGTATTCTTAAAGAATTAGTGGATGTCTGTTGGCACGGAGAGAGACAGGGTAGTGGGGAGTAGGTAGAGAGTATACTGGTGATTTGGCATGGATAGGAATGGTAGAATTATAGCACTATATAATATCTAATCTTAGAGAAATGGCAGCACACAAGCTCTTGCTTATTTTGCTCATATAGAAAGGTTAGTCATCTGATGAAAGTGGTAGGGGAAACTTAAATAAAGAATTTAAGCATTCCTGCAATAAGAGTAAGGTTAATAAAGCCAAAGTAGACAAAATGGGCCATGTGGTTCTTATGTGGCGTGTCCGTATAGTCAGGCCGGCCTTGTTCATAGAGCGGGTCAATCTCAGCAACTGGAGAGGTCGCTGGCACCATGACCAGCAGATGTCTCAGTTTTCTGGACATATTTAAAATTGCTATAAATACAAAGCTTGGAAAGTAGCTCAGATAGTATTGATGGGCATCCAAAACGAGCCTTGTAATTATATAGTTACAGAGCACGTAATGACTTCCAGAACATCACATACAAACCCTTCCTAGATGTTGTAAAAGAGCCTCCAACACCACAAAATCTCTGATGGACTGAATACGCCGCACATGAAAAGCTTTTGGTCTAACAAAAATAGTTACATTTTATTTGCTTTATTCAAATTTTATAGTAAAAAAAAAATTTAATTCTGTATTCTGCTTTTTTATCTTTTGCTACATTTTCTATATGGTATTTTGAATAACTAACCTTGATAATTGAAAATATTTTAGGAAAAGAAACACAGCATTTGCATATTTAACTTGTATATGTAATTATTCTTTCCCCTCAAAAAGTTGATTATCAAAAACTAAAATGGCATGTTCCACTGCAGCATAATTGTATATAACAAATCGTTCGCCTTTTGCTAAAGATTTCCATGGAGAGGAGCACAACTTAGTTTTTTCGCCTTTGAGAAAGCCTCTTGTTTGAGATGAAACGACTGTCAGGCCTTGAAGGAAGGTCATTCATCAGATTTAGGTATTATCCTTCATGAATTTTGGTCCAAAGAGCCAGGTATCCATTTTTGTTGTGGTATTTGAAATGATCACAATTTATTATTACCTGTAAGTGGATGGTGATTTATCTGCTATGACCATCACTGAGCAGTTATTTATGTGTGTATATTTTGGGGAACTGTACAAATTATCTGTATGTGGCACAAGTTTAATGTCTCAATACTGCATTCCTATGTACTAATCATGCTGGCATTCTGTCGTGATGAGATCCCTGGATTGGGGCCACTGTCTGGGAATGAATATGACTATTCGGTCAAGTCCAGCAGGTACTTTCCAACCAGCATTTTTTGCAGTTTTTTTGAGATACATGTTAATTATAATTTTCAAGGTTGACATTTAAGAGCTGCACCTGTAGATGATACACACTTAGTATTAGTGTATTCTAATACCTTCAGTAGTTATAAGGTTCCCAGTTGGGGCCACTATTTGTGGTTATGACCTATAACTTCTGATGTACTGAAGCAGTGAGGCATTCATATATAGTCACTGCAGCTTTTATATCGCTCTTGTAAGGATATTAAGCCTTAACCCTGCTTTATCGCTAGGCTGCTGCTACATATGTCAAGTTGCTTTTATCCCTGTGTTTATATTTAACACTTTGTAGTTTTCATCAATTTAGGCACAATACAAATCTTGACAATTTCTTATTATGATGATTTATCTTCTCAATGGATATTTTAGACAAACCCTTTCTATCTAGTATAATGGCATTTTACTAGCTTTGGGATCTGAATGTAGGTTCAGCCTTCCAGATAGGAGGAATCCCTCAAGGATAATAGAGTTTGAACTTATCTTACCTAGCTTGCTTTCCATCTAATTGTGTTTCCCCCAGTTGAGAAGAATTATATACTTGCCCATATGACTTATATATTGCCCAAGGTGTTTATTTACAAGTACTAATTACGTTTTTCATTTTCTTTGTATTCAGCCTGACATCTTGCCAGTTTTTTGGTTTCCCAGTCTGCTACCGGCCCGATCTCTTGCCACCTCGGTCTTCTACCAGCCTGACCTCTTGCCTGCTTTTCGAATACCCCAGTGTGCTCTCAGCCTAACGTCTTGCCTTTTTTTGGATACCCCACGTAGTCTCAGCTGTTATGGGAAGGGTCTTTTGGAGGGGAGTTGTATGGCAAGTGGCTTCTGGAGGGGGGCTGTTATAGGAAGAGGTCTTGGGATGGGGCATACAGTGAGTTGGTTAGGGGTGGAAGGGGACACAGCGCAAATAAAAATTGTAACCGCTCCCACCGGTGGGGGGAATGTTTTGCATGGGGCCCTCCACTAGCTCCTTCACTGCCTCAAAGGTGATAACAGAGGCCATATAGTATGATGCAATAAAAGTAAATATGGTATACAGACTCTCCCTTGCCAAAGGACTAGACAAAATTTTGTAGGTGAGGTCCAACTAGGGATGTGTAGAGTGGCATTAATACTTCTTCTTTTCTTATGATTTTTCCCATACTCAGAAACGATCAGTAACTAATGTGAATTCCTCCAAGTGTTTCTTAAATATTTTAGCTGATGTTACCAAACAACCCACTGGACATGTAGGATGACTCTGCACAAATGTTAGCAAAAATGTGTTTAACTTTGTGTAATGAGAAAATAAGAAAATGCCATGGAGGATACTCCTACTCTGTGTTATTGTATGAACACTGGGAATGGGCCAACATCAAATAATCTCTGAAATGTCTGGTTCTCCAATTGAAAGACATCACCTGGAATATGTCACCTTATAATTGAAGGCAGGGGTAGGTAGCGTTTCATTGGGGTGGCAAATCTTTAACTTACTGTACTCTAATTTTAAAGTATTGAGTGTAGTTAATACTTGTATTAATATACAGCCTTATTAAATTGTGATTTGGCCAATTGAATAGGGCTCTATATAAGCACAGAGCATATTATTTTACAGAAGTTTTTAGTTGGTGATCTTCTCTCCAAAGGTAAGGTATTCACTAACTAAAAACTTCTGTAAAATAAAATATGCTATGTGCTTATATAGAGCCCTATTCAATTGGCCAAATCGCAATTTAATAAGGCTGTAAGTCTTTTCCTATACGTCATCAACTATTGTTATATGCAATATATATATTAATATTTATATATATATATATATATATATACTAGTACTAGTCGTTTGCGGTATAATATTTCTTGTCTCTCCCTCCCCCCGTGTCTCTCTACCTCATCCTCCCCTGTGTCTCTTCCCCCTCCCCTGTGTCTCCCCCCTCCCCTGTGTCTCTTTCCCCCGTCCTCCCACCCCTGTGTCTTTTCCCCCCTCCTCCATCCCTCCCCTCTGTCTCATCCCCCCTTCCTCCCTCCCCTCTGTCACTTTCCGCTCCTCCCTCCATCCCCTGTGTCTCCTTACCCTCCTCCCTCCATCCCATGTGTCTCTTTCCCCTCCTCCCTCCATCCCCTGTGTCTCTTTCCCCTCCCCCTCCATTCCCTGTCTCTCTTTCCCCTCCCCCCTCCATCCCCCTGTGTCTCCCTCCATCCCCTGAAGAGACACGGGGGGGGGGGGGAGACACAGGGGAAGGGACAGGGCGAAAGAGACACAGGGGAGGGTATTTTCTGCTGATGCTGTTTCTTTTGCTCAGTGAAGCTCTTATTGGAGACCTGGGATGGGAAATATGTCATTTAAAAAGCAAAAATAAAAGTAGTGGTTGCTGTGAACACCCAAGTGTATCTTAAATAAATTTGCAAGAAATAATATGAAACACAGTGTGAGTTTGGGTGGCCAGTGTATCATTTCTGTATGGGTTGTTCTTTTTGGTACTCAGCCATGTCCGGCTCTCCATGACCTCATGGATCATAACACACCAGGCACAACTTTATGTCCATGGTCATGCTGCTCCACTTGGTATTCATGGCAGAGATACTGGAGTCAGTTGCCAGTTCCTTCTCCAGTGGGACACAGCATACAGCTCCTGGTATCCCTAGGTGCCCACATCCAAGTTCTGGCCAGGCCCAACCCTGCTTGGCTTCAGGCTGGTGTGACTTCTTGGCTCCCTGTCTGGAATCAAACCCAGGTCACAGCAGTGAAAGCACTGAATCCTAACCACTGGACCACCAGGTAACTCTTACTCAGGACAGAATGCCTTAAAGAAACATATTTTTAGTACGCTCATTTAAAGACCTTAACTTGTTATGGACAAAGATAAAAAAGAATTAGAGATGATAAGATAAACTAATAGGATGAGAAACTAGAAATGAACGGGAAGAATCATGGATTCATGTTATGTGATTTCTATTCACTTTTGTTGAATTCTGGGGAGAAAAGCTATTGCATGTCTGGACAAGTTAGAAAAAAGTAAAGAAATTACACTCAATCAACAAAGGTCCACATAGTTAGACCTACGGTATTCCCAGTTGTAACATACGGATGTGAGAGCTGGACCATAAAGAAGTCTGAGCGCCGGACAATTGGCGCCTTTGAATTGAGGTGTTCGAGAAAACGGCTTAGAGTCCCTTGGACTGCAAGAAGATCCAAAAAATCAATACTACAAGGGAACAAAGCCAAACTGCTCACTGGAAGGTTTGATCATGAGGCTGAAGCTCAAATATTTTGTCCATATCATGAGAAGACAGGATTCCCTGGAGAAGACTTTGATGCTGGAAAAAAGACTGAAGGCACATGAAGAGGTGGAGATGGCTGGATGATATAATTGAAGCAATAACATGAGCTTGAGGGATCTCAGAGGGCAGATGTGCGCAGATGCTGCGGTCTATAGGGTCAGGGAGAGTTGGCATGACTGAACCACAACATTCCGCTACTCAGAAGTCTCTTCCAGGCCTCCCCCTTGACTCCTCCTAAATACGGTGTTGGGAATCCCCAATGGGAGTACTTCCTGTCTTCCTTCCTGTTCTTATCCTGTTAGAGCCAAATGATCTGACTTACAGACAAACCCGACTTAAGGAAGGGCTCACAAGACTTATTTGTTACAGTTTCTTTTTATGATCTGTTTGAATTAAAAGAAAGTTTCAGTAGCTTCTATTTATTATAACTTATTATTACAGTGCAGGAATATTATTATTATTATTATTACTACAGTATTACAATGTATTATTAACATACTAGCGACTTGCCCGTCAAAAAATGACGGCAATAAAATTGTAAGGCAGGTAATGCTGTTTGCCACAGATAGTAGGTGTTTTGGTGGTCTGAGATCCTTCGGCACTCATTGCGAGCCTCGCTCTGAGCGCCTTTGGCGCTCATCGCTTGTCCCGCAATGAGTGTCTTTGGCGCTCATTGCGAGCCTCTGGATTGGTGTATTTTTTTTATCATATGCGCTTTTGCGCTTATTGTAAGGTCCGCACTGAACTCCTTTTGGCGCTTATTGCAAGTCTCTCCCCTGGTGTACTTTGTGTCCTATGAGCACCGTTGGCGCTCCTTGTTTGGCACGTGGTGAAGGTCTTTGTGGTATTTGCGATACTGTGTTGTTGTTTTTTTATGGTAATGAATTAATTAATGAAATCATAAATTAATATACTTTACCTATTTGTAATTAATATATGTAGCAAGGAATGTGCTGAAGAGCTAACAATCTGTTTTGATGCTCCTGCAGCATACAATGTAGATTCGCACTGTTGTGGAGCTGAGGTGTAAGTGTCAGCAATGTGTGCAGTGTGTAGTGTAAATAGGCTGCGTGCGCGAGGGGAAGCCGTTAGGGTAGCTGTGTTCTTCCGCATTCTGTAAGTTAGTGTTGTAAAATGGCTGCGATTGTGTATGTGGTATGCGTGTGTGTATGATTTAGTGTCCTTGGTAATGGTGTATTTTGTAGCTCGTATGGGTTTTTGTAAAAGTCGTATGTGCTTGCCGGTGTTTTGCGGCTTTACGGGTCGTGTAGCCTCGTTTTCGTTTTTTTCGGAGGCCATTTTTTCTCTCGCTTAGGAGATTTTCCAGTGTCTAAACTTTGTTAATTGGAGTTAAATTGAGGTGTAAGCCGTCTTCCAGACATCCTGGGTGTCCCACCCCCTTGCTGTGGGTAAGGTTTTTATTTTATTTTTTGTGTATTTTGTGTTTTTTTTTATGTTTTCCGCTGTGTACTGGTTGTCCGTTAAGGTCGTATTTTTGCGAGTCCGTTATGTGTAAGGCCATATTTTTTTGTGTAAGGCCGTATTTAGTATTTGCGTGTTTTTTTTTCAAAGTCCTGCTTTTGTGGGCGTTTGTTACCGCTTGTGAGGCTCCGTAGAGCCTCCACCTCCGCAAATGCGGCTCCTCTCTTTGCGAGGGTCCACATTTGCGGTCCAAAAGTCATAGGAGGTCATAGGGATGAGAGCCTACGGCGCTCATCTCCCCCAGCACAAGGAGCGTGTTCAGGGCTCCTTGCCAGCAACTGCGGCCCACTCTTCGCGAGGGTCGCATTTGCGGCAGGCTAGCTACACGTGCTGCAAGCGTTAGCAACGACCCGTATTGCTGAGAACTATATATGTGATATGAGCCATTATAGTATTATTATTATCATAAATATTATTATTATTCATCAGGGATCAGAGTTACATACAAATCAGACCCAAAGACGTTCTAAGGAACAGATCTCGTCTGTAACCCGGGAACCCCTGTATTTTTTTATCGCAATATTGCGAAAAAGACAGGGAACACAACAAAGCTCTCACTTATTTCAGAAAAGATACACATACATGTAAATACCTATAATTACAATGGGTAGTGATCAAATTAGAGTGAAAATGTTAATAACAAATCTTGAATTGCACATAATTTATCTATAATAATTATTAAACACTCAATGTAATCTATATATATATATATATATACGGTATATATATTTATATGTATTTATATATTCAATGTCTCTGCGGTTACCCTATATAAGGAGAGTTGGAATGAGGATGGTTATGTTAGCTGGATCGTTAGAGTGTCCCTTTAATATAGAGGTCAATTCAGCCCAGCCCTAATATAAATAACTCTTATTAATCCCTTTCCTCTAGGTGTGACTCCAGTTTATGGCCAGTTCATCACTGGGCATTTACTATAATTGCTTTTAGATTATGACCTTCATTAAACAGCCTCCCTGATTAATTGCTGAAAATGCGAGTAGATACAGCCCGCACATTCCACCTTTTAGAGGACCCCACCTATGAAGGAAATGGGTGTAATATCCAAGCAGGTTGTGAGTATTAGAGGGAAAGAATTCCAGAAACAGCGGAATTCCTGGGAGGAAACAGCAAAGAATCCCAAATGTTACAGAACAATTCTCATCCACGGGTGAGGCCAAGGACTTCCTGACCGGTCACATTAATAGACTGTGCCAAAACCCATAGAATTAGCACTGACATCATGAGTGGTCAGCTATCACAGCCTAGACAGGCAAGTGCCAGGCCTAGGGCAGCATGTGTGTATGGGCTGCAGTCTGACTCGTGTGTATCGCTGTATATATATGTAAGATAGATAGATAGATAGATAGATAGATAGATAGATAGATAGATAGACACATAGATAGAGAGGAACCTTCTGTATAACTAAGAACTAAAGGGTCATCTAGACTGTTCATTATATCTACCTAAAAGCTTGGCTTGTTTAAAGGGACATGGAAGGTTCCTGTATGTTACTAGGTATATAATACCCCGTGTCTGGGGGGGGGGGGGATAGTTCGACTCTACTCCCAGAACAGGAAGCAGGGGTGGATATATATATATATATATATATATATATATATATATATACATATATATATATATATATATATATATATATATATATACTGTATACCATATTTTTCCATGTATAAGACAATATTTTTTACCCACATTTTTACAGAAAACATGGGGTCGTCTTATACACGGAATATGCTGCAATACTGAAAGAGGCCACTAGATGCTGTTTTTTCAGGCTCTGGATGGGGCTGCGGGGGCTCCTGGCTCTGTATAGGGGACTACTCGGGGTAAGTGTCTGCCAGGGACTCCAGGCTCTGGATGGAGGGTTGCATGGGTGAGGGTCTTCTGGGGGCTCCTGGCTCTGGATGGGGGGCTGCTTAGGGTGAGGGCACAGAGTGGGGGCTGGAAGAATACTCAGGGTGGGGTCCCCATATTTATTTCTTAATTTTGGGCTAAAAAAATAGGGGTCTTCTTATACATGGGGGTATCTTTTGCACAGAAAAATACAGTGTGTATATGTATATATATATATATATATATATATATATATATATACATTAGCGAATTGCCCGTCAAAAAATGACGGCAATGAAATTGTAAGTGAGCTAATGCTGTATGACCTTACCATTAAAGTCCTTAATAGTGGTTGTCCCTAACAATTTATTGGAAGGCTGCTCAACTTATCTACTACACTTTCTGTAAAGTAGTACCAGCTTTATATCATGACCTCTTGTTCCAATTCCTTTTTTTCCTCCTAAACTTTAAAAAATAGGTTAGTATATATATTTTTTCCCTTATAAAAACGTATAATGAAGGACTCCATGACATTAATATGTACAGTTTAAAAGACAGAAGCCAGAGGGGTGAAATTATTGATTAAGACAAACTTTTTAGGTAAATAGAATGGGCAGACTAGATGGCCATTTTTTCTTTCTTATTTACAGTTTAAAAAACCCTGCCTGTTGGAAAAGCAAATCAGAGACACTATCTTCATACTTGTTGACCTTTTTCTCAGTATTAGTCTATTTCTTCATACTGTAAATATACAACTGTTAGACACATTGTTAGTAGGTGAGATAACACAGATAAAGGACATTCCTAATTGGCTTTTTTGGCATAAAAATGTGCTCCGTCAAGTGTTCCTCCATGGACATTACACAGCCCACACGTGACCTCTGCTCCCGATTTTAAGAGCAGCCAGTTAATGATGATTATGTCCTCTGGATCGTCTGCTTCTGTCTGGCTGGTGAGGGTATTGTGCAGTGCTGAGATGTTATTGGGATCATCAATGTGCTGTAATGTACTGACCATTATTAGTATTACTAGCAACGTCAAAAATGACGGCAATACAATTTGAAACCTGGCAATGCTGTTTGACACACAAAGCGAGGCTCCCCCCTCTAACTTGCGGGCCTCGCGACGAGCGCCTTCATCGCTCATTGCGAGCCTCTCTCCCCCTCTTCTTTACGGGCCTCGTGACGAGCATCTTATGCCACTCATTGCATGCCTCGGCCAACCCGCAACTTTTGTGCCCCCCAATGAGTGCCTTTGGCTCTCATCGCAAGCCTCCCCCTGCACTCTCACCCCTGTGTCTCTTTCCCCCCTCTCCCTCCCCTGTGTCTGTTCCCCCCTCTCTCCCTCCCCTGTGTCTCTTTGCCCCCTCTCCCTCCCCTGTGTCTTTCTCCCCCCACTCCCTCCTCTGTGCTCCTGTTTGCATTTATGTGTGTGAAACTATTTGCGGGCTTGGGAAATTGAAAATTTTCCCCAAGCCTCAAATATGTTTCCGATTTATAGGCTTGAAAAAATAATTACGGCTTTACGGCCGCCATTTTTTTCCTTGCATAGCCGTTCTGAGACCTCCCAAAGACGCCAATTACATTTCTAATTAGCTTGCAACCTCACTTACAGGCTCCCTGCCTCTCCCCTGCGCTGTGTGTGAGGTTGTAAGTTAATTTTCTAATTAATTGGCAGGTTTTGGCAGTCTTCCAACTGCTTCCGAGTTACGGGCTTGATGTTCGGTCCTCACAATGATCATTGCACATGCGCAACCCGTAACTTTTAACATAACATTACCGACAAACTTGCAATTACCACAACTGTTATATGTGATTATCAAATCGTATATCCATGCCATAAAATAAAGGATTAAAGGACCACTGTAGTGGTCTTATAAAGAGGTCTCTAAAAATAGTTATTGGTTCCCTGTTGGTCCAGTAGTTAGGATCCGGTGCCTTCACCGATGTGACTGGGATTCGATTCTAGTCAGGGAACCAAGAGGTCACACCATACTAAAGCCCTGCAGGGTTGGGCATTGGTTAGTAATTGGATGGGAGACCACCAAGGAATACCAGGAGCCGTATGCTGTGGCCCACTGGAGAAGGAACTGACAACCCACTCCAGTATCTCTGCCATGAAAATCCAGTTGATCAGCATGACCATGGGCATAAAAATGTGCCTAGTGGTACGGTCCATGAGGTCATGGAGAGTCGGAAATGAAAAAACAAAAAAAGAATATTTAGAAAGGGCACTTTTGGGCATTTAATTAATCCATTTCACATTTTCTAATGATTCTCCAGGATGTATATGCTCTAGACAGCTCCACCCCCTGAATGAAGTATTGTGGCTAGAGTGGAGCAGCCAAATTAATAGCAGGGAGCCGTATAATCTGAGCTGGTAGCCATGTACACACACTCTCTCTAGTCACCACTCACTACCATTCCGCAGTTGCATATGTCAGTTTAGATAACCTTCCACATTAGGTAGCTCCCACTACTGCCCCAACACTTAATTTGAAGGGTGGACAGAACTGGAGCTTATACAGTCGGTTGCATGATTGAAAAATAATAATTTATTGTTTAAATAAACATTTGACATGGAATATAGTACTTAAATTTGGCATACTGTATAGACCAAATTAATAATATATTGTTATTCTTTATTTATAAAGTGCCATAATTTTCCGTAGCTCTAGATTAATATATAATATACTTTCTGGAAATATGTAATGCTTACAGTAACTGTTTTTAAGATATAAATTGACCATATAACGACAAAACAAAATTATTCTCAGTTAGATATCAAATGATCAGATGAATATGCAGTGTTTTCATGCCTAGGACCTTGAGGCCCAGGCCTAGGACAGCATATTTTCAGGCTGTATGGAGATGCAGTGCAGTACATTGAAATATGGACATATGCAGAAATGTCCATATCACTCATTCTTAAGAATGAGTGTAATTATGGCATGTTTTAGAGAGGATGGAAATGTGGCAGTATTTAGAGAAAGGTTGAAGATATGTGTGAGAAATGTGATTATTGTGGTAGAGAGGAGAGGGATAGGCTGAGACGGAATAGGACCCAGGGGACAGGTAGTAAGGCGGAAGGTTAATAGTAGGCTGAAAAATTCATCCTCGCTTACAAGGTCAAAGGAGTGCATAGTGGTTGTGGAATTGGTGAAGAGAGAATGGTGGATGTTCTCAGTTAGTTGAGACGATGGAATGCGTAAGTTACAATGAGAGGAGAATTAATTGCAAATGTTTTCAATTTTGTGCTTAAAATGGCTGGCAAGTTTTCAGCCGTGAGACAGGAAGGGATGGGTGGTGGTCGGAGGAGAAAGTTGAAAGTGGCGAACAAGTGTTTTGGGGTTGGAGGACAAAGTTGATATTAATGATGTGAAATAGTGCTGTTTGGCAAGGTTGAGGGCAGAGAAGTAGGAGCACAGCATAAACTTGTAATGAAGGAAATCTGCAGGAGAGCGAGATTTTCTCCGTAGTCGTTCAGCAGTGAGGGAGCACCTCTGAATGTATTGTGTTTGTGTAGTGTGTCATGGTTGTGGATGAGAGTGAGGGCGTCTGCATGTGGTTATGGGGGCAAGGGTGGAAGAAAGAGTCGAGTTGTAATATAAGGTGGCAGTGTCAGGGCAGTTGAGGTTGGTGATGGGGCTGAGAATGGGTTGTAGCACAGTGGAGAACTGTTGTGGGTCAAGTACTTGCAGGTTCATGTGGTGGCTGGGGTTGAAGAATGGTATTGAGAGAGAGGTGTGGTGAGGTGGAAGTTAAGAGGTGGTGGTCAGATAGAGGGAGCGGACGGATGACTAAGTTAGAGGGGGTGTGGAGGTTTGTGAAAATAAGTTCAAAGCGAGTGTCCAGCATGGTGAGTTGAGGAATCTGTAAGTTGTAGGAGGCAGAGGGAAGAGGTGAGAGAGAGTGGTTTAGAGTCTGCCGAGGAGGTGGGAGTGTCAATGGCAATGTTGAAGTTAGCAGGTGTAAGTGACGGAATGTTGGAGGAAAGTGAGGGAGATAGGTAGATAAATAATCCAAGAATTGAGAGGATGGTCCAGGTGGGCAACAGATCACACGTAGAGAGATGGGTGAGAAGAGGCAGATTGTGTGCACTTCAAAGGATGGGAATTGAAGGGATGGGACGGGGGGTATGAGGTAAAATGTACAGCAAGAGGAAAGTAATACACCCACACCACCACCTTGTTTGTTCCCAGGTCTAGGTGTGTGACTGAGGGGAAAGCCACCATGAGAGAGTGCTGCAGGGGAGGCAATGTCTGAGGAGGAGAGCCAGGTTTCAGTGAGAGCCAATAGATTGAGGGAGATGGTAATGAATACGTCATGAGTGAAAGTAAGTATTTATATATATATATATATATATATATATATATATATAGATAGATAGATAGATAGATATATATATATATATATATATATATATATATATATATATATATATATATATATATATATATATATATACACAGTGCCTTGCAAAAGTATTCACCCCCCTTGGTATTTTTTGTGTTTTGTTGCCTCACAACCTGGAATTAACATGGATTGTTTGAGGATTTGCATCATTTAATTTACAGAACATGCCCACAACTTTGAAGATGTTTTCTTTTTTCTTTTGAAGCAAACAACAAATAGGACAAAATAACAGAAAAAGTCAAAGTGCATAACTATATACCCCCCTATAGTCAATACTTTGTAGACCCACCTTTTGCGGCAATCACAGCTCCAAGTCACTCCGGATAAGTATCTATGAGCTTGCCACATCCTACCACCAGGATTTTTGCCCATTCCTCCTTGCAAAAGTGCTCCAGCTCCTTCAAGTTGGATGGTTTGTGCTTGTGAACAGCAATCTTTAAGTCTGACCACAGATTTTCTATTGGATTGAGGTCTGGGCTTTGACTAGGCCATTCCAACACATTTACATGTTTCCCCTTAAACCACTCAAGTGTTGCTTTAGCAGTGTGTTTGGGGTCATTGTCCTGCTGGAAGGTGAACCTCCATCCTAGCCTCAAATCACACACAGAGTGGTACAGGTTTTGCTCAAGAATATCCCTGTATTTAGCACCATCCATCTTTCCCTCAACTCTGACCAGTTTCCCAGTCCTGGGATGGTGTTCTTTGGGTTATGTGATGTGTTGGGTTTGCCCCAGACATAGCATTTTCTTTGATGTCCGAAAAGTTAAATTTTAGTCTTATCAGACCAGGACATCTTCCTCCATACATTTTGGGAGTCTCCCACATGCCTTTTCGCAAACTCAAAACGTGCCATTTTTTTCTGCTGAAAGTAATGGCTTTCTTCTAGCCACTCTGCCATAGGACGGCTTATTGTTGTCCTATGTACAGATACTCCAGTCTCTGCTGTGGAACTCTGCAGCTCCTCCAGGGTTACCTTAGGTCTCTGTGCTGCCTCTGATTAATGCCCTCCTTGCACGGTCCGTGAGTTTTGGTGGGCGGCCGCCTCTTGGCAGGTTTGCTGTTGGGCCATGTTCTTTCCATTTGGTTATGATAGATTTGATGGTGCTCCTGGGGATCATCAAAGATTTAGAATTTTTTTTATAACCTAACCCTGACTTGTACTTGTACTTCAACAACATTGTCCCTTACTTGTTTGGAGAGTTTCTTGGCCTTCATGGCAATGTTATGTTAGTGGTGCCTCTTGTTTAGGTGTTGCAGCCTCTGGGGCCTTTCAAAAAAGGTGTGTATATGTAATGACAGATCATGTGACACTTAGATTGCACACAGGGGAACATCATTTCACTAATTATGTGACTTCTGAAGGTTATTGGTTGCACCACTTTTTATGGGCTTCATAACAAAGGGGGGAAATATATAAGCACATGCCAATTTTCGGTTTTCTATTTCACCAACTAAAAACTGTTGTGTTCTGATCCATCCCATAAAATTTAGATTAACAAAACATTGAACTTAAGGCTGTATTGTGGTCGTGACCTTCTCTTGGGTAGTAGCTGGTGTGTGGCAATTGCTACTAGACCCATTTTAGTCAGCTTAGAGGGCTTAGGGGTAGAGGAGAAGGCCTAAATTGGGGTGAGGTGGGAGGGAAAAGTGAATATTTTCAGGTGAGGATGTAGGTTAAGGGAGGGGTTTATATAGGGGAGGAGAGAAGTTCCCTCCCACAACTCCCAGGTTAACACCTGGTTATTTGTGGTCGTGACCTTCTCTTGGGTAGTAGCTGGTGTGTGGCAATTGCTACTAGACCCATTTTAGTCTGCTTAGAGGCCAAAAAGTGAGCAGAATTTTAGGGAGAAGGTTAATGAGTGATGGTTTGAAAAGCCTGTTTAGTTTCTGCAATGGGAAAAGGTATGTAGCGGGTGTAGCAATTTGACTTCCATCGACCCATGGATTGAATAATGTGCGTGGGAATGTTGGCTTTGGAGGCTGAGTAGGCGGCTCCAATGAGACATATCCACAATAAAAAAAAACACATATATAACTAAAATATATTTATAAGATAACTTTACTTGCACCATTAATTAATTGTGAATCAATGATTTAGTATGATTTTAGGAATACAATTATGCATATGGCCAGCCTGTTGGTGTAAGGTGATATTAAGTATGGACACGAGGTCCAAAAACTGAGTAGGGTCTTGTACAAGCATAAGTGGTCTGGAGTAATAGGGGTCTCCATTTTTTAGATGATAGGGTGATCTAGGAGTAATCTGATCACCTACATATACAGAAGTTTGAAGGGTCACTAAGGGCCTCTACTCACCAGCTTTGCCACTATATGGAGAGTAGGAACAAATCTGTATTCTTCAGTCCATATAACAGTATATAAGAGATTGCAGTAGGCACATTAAATGCATATTAGTTATTAATTTACAGAACATTTATATGCTATTGCAAACAGTAAGATGTTATGGGTAACGGTGACTTATTACAAAATTATATAGACTTGCCTGTCAAAAATAATGTTATGATATTGTCTTAAAAATTGTGTCTGTTTGTGCGCACTCTCTCTGTATACTCTCTCTCCCCTTCTCTCTCTCCCTCCTTCTATCGCTCCCTCCCTTCCTCTCTCTCTCCCTCCCCCTCCTTCCCCTTCTTGCTCTCTCTCTCTCTCTCTCGCTCCTTTTCTCTCTCTCCCTCTCCTTCTCTCTATCCTTCTCACTCTCTCTCTCCTTTTCACTCCCTCTCGCTCTCCCCTCTCTTTCCTTCTCTCTCCTTCCTTCATTCTCTCTCCCTCACTCCCCTTCTCTCTCCTTGCCTCTCCTTCTCTCTCCCTCCCTCTCCTTCCCTCCTTTCTCCCTCCTTCTCCCCCTTTGGCACCCATTGCAAGCCAGCGATCATGCGCAACTCACAATTTGCGAGCGTTACACACAAACTCGCCGTACAACAACTATATTAGTGATTTCCGAAAATAATGAGAGCCCTACTTGATCTTTTCGAATCTTTAGTATACAGTGCTCTTATCTTATGTTCATTACATTATGAGCCTGAAGGGCCTTTTAAGACATTCTCTGAGAAGGTATATCCTACAGGATCAAATTAGTGATTGAAATAAAAATGAGGGAGCAGATAAGAAGGCCATCCATGACTAAAAGGTCGAGTCTATGCCATCGAGGGGCCTGGTTAACTGTGAAAGTTATTGGAAGTGGGGGGATTAAGTAATCAATCTCCAAGTGATTAGATGCTATATCTTTAAGGAGTAGCAATTATTGCTGAATGCTATAGGCTGTGGTTCTAAGCTTTTAGACATAGTCATGGGATGTGTTAAATCCATGTAATTAGAATACCCCAAAGTCGGAAATAGCTATATTTAATTATTTCCTATAGAAATAGCAATGTGCTAATAAAAAGGTCTAAAAAATAAATTATGATACACTGCGATGCAGAGACAGTGTTGTATTAGAAATGTAATAAAATAACTTGTACAATGTATAGTCAGTATTTAATACTCTTTCAATGCAATGCAAAATATTTTCCAGTGATAGATCTTGTTTAAAAACTATTTTCCCACAAGAACATGAAATCGTTAATTTATGGCTAGCCACCCACATAACTCTAAATTATATAATTCTATTTATTTATTGGATAATGTGCCTTGTGGATCCTCCTTAAGTGAATCCACCTTAAGTAAAACCAGAAAGCAACATGTTCTCTAGGCCCTGGTTCCTACATAACCATCTTGTTCACTAGGTGGTGTATAATGCGGCAATAAACATTGTACTACTCGGCTACATATTTATTTGCCCACTTTGAAATGAAGCACAATTGCTCAGTTTCCTAAGCACTGTAGGCCCGTTTCCCATAATTCTCTTTTCATTATTGCGATTACAAAGTACTAGAAATGGAAAACAAAATACTAGTCACATTATACTTATTTTATATTGCGTGCATTCTTCTACCAGACTTATACATCTCACCCAATGCTCGTCATATGCTGCTCCTTTCTGCCAGTCCTTACCCTGGCTCCCTTTTTCCTCAATAGGAAATTTAAAATCCTAAGCCTAATGTACAAAGACGTCAATAGCACTGCAACTGCCTATATCTCGGCTTTTGTCTCCAAATACTCCCCAAGCCACTCCATCTGCTCTGTCCATAACTTACACTTTTCTTCCTCTGTCATTACCTCTTCCCACGCTCATAATCGGGACTGTTCCTGAGCTACTTCCACTCTTTGGAATTGTATAATGTCAAGAGGTGGGACCCATTGGACCAGCCAATGAATGGATCCCACTTGTTAGGTCATCTTATCTATGGGTTTCTGTATATTGGTACTAGGGACTCCCTGGAAGGAGGACGTTTCCGGATCTGGGCAAGATGGCAGTTAGTAAGTGATTCTATCCCAAGCACTGCATAGGAAATAGCTTTAACGCATCATCTTTCCTCATTATGTCTCAAGCACACAGCAGTAAATATAGAAGAAGTATTAGGTATCCCCAATTTGAGAATAATGTTCTGCTAGCATCCCTCTGCCATAATGAGCCAAAACAGCACTTTGTCTCATACAGAAAGCTAACGTTTATTATGCAAATGTCACCATTGCCAGGGCAACCCACAACACCACAGCACTTTACTTCAAGATTCTCCCCCATCAAAGCTGTCACAACACATATCTTGCTTCATTAGACTCTCCCCTCGTCTTCAGACATTCAAACATTTGAAAACCATTTGAATGTCTAAACCAAGTTAAAAAAACTGCTTCCAGCTCAGAATTCTGAGAAAAACAGTTATTACACTGCATTCTGGGAAGCTGAGCTGGGACATACAAATGTGCCCACAAATGCCTCGCTCTTCAATCCATAGCACATTTCAAACATGGCTTCCTTTAAGCTTATGCCCGCTGCACTACACAGTCTTTATGCAAAGCCAAGGTTGGATTAGATACAAGCTGAGAATCCTATCCACGTACAGCTGTTTAAAGCTTAAAGGCTATCATCAGTTTGGAGCGGGATCCCAGCTTGTGTTGTAGACCTCATGAGTATGTAGTTCACCACAACAATCATTTAATATATGGTGGACAAAAGAGCGATAGAAGCCTCCACCGTACAGTAGTACAGTAAATAAATAGTACATCTGTGTTCACATTTGAATGTCTAAAACAAATTAAAAAAAACTGCTCAGAATTATTACACTGCATTCTGGGAAGCTGAGCTGGGACATGCAAAAGTACCCACAAATGCCTTGCTCTTCAACCCATAGCCCATTTAAGCTTATGCCTGCTGTATTACACAGCTTTAATGCAAAGCCAAGGTTGGATTATACACAAGCTGAGAATCCTATCCACGTACAGCTGTTCCAATCTTACTGGCTATCATATATATAATTTAAGCCCTGCACTACAAACTCTATAGAAAATGGTAGCCAATGTGACTCTGTTTATTAAATTAGTATGTGCAACTTAATCTAATAATACAGAATATTCTCTTCACATCATGCGTCACCCTCTCCTGTTCCATATTTATTATCTTTTCTCCTGGAAAAAAAGTTATATGCAGTGTTTTATTTATAGATTTGAACTATTGTCACTGGAAATTGTGAGTGTTACAGCAGAGCTAGTTAACTTGAGATGTATCACATAATAGTCCATGATGGGCCTAGGAATGACTATTTTTTTTTACATCCTTTGCATCTAACAACCTAAGAATAGTTCTGTAATCCCGACTGTCTATGAGATTTATTTCATTATAAACAGTTCTTAGATGCATTTTGAAAATTGACAAATAAACAGGATGCAACGTGTAAAAAGTAGCAGGACAATTAGGCACCAAAAAGGAATGTCGACAAAACTTAGTTTCACTTACTTTATAATTTTGGCTAGCTTGATATACAAAAATCTTACAAACATTAGCAGAAGTAATAAATAAATGAAAGTTGACCATAGAAAAATGTGTATATTTTCTCTTACATCATTATATGTATATTTTACTTTCTGTATTGTGATTCATACAAGGTGCGCATGTGAATCACAGGAGGCCTGAAGGAGTTCACCTCCCTACAAAGTTATGTAGCTGCACCTGGGCAGACCTGATTTAAGACTGCTCCTGGAGTATGGGAGGGGCTGCTTATGAACTGATTGCTTGTAGTGTCTCTGACCTGGAGAAAGACACACATAGCAGCCTGTAGCTTATGAATGCTTATGGCAGAGTGGAGACCCTTTAAATCTGAAGAAATATACAGACCAGTGATTGTTAAAGAACTATTGGACTATTTGTTTTGCTCCACCCAGGTTTAGCTGAAAGAGAACTGGTTAGTAGGAAACTATTTGTTAGTTAAGGTAGTGCTTAATTGGAAGCTAGTGATATTATTTTCTTTGATTAGTTTTGGTTTGTTATTTTGTATCACTGGCTAAATTTTAATAAAACTTTGACAAGTATTGTGATCCTACATCAAATTTTACCTCCTTTTGAGCTAACATTTTTAATCAAAACTGGTAGTCCAGTTTTTTTAATCTCCAGTGAAAGAGGACTATTGTTCCAGCAATATTTTATGCTTTTCATTAGCAGTTGTAGTGTTTGCCTCCTCTGAGGCACTGGAATCTGAGAGATAGAATTGTGACTTTATAAAATGTACTTGTATGGAAAAATAACTCAGTGGTGAGGATTGCTTTCATGTGTTAGTTAGGTGCTAAAAGTAGTTAATTACCTACTATTTTTTGTTAATAAAGACAGGCTTTAGTCAATAAGAACACTTATTAGAAACAGAAAAAGTTACAACAAGGCAATATGAGATACTGAAATCTCATTCTCATGCCTTTGAATGATAAAAAAACTGTTTATCTTAGAGCAGTTGTCCTCTTCTGAGTTCCACGTCATGTTGGCCAAGGAGCATGAAATAATTTTGCTGCAGATCTTCAGAATATTTTAGTCCAATTTTAATAAAATATATTTTTTAGGCCATTTCTTTGGTTGGACCTAACAGTGTTATATTAAAGGGATATGGAATGTGCCTGGATGTTACTAGGTATATAATATACTTGTGTATCTATTTACTTTTATGTACGTTATTGTATTAAGAAGTGCCTATAAGCTCCGTGTTTACTCTCTAAAATCAACCAAACAGGAAACAAAATGGTAGATTCCACTGCAGCATCATTGGATCTAAAAAGTAATAAAACACTCTATTTTAAATAGAAACATAGATTTGGTAACAGATAACCAAAAAGACTCATATGATCTGCCCATTCTATCTACTTTAACACCTTAATTAAGCCTCAGGATAGCGTTATGCTTACCCCAGACATGCTTAAATTCCTTCACTTTGTTTGATTCTACTGGAAGGCTGTCCCATGCAATAAAGGAGTACTTTTTTACCAAATGTTTCATTCTATATATGGTATTTCAAAATATAATATAAAAATCTCCCATGGAGGTGAGTTCTCTGTTGGGTGCATTGCCATTTTCATTTATATTCTTATTAATATTTTCCCTACCAGTTTGGCCAAAGTGATTTAATTGCAATTTTGCCAGTTTATATTTTTCTTTTGAGTGAGGCCAAGAAAAATATCTCTGGAAAATATTGAATATCACCCAGTTTGGTAAAACTCTGTTATATTTAGAAATCAGTCACCCAGAGAGAAGAGAAAAAAAGGCCAGAAAATAAAGATTTGTCTTTGATGTCTTTTTTTAACCTAAAACCTCAAGTCGTCCATTCACCTTATACTGCAAGAGGACAGAGGGATAATCATTTCCAGATTCAGTCTGAGTGAGCCAGTAGTGAACTCAGCAAAAGAAAAGTGTTTAATTTGGTTACAAAAAGATCATTTCAACCTCCTGCTATGAATAAATCTGTACCAGATCTGGTATCGGAAGCTTTAATGGGCCACGGCACAATGGGAAAAAATATATGTATGTATATATATATGATGTTACATAGTAATTTAGGTTGAAAAAATACTTTAGTCCATCAAGTTTAACCTTTTTAGATCTCCTCTGATCTGCAATATGCAGATTTATTGTTAATTGATTCAGAGGAAGGCAAACAGAAAAAAAAAAACAGTGAAACTTTGCCTATTGTCTCAAAAGGAAAAAAAAACATAAAATTCCTTCCTGACCCCAGATACTGGCGATCGGATTCATCCCTGGATCAATACTCTCTCATTATTAATCCACGATAGCCTTTAATGCCTTTTTAAATTAAAAATATATGAAATCCCTTTTTAAAGTAATCAATCAAATCCGCTGTCACCACCTACTTTGGTAGAGAATTCCGATTAACCATCCTTACTCTGAAAAACCCTTTTGTTTCTTTAAGGCAAAATCTTTTTACTTCTAATTTTAAAGGATGTCCTCTTGTCAGTTGAAAACCTCTTGGCACAAAAAGTTCCCTTGACAAAGCCTTGCATTGACCCTGGTGTACTTAGACTCTTTTTTTTAGAGTAATTAAGTTTAATTTGGTTAGTCTTTCTTCATAACTTAGCCCCTCCATTCCCCTTATTAGTTTTATTGCCCTCCTCTGTACCTTTTACAGCTCTAAAATTTCCTTTTTATGAAGTGGTGCCCAAAATTGTACTCCATATTCCAAATGAGGGAATTCTAGGGCTTTGTATAGTGGCAGAATGATATTTGCTTCCCTGGCTTCTATACCCTTCCTAATACATGCTAATATTTTATTTGCCTTTGCAGCCGCTGCTTGGCTTTGGGCACTGTTACCTAGGTGGTTGTCCACTAGTACTCCCAAATCCCTTTCAATATCTGATACCCCTAGATTTGTTTCATTAAGTTTATAAATTGCATGGTTATTTTTCCGTCCCAGATGCATAACCTAACATTTATTCGTATTAAATCTCATCTGTCATTTAATTGCCCATTTCTCTACTTAATGCAAATCCCTTTGGAGGGAAAGTACATCATTTTCTGATTTAATTACCTTGCACAACTTTGTGTCATCATGCAAAAATGGAAACACCACACTCCAATCCCACTTCCAAGTCATTAATAAATATGTTAAAAAGGAGGAGACCTAATACTGAGCCCTGAGGAACCCCACTTACCACATTAGTCCAATCAAATTATTTTCCATTTTCCACAACCCTTTGCTTCCTGTCTTTCAGCCAGCTCTCAATCCATAAGCAAATATTTATGGCAATTCCTGTATACCTTAGTTTGCTCAATAGTCTCCCATGTGGCACTGTATCAAAAGCCTTTGCAAAATCCAAATAGACTACATCCACTGAGTTGCCTTGATCCAAGTTCCTACTAACCTCCTCATAGAAACTAATTAGGTTTGTTTAACTTGACCTATACTTCATAAATCCATGTTGGCTCCTACTTATAATCCTGTTTGAATAGACATAGTCTTGTATATTATTCCCTATTAACCCTTCTAAAAGCTTTCCCACTACCGAAGTGTATATACCGTATATATATATATATATATATATATATATATATATATATATATATACTGGGTTCCCCAGTGTTCCCTCAGCCTCACCTCATCCACCTCTTCCCGCATGGGCAACAAACGCAGGCAGAGGAAACAGGGAAGCCTTCAAGAGGGGGATGCAGTGAGGCTGGGGGGCACAGGAGTAGCCCAGGGGGGCTCAGGGAGACATAGGAATGGTGGGTGGGCCTTACACTACTGAACTACCAACAAACTTTAATATACAGTATATATATATATTTACATAATATTTTTATATAAGAGTGTAGCCTTTGTGGGCACATTTGCATGTCCTTGCTCAGCTTCCCAGAATGCAGCGTAATAACTATTTCTTGGAATTCTGGGCATGAAACAAGTTTTTTAACTTGTTTTAGTTGTTTAAATGTGAACACAAATGTACTATTTATTTATTGTACTCCTGTATGGTGGAGGCTTCTATTGCTCTTTTGCCCACCATATTATAAATTACTAGCGAATTGCCCATCAAAAAATGACGGCAATAAAATTGAAAGGTAGCTAATGCTGTTTGGTGTATAATAATGAAATATATAACACATTAATAAATGAATATACTTTACCTATTTTGAAGCATTGCGTTGAAGAGCTGTCAATGTGTTTTGATGTTGCTGCAGCATTATTGCTGTGGAGCTGCTGTGTAAGGGCCTCATTCTATTAGCGGCCGTAAATCGGCCGTAAGGCTGCGATTTCTTGCGGGGGTTCTGTTAGCTCGCGATTCTATTATACGGCCCCGCAAGGATCTCCCCTTACGGCCGGCCGCATATCTTGAAAACGGCCGTAAGCTCAGAAATCTAAAAACGCAAAAATAAATTCAAGCCTGCACTGTACAGCTCTGTAAATGCTAGGGATCATATTGGGGGACATGAGGATTAAAAGAAACCCACTCTCAAGCTTGCACATCAGCCCAAACCCGAATTCAAATTAACTGTTTATTTTCCGGCTGCGGCGTGGGCGGGTCTGAGGTGCTCCAAGCACTCTGGACCTTTTACATGTATATTTTACGTATATTAAAAATAAAATATTTTACGGATTTGAGTATAGGGGAATGTTGTGCTATTTTTTCTAACACCTAAAATCCCTTTATAGTCTTCTCAAAGTGCAGGATGGCTTTATTTGAGCTATTTTATGTGCTTAATTGGTGCTAGCGGGACCTCTTTCCTGCAAGTAAGCTGCGGCTCGTTTTTAGCCTTGCAGAGAGGGTTCCCGGAGCAATTGAATAGCAAATAGGAATTTCTTACGGCCGAAACTCTTGCGGCCGTTTTAGATCAAAGGCTTTCCTCCGGCGCGAGCGGCCGCAAGAGATAGCAAGGCACCGGCCGCAAGCCTGCCGGAATCCCCGGCCGCAGTGGAATAGAATAGCCGAATAGCTTGCGGCCGGTCCTTGCGGCCCCGCAGCGGCTGCGGCCGATAATAGAATGAGGCCCTAAGTGTGGTGAATGTATGCAGTGTTAGAGTGTGCGTGCGCGAGACGAAACCGTTAGAGTAGTCGTGTACTTCTGCATTGACGTAAAATGGCGGGTAATGTGTGGTTTGCGTCTTAGCGGAATATCCGTGGGTATTTTGTGGTGTTTTGCGTGTTTAGAGTGCTTTAGCCTCGTTTTCGTTTTGTTCAGCTGCCATTTTTTCTCTCGCTTAAAGAATTTTTTAGTGTCTAAACTCTTTTATTTTGAGTTAAAATGAAGGTGTAAGTTGCTTTTTTGAGGTCCTGGATGCTTCCTCTTGCTGTAGGTAAGCTTTTTATGTATGTGCTGTGTGTATTTATTGTGTTTTGAATTTTTTCCTGTTCGCGGGTTGCGGGCGCGTTTTGCGAGGTCGTAATGAGTGGTAACGTGTCTCGTATGTTGTTTGCGTTGCGACGTAAAGTTTGCGAGGGTCGCAGTTGCTGTGTGGTGTTTTTTTGCGTTACAACGTAAAGTTTGCGAGGGTCGCAGTTTCTGGCAAGGAGCGCCTTCGGCGCTCCATGCTAGCAACTGAGGCCCTCACTTTGCGAGGGCCTCAGTTGCTGGCAAGGAGCGCTGCGAGATTCGGCCCTCGCTATGAGAGCGCCGCGGCACGCTACGCGAGCCCGCAAGCGTTAGAACAACTCGTACGCTCACAACTATATATGTGATTGTATATATATACAGTGGATATAGTCTACACCCCCCTGTTAAAATGTCAGGTTTCTGTGCTGTAAAAAAATGAGACAAAGATAAATCATTTCAGAACTTTTTCCACCTTTAATGTGACCTATAAACTGTACAACTCAATTGAAAAACAAACTGAAATCTTTTAGGTAGAGGGAAGAAAAAAATATAAAAATAAAATAATATTGTTGCATAAGTATGCACACCCTTAAACTAATACTTTGTTGAAGCACCTTTTGATTTTATTACAGCACTCGGTCTTTTTGGGTATGAGTCTATCAGCGTGGCACATTTTGACTTGGCAAGATTTGCCCACTCTTCTTTGGAAAAACACTCCAAATCTGTCAGATTGCGAGGGCATCTCCTGTGCACAGCCCTCTTCAGATCACCCCACAGATTTTCAATGGGATTCAGGTCTGGGCTCTGGCTGGGCCATTCCAAAACTTGAGTCTTCTTCTGGTGAAGCCATTCCTTTGTTGATTTGGATGTATGCTTTGGGTCGTTGTCATGCTAAAAGATGAAGTTCCTCTTCATGTTCAGCTTTCTAGCAGAAGCCTGAAGGTTTTGTTCCAATATTGACTGGTATTTGGAACTGTTCATAATTCCCTCTATCTTAACTAAGGCCCCAGTTCCAGCTGAAGAAAAACATCCCCAAAGCATGATGCTGCCACCACCATGCTTCACTGTGGGTATAGTGTTCTTTTGGTGATGCGCAGTGTTGTTTTTGCGCCAAAAATATATTTTGGAATTATGTCCAAAAAGTTCAACCTTGGTTTCATCAGACCATAACACCTTTTCCCACATGCTTTTGGGAGACTTCAGATGTGTTTTTGCAAAATGTAGCCTAGCTTGGATGTTTTTCTTCGTAAGAAAAGGCTTTCGTCTTGCCACTCTACCCCATTGCCCAGACATATGAAGAATGCGGGGGATTGTTGTCACATGTACCACACAGCCAGTACTTGCCAGATATTCCTGCAGCTCCTTTAATGTTGCTGTTGGCCTCTTGGTAGCCTCCTAGACCAGTTTTCTTCTCGTCTTTTCATCAATTTTGGAGGGAGCTCCAGTTCTTGGTAATGTCACTGTTGTGCCATATGTTCTCCACTTGATGATGACTGTCTGCGCTGTGTTCCATGGTATATCTAATGCCTTGGAAATTCTTTTGTACCCTTCTCCTGACTGATACCTTTTAACAATGAGATCCCTCTGATGCTTTGGAAGTCCTCTGTGGACCATGGCTTTTGCTGTGGGATGCGACTAAGAACATTTCAGGAAAGACCAACTAGAGCAGCTGAACTTTATTTGGGGTTAATCAGAGGCACTTTAAATGATGGCAGGTGTATGCTGACTCCTATTTAACCCGATTTGGAATGTGATTGCTTAATTCTGAACACAGCTACATCCCCAGTTATAAGAGGGTGTGCAGACTTATGCAACCACATTAGTTTTCTTTTTTTTTTCTTCCCTCCACCTAAAAGATTTCAGTTTGTTTTTCAATTGAGTTGTACAGTTTATAGGTCACATTAAAGGTGGAAAAAGTTCTGAAATGATTTATCTTTGTCTCATTTTTTTTACAGCACAGAAAACTGACATTTTAACAGGGGTGTGCAGACTTTTTATAACCACTATATATATATATATATATATATATATATATATATATATATATATATATATATATATATATATAATAGTCTCTCAGTTATCTGCCACCCACGGGGATAGGTAGATGCCGGATAAATGTAGTTTCTGGTTGCTTGAGAGTTACTATTAAAAGAGACCTAGATTAGTTGCACATACAGTAGAAAACTCTGCTAAGTATATTTATCAGTGATGGCTGTTCTAGCAGCAGCAGCTTTCACTCCTCACTTACACACAGGTACATTCGGCTGGAGGGTGCTGAACCCGGGGATGTAACGCTAACACTGCCCTGGCTCAGTCACTCATGCCCGTAAAACTGAATTGCAGAGACGTACAGTGGATGTAATCCAGGTGCCTGTAAGCATTTTGTGGGTGACAACCTGGCTCCTGGCATTTATTGAGCCCTGTAAAATGTATTTAATTATTTATTATTTAAAGTACAGTATTCAATTGATTTTTTTCTGGTTGCTTGAGTTCTGGTTAACTGAGAGTCTACTGTAATATATACAAATAGCAGTGTACCTGTGTCCGTGCAGATGGAGTCTGGAAGTCATTGCAGACACTTCATTAAAAAATAGAGTTTAAGTTTCACTGTGAGCTTGACTTGGAGCCAGAGGGGGTGGGGGACTGTGTGAGTATAAATAAATACTCTGCACTGGAGCCCCAGCCATTAACAATACCAGAAATGCTACAGATAAGGGCTCCTGCAGATGTTTTCGGCTTTTTTGAATTGTATGTGTATAAAATCATAGCTCTCCAGGAAGCCGAGCGCGGCACACCCAGCCTGCGATTGTGAGTGTTTCATAGTATATAATAACTCAGAGCAAGTCCGAGGCCCAGCGCTTTGGGGGGGTCTATGTGGGCTCTGTGCCTAAAAGCTGCAGCCCCCCTACCCACACATGTGTTCCCTGATGCAGTTATATAGTCGCTGACATTGGAAAAAGACTTATAGTCAATTTGTTTCAACCTTTTTTATATATATAGTCATTGTGGATCCCTATTCAATCTACCTTGTGCCCCCTACCTTAGCACATACCCCCCCCCTACTAGCAACACATACCAATACCCCTTATTATATCCTTCCAACTACATACAAGACACATACTCCTATTACCAGCTTAAGGGAGGATGGTAGATATATTATATCTGTTCTGATCACCATAGGGGTGATGTGACCATTTACATATATTTTGGGTGTTTTATTGACCCCTATGGATAGAGAAGTTGAAAGGGGGAGGGGCAAAATATTTTGCACTGGGGCCCTCTTACATACTATATACTACATACCCACCACACATACTCCCTGTTACATTTTGTTGTTCAGTTGGGTCTTATTCTCCATGACCCTCTGGACCGCAGCACGCCAGGCACATTGCTATGTCTCTGGTTGTGTTTATCCATATGGTTTTCTTGGCAAGGTACTGGAGTGGGTTGCCAGTGCAATTTGTCTGACCACTCTGCCACGACCTGCCCACCTTGGTTGACCCAACATGGGTTAGCTCACAGCTTCATTGAGGTACACAAGTCCCTTCAACTCAACAAGGTAGCAATCCAGAAGGGCTGCTTGCCAATAGGGATTGTTCATTTCGTAATTCTGCGCTCCCTCCCACCCCTCGTAAGCATCTCAGAGTAAAGGTGGCAGTTTGCATATGGCATTGTCTTAGTACAAAACCAGGAAACACCCCCCAAAAAAAGCATAATACCATTTGCCTGGCGTCTATGATACAGTATAGTGAGGAAAGCTTGGAACGCATCTTCTGCCATTTATTATACTAAGAGGCAAACTGTCACTGTTCAGGATTAACAGCTAACAACGATTTTAAATAATACCTTATGTGGCTCAGTATAGCTCAATGTATGGATCATCTGTAACCCTGGCATGGATATAAATAGGTTACACTGTGAAATACAGTCATTGTTAGCTGTGAATTCAAAGCAGTGCCAGTTTGTTTCTAACTAATAAGTAATAAACTAACAACATTATCATCTGTGTAAGTAATGAACCAAAAACTGTTGGTAGAGAAAATATCATATAGAAAGTTTAAATCCTGTCTTACTTTAAAACTTGCTGCAAGCTTGGAGCTCGAGTGGGTGTGTTTATCAATTGAGAGAGGGGTGAGGAGGAGGTAAACAGAAGAATATTTGTTAAATCGATGGAAAATTGGAAGTTGTAAGCTTCCCCCTCACATTCCCAGAATGAGTCAGCTTGCATCTATACCTACAAGCCTACTCCCGCAGAAATGTAAATGTTCCTCCAAAGTATCATGGATGCCTCCAGGTCCAGCAGAGCCTTTAAATGTATTTTATCTTGTTAAAACTAGATTCATGATAACTTTACACAATCAGGTTTATATAAATAAACTAGCGAATTGCCCGTCAAAAAATGACGGCAATGAAATTGTAAGGTAGCTAATGCTGTTTAGTGTGTAATAATGAAATATGTAATACATTAATAAATGAATATACTTTACCTATTTTAAAGCATTGTGATGAAGAGCTGTGAATGTGTTTTGATGTTGCTGCAGCATTAGTGGTGTGGAGCTGCTGTGTAAGCGTGCTGAATGTGTGCAGTGTAACACTGTGCGTGCGCGAGGCCAAACCCTTAGCGTAGTCGTGTACTTCCGCATTGGCGTAAAATGGCGAGTAATGTGTGGTATACGTCTGTATCGGAATATCCGTAGGTGTTTTGTGGTGTTTTCCGAGTTTCTTGTGGTGTTTTGCGAGTTTAGAGTGCTGTAGCCTCGTTTTCGTTTTGTTCGGCGGCCATTTTTTCTCTCGCTTCGATTTTTTTTTAGTCTCTAAACTGTTTTATTTCGAGTAAAATCGAGGTGTAAGTTGCATTTTTGAGGTCCTGGGTGCTCCCTCTTGGTGTAGGTAAGTTTTTTATGTATGTGCTGTGTGTATGTATTGTGTTTTACATTTTGTAATGTTCGCGAGTTGCGTCCGAGTGTTGCGAGGCCGTAATGTGTGTGAACGTGTGTCGTATGTTGTTTGCGAGTGTCGTAATGTGTGTGTCGTACTGTTTGGGTTGCGACGTGAAGTTTGCGAGTGTCGCAGTTGCTGGCATGGAGCGCCTTCGGCGCTCCATGCCAGCAACTGCGGCCCTCGCTTTGCGAGGTCCTCAGGTGCTGGCATGGAGCGCCTACGTCGCTCCATGCCAGCAACTGAGGCCCTCGCTTCGCGAGGGTCCTCAGTTGCTGGCAAGGAGCGCCTTCGGCGCTCCATGCCAGCAACTGAGACCCTCGGGCAGTGCCGTCACTTCGCGAGGGCCTTGGCTCGCTGTGCGAGCCGTGGCCCTCGCGTAGCGAGGGCCGCAGCTCGCTACGCGAGTCGCGGCCCTCGCGTAGCGAGCCCGCAGCGTTAGCAACAACTCGTACGCTCACAACTATATATGTGATAAATATAAATATATATATATATATATATATATATTAGTCCTTGGGTCATGAGCCAGGAATTCAAGGCACATTTGCATGTCCCTGCCCAGGTTCCCAGAATGCAGCGTAATAACTGTGTTTCTCGGAATTCTGAGCAGAAAATAGTTTTTTTAATTTATTTTAGACATTCAAATGTGAACACAAATGTACTCTTTATTTACTATATATATATATATATATATATATATATAAATATATATATATATTTATATATATATACACATATACATATCCTGTTCTGGATCACTACCTTGTCCGGATGAAGGAGCTTCAATAAAGCTGTGACTATACCATGTAGGGGCAGGTAATAGCAGAGAAGTCAGACAAATCACAGGCCACTGGAAAAGGAACTGGCAACCCACTCCAGTTTATTTGCCAAGAAAACCATGTGGATAAGAACAGCCAGAAACACAGCCAGATGTGCCTGGCATGCTGCGTCATTATGTTCACCGAGAGACGGACACGACTGAAGGACTGAACAACAACAGCAATATATATATGCTTGTGCTGAGTATCAGAGTATTTCCCTGTTATCTCGAGGATGTCAGGACCCTCAGATCTAAGATCCCAGACACCTTTTCTGTGTTCTTTGACCCTCTCACTTTTCTAACTCCTTTTCCAGACTCTTTCCTCTATGTTTAGTAAGAAAAGAAAAAAACATCTCAGCTGCAAGTAATTTCTGCCGGGATTTTTGGCAGATTAAGTAATTATTTGGTCCGTGGGTCATGAGCCAGGAATATGTAATCTGAGTCCCTGTAACATTATATGCAGCCGCATGCTTTATATAATAACATGCGCGGCGTCTGGCCCGGCCAGTCCCACCTGCAAAGGAAATGAATGGGGAGGTCTGGCTTGGGTATAGATTCTGTGGGCCTCATTCAATTGCAATTTGGCCAATTGAATAGGGCTCTATGTAAGCACATAGTATATTTTTTTACAGAAGTTTTTAGATAGTGAACTTCTATCCAAAAGCAAGGTCTTCACTAACTAAAAACTTCTGTAAGAAAATAAGCTCTGTGCTTATATAGAGCCCTATTCAATTAGCCAAGTTGTAATTGAATAAGGCCCTGTGTCTGTACAGAAAATGGCTGAATATATATATATATAATTTTTATTGTTTAGTTGTTCAGTGATGTCTGATTCTCCATGACCCTATGGACCACAGCACTCCAGGCAGTCACTGCTCCTCTCAGATTCATCAAGTTCATGCTCATTGCTTCAGTGACCTCATCAATTATTCTCTGCCTTTGCCAACCCCTTCTCTGTGTGCCTTCAAACTTTCCCAGCATCAGAGTCTTTTCTAGGGAGTCCTGCCCTATCATGATAAAGCCAAAATATTTGAGCTTCAGCCTCATGATCATACCTTCCAGTGAACAGTTTGTCTTAATTTCCTGCAGTACTGATTTATTGGATCCAAGGGACTCTAAGCAGCTTTCTCCAACACCACAATTCAAACTTGTCAATTCTACGGCGCTCCACCATCTTCATGGTCCAGCTCTCACATCCATATGTTACTACTCTGAATACCATAGTAATAACTATGCAGACTGTTGTTGATAATGTAATATCTTTACTTTTTACTAGCTTGTCCAAGCTTGCCATAGCAAATGAGTTTTAATTTCATGGCTGCAAGCAACATCTGAAGAGATCTTGGATTCCAGGAAAATAAAATCTGTCACTGCCTCCACCTCTTCCCCGTCTATTTGCCAAGAAGTGAGATTGCCGTTTGCCATGATCTTCATCTTTTTAACGTTGAGCAGCAGGCCAACTTTTGCACTCTAATACCCTCATCAATAAGTCCTTTAGCTCCTTCTCACTTTCAGCCATCAGAGTAGTATCATCTGTGTATCTGAGGCTGTTAATATTGCTTCCAGCAATATTGAACTATACATAAAATAGAATATATATATATATATATATTTATATTTCATATATACCCGCTTAACGCTTCACCTTTGATTGCTGATTTGATATAGTGCTCTTCTTTGTGAATGCTAAACCCCACAATAGCAATGTTTTTTGAGCGTTGATCCCTTTAAAATATATAAATTTGGACAGAACTGGGGCCCTCCAGAGATGGGCCCCAATGCATTTCACCGGGTGCACCGGCTTCAGGAACAAGCAGGGTCCACTAAAATGAAAATTTTTAACTACAAAATAAACAGCTGCTAATGATGTTTATTTCTTACACACTTCCCAAATATTTGATGTTTTTCCCAGTAATCCTACATTTATAGTATACATAATAATTTAATAATGGGCAAAAAAGCTATTAGAAAATTAGAAAAAAGTAAAACAGCCTTTAATTTATTTTTGTTATATTTAATTCTGCTTCAATTGGAGTCACCATTGTTATTCCTATTTATCTTTTTATATACAAATGGTTGTGGACCTTTAAAATAGAGAAGGATTTGGTTACCTCTTCTAGATTGTGTCATCACTTAAGTATCAGCTCTTTCAACACCACCTATTATAATAAAACTAGCCACTTGCCTGTGAAAAATGACGGCAATAAAATTGTAATGCTGGCAAACCTGTTTGCCACCTAATGTGAGCAACTTTGGCGCTCACCGCGAGCCTCTCCCCCTGTCTACTTCCTCCCTTGTGTCTTCTTTCCCCCTCCTCTCCGTCCCTTGTGTCTCTTTTCCCCACTCCTCTCCCTCCCCTGTGTCTCTTCCACCCTCCCTCCCCTGGGTCTGTTCCCCTGTGTCTCTTCTCCACGTCTCCTTCCCCTGTGTCTGTCTCCCTTCTCCCTCCCCTGTGTCTGCCCCCCTCTCGCTCCCCTGTGCCTGTTCCCCCCTCTACTCCCTATGTGTTTGTTTGCCCTGATCCCCCTCTCCTGTGTCTTTTCCCCCGTCCCCTGTGTCTCTTCCCCCTCTTCCCTCTGTTTCTTCCCCCCTGTGTCTCTTTCCCGCATCTCCTGTGTCTCCTACCCCTCCCCTGTGTCTCTTGCCCCCCTTCCCCTGTGTCTCTTTCCCCCTCCCCTGTGTCTCTTTACCACCTCCCCTGTGTCTCTTTCCCCCATCTCCTGTGTCTCTTCCCTCCTCCCCTGTGTCTCTTTCCCCCCTCCTCTGTGTCTTCCCCCCCGTGTCTCTTTCCCCCCCTCCTCTGTCTCTTCCCCCCTCCTTTGTGTCTCTTCCCCCTCCCCTGTGTCTCTTTCCCCCCTCCCCTGTGTCTCCTCCCCTCCTCCCCTGTGTCTCTTTCCCTCTCATCCTCCTCCCTCTCCTCATCCTCTTCCTCCCCTCCTCCCTCCCCTCATCCTCCTCCTCCCTCCCTCCCCTCATCCTCCCTCCATCCCCTCATCCTCCCTCTTAATTGGAGAGGGGGGAAAGGGGAGGGAGGTTGAGGGGAGGGAGAGGATGAGGAGACGGAGAGGATGAGGAGAGGGATAGGATGAGGGGAGGGAGAGGATGAGGGGAGAGAGGAGGGGTGATGCGAATCTTGTGACTCCTGCAGGTGTCCATTGCGCGTGTGACGTCACGTCATTAGCATATGCCGGTTCCCGACACAGAAGACGTGATGGACAGCAGCAGGAGCAGTGCAATGACGGTAAATGAGGGGAGAGGGGGGTTGAGGGGAAGGAGGTGGGAGGCACTGGGAGTAGTGCGAGGCTGGGGGGCCTCGCGATGAGCACTGGATGCATTCATGTAGGTAGGTAGTGCCGCGGGCCTCGTGGTTACGGGGCACAAACAGCTGACATTGCAGTTGCCCGTATTGCCTGACAGCGCTAATCTCCACCAGCGCAGTGAGCGCATTTGGCACTCACTGCCTGTCGTACGGGGTCGTCGGGATGAGCTCCTTTGGCGCTCATCTCCACCAGCGCAAGGAGCGCTTTTGGCTCTCCTTGCCTGCAACTGCAGCCCTTGCTTCATTAGCAACGACCCATATTGCTGACAACTAAATTATGTGATAAACATTGATTAAATTATAAATATGAGACTGTAATATGGTTTTTAATGAGACATATGCAGGTACTTGTAGATGCAGATGGTGACTACAGCCATGAAATTAAATGACGTTTGCTTCTGGATAGGAAAGCTTTGGCAAGTCTGAACAAGAGGTGGAGATGGATAGATGAGGTCGTTGAAGCAATGAACATGAACTTGATGTAGCTTTGAGGGGCTTTAGCTGACAGATGTGGCTGGCATTCTGAAATCCATAGGGTCATGGCTATTCGTACCCAACTGAACATCTAACAACAACATTAGCACCAACAGTGGCTTTGAGACTCTGCACATTATTGTTTTGTTTCATTGTTTTTTCTCAGGACCCGCAATATTTCACAATTTATGTGCAATTCCTGTTTGTGCCAAACAATAAAACCAGGCAATAAAACATATTATCATAATCAAAAAAATATGCATAAAATCCTTTATTTGCCAAACACATTTACTATACAACACAGTGAGAAGCATTTGGACTCCAGGGCTCTGCTCCATAATAGAAATTATTATTATTTTTCATAATAAATGTACATTTTTATAGGCTTTCTGTGTTAAATTAGACATAAAATTAAATTAAGCCCCAAGTTTACCATTGTCATTTAGGGTACCACTATTAATGTATCTTCACATGCCCACCTTATGGCAAAGTGGGGGGCTAGTCTTAAAACCCCTTTGTGCAGGTTAAACAATCCACTACCAGGATTGCATGCATTTGGACTACAAGACTTTATCCCAATATACTTATATATATTTTATATAATCTGCGCCTGAACCCCATCACTTTTATATAATCTGCGCCTGAACCCCATCACTTTTATCTAATCGGTGCCTGACTTCCATCACTTTAATTTCATTTGTGCCTGACCCCCCATCACGTTTATCTTATCTGTGCCTGAACCCCATCACTTTTATATAATCTGCGCCTGAACCCCATAACGTTTATTTTATCTGTGCCTGAACCCCATCACGTTTATCTTATCTGTGCCTGAACCCCATCACTTTTATCTAATCTGTGCCTGAACCCCATCACGTTTATTTTATCTGTGCCTGACCCCCATCACTTTTATATAATCTGTGTCTGACCCCCATCACTTTTATATAATCTGTGTCTGACCCCCATCACTTTTATATAATCTGTGTCTGACCCCCATCACTTTTATATAATCTGTGCCTGTCCCCCATCACTTTTATATAATCTGTGCCTGAACCCCATCACTTTTATATAATCTGTGTCTGACCCCCATCACTTTTATATAATCTGTGTCTGACCCCCATCACTTTTATATAATCTGCGCCTGAACCCCCATCACTTTTATATAATCTGTGTCTGACCCCCATCACTTTTATATAATCTGCGCCTGAACCCCATCACGTTTATCTAATCTGTGCCTGACCCCCATCACTTTTATATAATCTGCGCCTGAACCCCATCACTTTTATCTAATCGGTGCCTGAACCCCATCACTTTTATATAATCTGCGCCTGAACCCCATCCCTTTTATATAATCTGCGCCTGAACCCCCATCACTTTTATATAATCAGTGCCTGAACCCCATCACGTTTATCTTATCTGTGCCTGAACCCCATCACTTTTATATAATCTGCGCCTGAACCCCATAACGTTTATTTTATCTGTGCCTGAACCCCATCACGTTTATCTTATCTGTGCCTGAACCCCATCACTTTTATCTAATCTGTGCCTGAACCCCATCACGTTTATTTTATCTGTGCCTGACCCCCATCACTTTTATATAATCTGCGCCTGAACCCCATCACTTTTATCTAATCGGTGCCTGACTTCCATCACTTTTATATAATCTGCGCCTGAACCCCATCACGTTTATTTTATCTGTGCCTGAACCCCATCACTTTTATATAATCTGTGTCTGACCCCCATCACTTTTATATAATCTGTGTCTGACCCCCATCACTTTTATATAATCTGCGCCTGAACCCCCATCACTTTTATATAATCTGTGTCTGACCCCCATCACTTTTATATAATCTGCGCCTGAACCCCATCACGTTTATTTTATCTGTGCCTGAACCCCATCACTTTTATATAATCTGCGCCTGAACCCCATCCCTTTTATATAATCTGCGCCTGAACCCCATCACTTTTATCTAATCGGTGCCTGAACCCCATCACTTTTATATAATCTGCGCCTGAACCCCATCACTTTTATATAATCTGCGCCTGAACCCCATCACTTTTATATAATCCGCGCCTGAACCCCCATCACGTTTATCTTATCTGTGCCTGAACCCCATCACTTTTATATAATCTGCACCTGAACCCCATCACTTTTATCTAATCGGTGCCTGAAACCCATCATTTTTATATAATCTGCGCCTGAGCCCCATCACTTTTATATAATCTGCGCCTGAACCCCATCACTTTTATCTAATCGGTGCCTGAACCCCATCACGTTTATCTTATCTGTGCCTGAACCCCATCACTTTTATATAATCTGCACCTGAACCCCATCACTTTTATCTAATCGGTGCCTGAACCCCATCACTTTTATATAATCTGCGCCTGAGCCCCATCACTTTTATATAATCTGCGCCTGAACCCCATCAGTTTTATATAATCTGCGACTGACCCCCCATCACTTTTATATAATCTGCGCCTGATCCCCCATCACTTTTATATAATCTGCGCCTGACCCCCCATCACTTTTATATAATCCGTGCCTGACCCCCATCACATTTATATAATCTGCGCCTGACCCCCCATCACATTTATATAATCTGTGCCTGAGCCCCATCACTTTTATCTAATCTGTGCCTGACCCCCATCACTTTAATCTAATCTGTGCCTGACCCCCACCCTCACTTTAATCTAATCTGTGCCTGAACCCCATCACTTTAATCTAATCAATGCCTGACCCCCCCCATCACTTTTATTTAATCTGTGCCTGACCCCCATCACTTTTATCTAATCTGTGCCTGACCCCCATCACTTTTATCTAATCTGTGCCTGACCCCCATCACTTTTATCTAATCTGTTCCTGAGCCCCCATCACTTTTATCTAATCTGTGCCTGACCCCCATCACTTTTATTTTATCTGTGCCTGACCCCCATCACTTTTATCTAATCAATGCCTGACCCCCCCATCACTTTAATTTAATCTGTGCCTGACCCCCATCACTTTGATCTAATCGGTGCCTGACCCCATCACTTTAATTTAATCTGTGCCTGGCCCCTATCACTTTTATATAATTTGTGCCTGACCCCCCATCACTTTTATCTAATCGTACCTGACCCCATCACTATTATCTAATCGTGCCTGACCCCCATTACTTTAATTTAATTTGTGCCTGACCCCCATCCCTTATTTAATTTGTGCCTGACCCCCATCACTTTTATCTAATCTAGCCTGACCTCCATCACTTTTATCTAATCTTGCCTGACCCCCATCACTTTTATCTAATCGTGCCTGACCCCCATCCCTTATTTAATTTGTGCCTGACCCCCATCACTTTTATCTAATCTAGCCTGACCACCATCACTTTTATCTAATCTTGCCTGACCCCCATCACTTTTATATAATCTGTGCCTGACCCCCATCACTTTTATATAATCTGTGCCTGACCCCCATCACTTTTATTTAATCTGTGCCTGACCCCCATCCCTTATTTAATTTGTGCCTGACCCCCATCACTTTTATCTAATCTTGCCTGACCCCCATCACTTTTCTATAATCTGTGCCTGACCCCCATCACTTTTATATAATCTGTGCCTGACCCCCATCACTTTTATTTAATCTGTGCCTGACCCCCATCCCTTATTTAATTTGTGCCTGACCCCCATCACTTTTATCTAATCTGCGCCTGAACCCCATCACTTTTATCTAATCGGTGCCTGAACCCCATCACTTTTATATAATCTGCGCCTGAACCCCATCACTTTTATATAATCTGTGCCTGAACCCCCATCACTTTTATATAATCTGCGCCTGAACCCCCATCACGTTTATCTTATCTGTGCCTGAACCCCATCACTTTTATATAATCCGCGCCTGAACCCCCATCACGTTTATCTTATCTGTGCCTGAACCCCATCACTTTTATATAATCTGCGCCTGAACCCCATCACTTTTATCTAATCGGTGCCTGAACCCCCATCACTTTTATATAATCCGCGCCTGAGCCCCCATCACTTTTATATAATCTGCGCCTGAACCCCATCAGTTTTATATAATCTGCGCCTGACCCCCCATCACTTTTATATAATCTGCGCCTGACCCCCCATCACTTTTATATAATCTGTGCCTGAACCCCCATCAAATTTATATAATCTGTGCCTGAGCCCCATCACTTTTATCTTATCTGTGCCTGACCCCCCATCACTTTAATCTAATCTGTGCCTGAACCCCATCACTTTAATCTAATCAATGCCTGACCCCCCCATCACTTTTATTTAATCTGTGCCTGACCCCCATCACTTTTATCTAATCTGTGCCTGACCCCCATCACTTTTATCTAATCTGTGCCTGACCCCCCATCACTTTTATCTAATCTGTGCCTGACCCCCATCACTTTTATTTTATCTGTGCCTGACCCCCATCACTTTTATCTAATCAATGCCTGACCCCCCCCATCACTTTAATTTAATCTGTGCCTGACCCCCATCACTTTGATCTAATCGGTGCCTGACCCCCATCACATTCATCTAATCTGTGCCTGACCCCATCACTTTAATTTAATCTGTGCCTGACCCCCATCACTTTTATCTAATCTTGCCTGACCCCCATCACTTTTATCTAATCGTGCCTGACCCCCATCCCTTATTTAATTTGTGCCTGACCCCCATCACTTTTATATAATCGGCGCCTGACCCCCATCACGTTTATCTGATGTGGGTCTGATTCCCATCACTTTTATCTAATCTGGGTCTGAGCCCCATCACTTTTATCTAATCTTGCCTGACCCCCATCACTTTAATTTAATTTGTGCCTGAGCCCCATCACTTTTATCTAATCTTGCCTGACCCCCATCACTTTAATTTAATTTGTGCCTGACCCCCCATCACGTTTATCGAATTGGTGCCTGACCCCCATCACTTTTATATAATCTGCGCCTGACCCCCATCACTTTAATTTAATTTGTGCCTGACCCCATCACTTTTATCTAATTGGTGCCTGACCCCCATCACTTTTATATAATCTGTGCCTGACCCCCATCACTTTAATTTAATTTGTGCCTGACCCCCCATCACTTTTATCTAATTTGTGCCTGACCCCCCATCACTTTTATCTAATCTTGCCTGAGCCCCATCACTTTTATCTAATCTTGCCTGACCCCATCACTTTTATCTAATCTGTGCCTGACCGCCATCACTTTTATATAATCTGCGCCTGACCCCCATCACTTTAATTTAATTTGTGCCTGACCCCATCACTTTTATCTAATTGGTGCCTGACCCCCATCACTTTTATATAATCTGTGCCTGACCCCCATCACTTTAATTTAATTTGTGCCTGACCCCCCATCACTTTTATCTAATTGGTGCCTGACCCCCATCACTTTTATCTAATCTTGCCTGACCCCCATCACTTTTATCTAATCTTGCCTGAGCCCCATCACTTTTATCTAATCTTGCCTGACCCCCATCACTTTTATCTAATCTGTGCCTGACCCCCATCACTTTTATATAATCTGTGCCTGACTTCCATCACTTTTATCTAATCTGGGTCTGACCGCCATCACTTTAATTTAATTTGTGCCTGAGCCCCATCACTTTTATCAAATCTGTGCTTGAGCCCCATCACTTTAATTTAATTTGTGCCTGACCCCCATCACTTTTATCTTATCTGTGCCTGACCCCCCATCACTTTTATCTAATCTTGCCTGACCCCCATCACATTCATCTAATCTGTGCCTGACCCCCCATCACTTTTATCTTATCTGTGCCTGACCCCCATCACTTTTATCTAATCTTGCCTGACCCCCATCACATTCATCTAATCTGTGCCTGACCCCCCATTACTTTTATCTTATCTGTGCCTGACCCCCATCACGTTTATCTAACCTTCCCTGACCCCCATCACCTTTATCTAATCTGTGCCTGACCCCCATCTCTTTTATCTAATCTGTGCCTGACCCCCATCTCTTTTATCTAATCGGTGCCTGACCCCCCATCACGTTTATCTAATCGGTGCCTGACCCCCATCTTCTAATGTAGATAGATATATAGGATGAGAGAGAGGGAGAGAGATATAGAGAGAGAGAGAGAGCGAGAGAGAGAGAGAGAGAGAGAAGATAGTGCTGGGGAGAATGGAAGGAATGTAGAATCGAACAGGATAAAAAATTGAAGCATAGAAAAGCATGGAGAAGATAGAGGAAATAACAGAGAAAGACGTGCAGATTAGAGAGGAAGAGAGAAGATAAACAGAACAAATCTTCTCTTTTAGTCTTTTGTTGTTTATTTAATTCTTTTTTTTTTTCCTGATTGTATCCATTTTTCACTTTTGTTTGCATTATTTGCTTTTTCTTTCAGGAAAGAAAAAAAGAATTAAATGAGCAACAAAAGAATAAAAGAGAAGTATATTACAGGAAGGAAAGAAATCGAGGCAGGGGAGACAGTAAGAAAGAAAAAGGAGAGAGGCAGAGGAGAGGAGAGGAGAGAAAAAAGTGAGTGAGGGAGGAGAGAGAGAACAAGAAAGCATAAAAGAAGAAAGGAAAGTAAGAAAGAGAGAAGAGAAAAAAGAAAGATTGAAAAAGAAAGAATGAGAGGAGAGGGAGGGAGGGAGAGAAGAACAAAGAGAAATGGAGAAGTGAGAAATAGAAAGAAGAAAATGAAAGACAGAACGAAAGAAAGAGAAAAAGAGAAAAAGGGAGGGGGGAGAGAGAGAAAGGGAGGGGAAGGAGGGAGGAGAGAGAGAAGTGAGGAAAAAAAAGGGAGGGAGAAGAGAGAAAAGTAAAGATTGAGAGAGAGAAGGGAAGAAAGAGAGAAATTGAAAATAGCGAGAAAGAGAGTGGGTAGGAGATAGAGGAGAGAAAAAGAAAGAAAAAGAAGTTGAAGGCAAATGAGTGAAGAAAGGGAAACAAAGGAAAGTAAATAAATAAAAAGATAAAAGACAAGGAGGAAGCAAGAGATATGATAGTGAGTCAGTGACAGGACACAGGAGATCTGTCCAGGACACAATGACTAAAACACAAGAAAACTAGAAAAAAAAACTACATAATAAAGTGCCTGAGGTTTGTAGTGAGCAGAGAGCTGGGGGCCTCCTGCCAGACGCACTCCCCCAGGAGCCCAGGCCCAGCCTCCTACATACATATGGGATGGGGGGAGTGACAGAGAGGGTCTGACTGCAGGGAAGGAGTATGAGAGAGCTCAGGCTAGGGGGAGCCTTGGAGGTGATCAGAGGGCTGCAGACTAAGGATCTAACTGGGAATATCCATCTATCACTGGTCTGAGGGGTCCCAGGAGCTCAGGTACTGCCAGGACCTACACATACCACACATATCTGGTCCATTATATAGCAATCAGTTCTGGGCACACAATGGTTAACACTTCCACTGGCAGAACAACCAACAATAATGTATTACTGGTCCCTCTGCCAGTGAAAGGGTTAAACACACACAATACTTCCAGTGTGCCAGTACAATAAACTGCTAATAAGTTTACAATACTGCACCAATCTGTGACTAATGCTGTATAATGATGTAGAAGTTTTTTTAAATGATGTGCAATATTTGTGATTTTTATTTTAAAGTTAAGCATATAGTACTAAGCATTTGATATGATTGGGTTGTGCCATATTGGGAATGAAGTATTATAAATTAAATTATATTCATTTTGTTTCTATGTAATTACACAGAGTATAATTATCAAATGGCATTAAAATACTAAGAGAATGTGTTTTGATAATAGCCCTACACTGATGTCCTCTATTTATTGATTTATAATTTATAATAAGGTTATACATTGAAGTTTGGTGAATTTGTTAGTATTTATCAGTGATACATTGGGTTTTGCTCTATATGTTACTGTATAATGGTGATACATTGGGTTTTACTCTATATGTTACTGTATAAAAGGATGACACATTGATATGTGATGTATTTGTGACTGTATAATGGTGAAACATTGAGCTTTCGTGTATTTGTTAGTATTTATCAGTGATACATTGGGTTTTGCTCTATATGTTATTGCCAGTAGTGATACATTTATGTATATGTTACTGTATAATGGTGATACAATGGGATTTACTCTATATGTTACTGTATAATGGTGATACATTGGGTTTTACTCTATATGTTACTGTATAAAAGGATGACACATTGATATGTGATGTATTTGTGACTGTATAATGGTGAAACATTGAGCTTTCGTGTATTTGTTAGTATTTATCAGTGATACATTGGGTTTTGCTCTATATGTTATTGCCAGTAGTGATACATTTATGTATATGTTACTGTATAATGGTGATACATTGGGATTTACTCTATATGCTACTCTATAATGGTGATACATTGGGTTTTACTCTATATTCTACTGTATAATGGTGATACATTGGGTTTTACTCTATATGCTATTCTATATTAGTTATACATTGGGTTTTACTCTATATGTTACTGTAAATGGTGATACATTGGGTTTTACTCTGTTACAGTATAATAGGATGATATATTGATATGTGATGTATTTGTTACTGTATAATGGTGATACATTGGGTTTTACTCTATGTTACAGTATAATAGGATGATATATTGATATTTGATATATTTGTGACTTTATGATGTTGATACGTTGAGGTTTGATGTATGTGTTAGTATTTATCAGTGATATATTGGGTTTTGCTCTATATGCTACTGTGTAATGGTAATACATTGATATTTGATATATTTGTGACTGTATAATTGTGATATATTGAGCTTTGGTGTACTGTATGTGTTACTGTACAACAGGGTGATACACTGGGTGGGGGTATTTTTGTTACTATATAACAAGCATTGACGTTTGCTCTGTTTGTTACTGTTTAATAAGTTGATACATTGGGGGGTTGTTACTATATTACAAGGTGATATGTTGTGGTTTATTCTATTTCTTACAGAATAAAATAGTGATACACTGAGGTTTATTTTATTTGTTACTTGATAACCAAAGTGATATATTAAGATTTGTTCTGTTTGTTACTATGTAACAGGGTGATATATTCAGGTTTGCTGTATATGTTACTGTATGATATGGTGATACACTTTGAGGTTTATTTTATTTGCTACTGTATAACCAGGGTGATACATTAAGATTTGGTCTGTTTGTTACTGTATAACATTGTGATACATTGAGGTTTGCTCTATTACTGTGTAAAAAGTTCACATTGAGGGGGTTGTTACTATAAAACAAGGCGATACATTGTGATTTGTTCTATTTGTTACTGTATAAAAGGATAAACATTTGGTTTTATTCTATGTTACTGTATAATATGGTGATAAAACATTGGGTTTTTCTTCTATTTTACTGTATAATTGTGATACATTGGGCTTCATTCCATTGGTTATTGTGTAACGGGGTGATATATTCAGGTTTGCTCTATATATTACTGTATAATATGGTGATATATTGGGTTTTATTTTATGTTACTGTATAATATGGTGATACATTGAGGCTTATGCTATTTGTTACTGTATAAAAGGATATGCATTGGGTTTTATTCTGTGTTACTGTATAGTTGTGATACATTGGGTTTTGTTCTAGTTGTTCTTGTGTAACTGGGTGATATATTCAGGTTTGCTCTATATATTACTGTATAATATGGGGATATATTGGGTTTTATTCTATGTTACTATATAATATGGTGATACATTGATGCTTATGCTATTTGTTACTGTATAAAAGGATATACATTGGATTTTAATCTAGGTTACTGTATAATATGGTGATACATTGAGGCTTATGCTATTTGTTACTGTATAATAGGATATACATTGGGTTTTATTCTATGTTACTGTATAATATGGTGATACATTGGGTTTTGTTCTATCTGTTCTTGTGTAACATGGTGATATATTCAGGTTTGCTCTATATATTACTGTATAATATGGTGATACATTGAGGTTTGTTCTATATTTACTGTACCATTTGTTACTGTATAGCAAGGTGGTGCATTGAGCTTTGCTCTATTTGTCACTATATAACATGGTGATACACTGATATCTGTATTTTTTACTGTATAATCTGCTAATACCTTGAGATTTCCTCTATTAATAATAAAATAACATTTTAAAAATCCCAGGTCTCCTAATTGCAGGTCTCTTAATGTTACAAGCTTTTTATTATGATTTAATTGGACACAAATAACAATTAATAGGAGGAGATTTAAAATTCTAAAATAGTTTTATTGTTTGTTATTGTTTTAACAAAGTATGATAATTGAAATTACTAATGGATATTGCTCAAAATGTTATATTTTATATTGTTTTCACATATATCAGGGTAATATATATGTGCTATACCACATATAAGAGCCCTCATTTCTGAAAAGCTCATAAGGCTCTGGATCAGGTGCACCAACACCAGTAACATGGGCCCAGATTCACTAAGATTCACAGCGGCTGCAAAGGTCTATTATAATGCTGCAAAGGTAGTTTCCCATCAAAAAAAAAAAAGTCTTGAAGACCTCCATATATAAAAGCACCACTAAAGTGGATGAATTATCACCAATATAGTATCATATGTTCCATATGTAATGCATACAATTTTGGGGTTGGTATCAATATTATGCCAATTTAATTTTAACAATATGTAATCAATTGATTGAATCGCATGAACATTGAGATCCAATAAGGAGTTATAGCATAGAATTAGCTATTATTATAAAGGGATCAGAACATCACCTAATAGATAGATAGATAGATAGATAGATAGATAGATAGATAGATAGACAGATAAGGAAACAAGAATTAAAGGAAAATGCAATAATAAAAACAGCTAAAAATAGAGAGAGAAGGAAAAGAAGTGCTAGGGAGAAAGGAAGGAAGAATAGAACAGGATAAGAAAATTTAAAAATAAATAGAAAAGCATGGAGAAGAAAGAAGAAATAATATAGAAAAAAAGTGGAGATTAGAGAGAAAGAGAAAGGAGATAAACAGAAAAAAATAGAAAAAGCAAAGAACTGGAACAAAAGTGAAAAAAGAAATGGAAAAGTCACAAAAAAAAGAAAGAAGAAAAGAATTAAGCAAATGAGCAACAAAAAAGTAAAAGAGCAGTATATAACAGGAAATTATAAAACAATTAGTAATAAACTTAATATAAATATAGAATAATAACATAGAAATTATAAAATAAAATTCAGGGAAGAGGTGAGAGAGCAAGGGCTGCAAATTGACAGCAAAGTACAGGAGGATGTGTTTTGTGAGGGGGAGCAAAGGATATAGTGATGGGTGCTATGTGAGATAGGTGCTATGTGAGTGATGGCTGCTGACAAGGACTGGGTGCTATGCAGGGGTGGGTGCTGTGTGGGAGTGGCTGCTTACCTAGTGGTGCTAGGTAAAGATGGGTGCTAAGAGGGATGGTGACTGTGTGGGGATGGATATGGAGAAGGGATGGCTGCTGACAACGACTAGGCGTTAGTTAGGGATGGGTGCTAAGAGGGATGGGGACTGTGTGGGGATGGATACGGAGAAGGGATGGCTGCTGACAAGGACTAGGTGCTAGGTAGGGATGGGTGCTAAGAGGGTTGGTGACTGTGTGGGGATGGATATGGAGAAGGGATGGCTGCTGACAACGACTAGGCGTTAGTTAGGGATGGGTGCTAAGAGGGATGGGGACTGTGTGGGGATGGATACGGAGAAGGGATGGCTGCTGACAAGGACTGGGTGCTTGGTAGGGATGGGTGCTAAGAGGGTTGGTGACTGTGTGGGGATGGATATGGAGAAGGGATGGCTGCTGACAACGACTGGGCGTTAGTTAGGGATGGGTGCTAAGAGGGTTGGTGACTGTGTGGGGATGGATATGGAGAAGGGATGGCTGCTGACAACGACTGGGCGTTAGTTAGGGATGGGTGCTAAGAGGGATGGGGACTGTGTGGGGGTTGGATACGGAGAAGGGATGGCTGTTGACAAGGACTGGGTGCTAGGTAGGGATGGGTGCTAAGAGGGTTGGTGACTGTGTGGGGATGTATATGGAGAAGCGATGGCTGCTGACAAGGACTGGGCGCTAGTTAGTGGATGTTGAGGGGCTGGGTGCTATATGAAGCACCCACCTCACATAGCACCCATCCCTATCTCCTTTCATACAACTTAGTGTAAATATATAATAATAAATCACAGAAATGTGTGACATAAATACACATAAATTATAAAACAATGAGTAATAAACCCGAGCACAGTATTAATTCCTATTACTCTGTAGCCCCCTACTATTCTGACCCCTCTCTATTTAGGATTTAATGCTCTCTCTGCTGCAATAAGCTCATCAAAGCAGCTAATGACTTCCAGATGGATCCCAAGGACATGACTCCATTTTCAGTCTTGACATGTCCACAGCCAGGGGTCTCATGGACCACCCACTTCTTCGCTTTCTCTGATGGTGACCCCCCCTTCCTAGGATTTCTACTCCTGACTTTTTAAATAGTAAAAGAAAACTTAATTTATTGATCATTATTTATTGATCATTTATGAGAACATTTGCACTGATAATTGCTTCATTTCCCTCCATCTTTTGAGCTCCCTCATCTTATTCAGACTGTGGTAAGAATGGTGTCATGTTTCCATAGGCTCTTCCAGTAAATCTGTGTGCAATATAGGCAGCTGCAGAGCTGTTCCAGGTTTTGCCACAATTTAACCTTGGTGGTCAAGTGGTTAGGATTCGGTGCTATCACCACTGCGGCCTGGTTTTGATTCCAGTCGGGGCACCAAGTGGTCACTCCACCCGAAGCCATGCAGGGTTGGCCCTGGTCAGTACTTGGATGGGAGACCAGCTAGGAATAGCAGGAACTGTATGCTGTGGTGAACTGGAGAAGGAACTGGCAACCCACTGGATCAGGATGACTATGGAAATTAAGATGTGCCTGTTGTGTTACAGTCCATGAGGTCAAGGAGAGTCAGAAATGACTGAACACCGAAAAAAACAAAAAAAACAATGGGATGAGCTCCAAACCAAGTCTGGTTGGAAAACAGCAATTTTCAGTGCAAGTTTTCTCACAAAATATGATTTTTTTTAAATTAAAATAAATGCAAACGTTGTTTCTCTTTGCAGTAATTTTAATAATTAAACTTGATAATGGGCAAATAATTATTTAAGCACCATTTTTTACTTTTATATATAAACTAGCAACTTGCCCATCAGAAAATGACGGTCAATAAAATTGTAAGGCTGGGAATGCTCTTTGGCACACAATGTAAGGATTTTGGTCGTCTCAGCACCTTCGGTGCTCATTACAAGCCCCGCGCTGAGTGGCTTCAGCGCTCATCGCGAGGCTCTCTCCTGGTGTACATTTGCTCCTCTGAGCACCCTCTGCCCTCATTGTGAGCCCCGCGGTGAGCTGGGCTCATTGCGAGGCTCTCCGCTCGTGTAGTTTTGGTAGTATGAGCACCTTTGTCAGTCATTGCAAGGGGCTCGCTGATTGGCTTTGGCGCTCATTGCGAGCCTCTCCCCTTGTGTACTTTTGCTCTTCTGAGCACCCACGGCGCTCATTGTGAGCCCCACGCTGAACGCCTTTGTGGCTCATTGCGATCCTCTCCCCTTGCCCCTGACTAACACGTACGGGGTTGTAGGGATGAGCGCCTATGGCACTCATCTCCACCAGCACAGTGAGCGCCTTCGTTGCTCCCTCCTAACACGTACGGGGTTGTAGGGATTAGCGCCTATGGCGCTTCCACCGGTGCAAGGAGCACCTTTGGCGCTCCTTGCCAGCAACTGCAGCCCTCGCTTCATGAGGGCTGCAGTTTCAGTGGGCAACAGCCCATATTGATCACAACTATATATGTGATATTAGTTACTGTGGGGTTGAATATTTTTTTCCTGGGATACTTTTATTGTTGCCACAATCAACCTTAAGAGAAAAAGATAGCTATTATGTGACACACCTCAAACCAGTGGTGCAGGTGGTGCAATGCACCAGGGTCATTCTCTGGGGGGCTTGTGCTGTTTTTTTTTTTTATTTTTTTTTTTTTTATTTAATTTATTCCTCTAGTTTAGTGGCCCTCAGGACCCCCCATACAGGCACAAACCGCCACTCCCCCGGGCCCTGCCAGCCCTTCTGATACTCCTTGGCTACATACCCCCTCTGGCGAGAAATCGGTCTGGGCCAGTTTAAGAATAAGCATTTCTAGTGAAGCTCAAAGAGGTGAAAGAGTGGAACTAATCAGCACCCTGGGGACGTGTATCAAGGAAGAGATGAGAGAGAACGTTCAGGGATAGATGTGTTCTGTGAGGGCGTGCAAAGGAGAATGGGATGGGTGTTATGTGAGGTGGGGGCTGAGAGGGCTGGGTGTTATGTGAGATAGATGCTGAGAGGGGATGGCTGATGGCTATATAGGGATGGGTGCTAAGAGGGGCGGGTGCTGTGTGGGTTGGAAGTTGGGAGGGACTGGGTGCTATGTGAAGCACCCACCTCACACAGCACCCATCCATGGGGCTGAGCTACCAGTGGTGCAGACACAGCACAGAAAGCACTACAGAGTCTGTATGTTTGTGAGCTGCAGAAGGCAGACCCATACAGGGACTATTTATTTGATTTTAGGCTGTAAAAACAGAGCTTATAAGCCCTTCTTAATAAAATAAAGTACATACAAATAAATAGATACCCAGGGGTATTATATACCTAGTAACATCCATAACCCTTTAAAAAAGAATCTGTGATGCAGATCAGAGCTAAAAAGGACCATGTGGTCTGCCCATTCTATCTACCTAACCAGGTGGCTTAAGTTAGCCTCAGGATGGCCTTATATTTACCCTAAGCATGGTTAAATTCCCTAACTTTGTTTAACCCAATCACTTCCACAGGAAGGCTGTCATGTCATATTGTCCCTAAATCTTGCCCCTGTTTCAGCCTTAAATCTTCCAACTTGCTTAATTATGCTTGCTATTGTTGTTTAGTTGTTCAGTTGTGTCTGACTCTCCATGACCTTATAAACCTCAGCACATCAGCCCCTCTGAACTCCATCAAGCTCATGTTCATTAGTCCAATGACTTCATCTATTGAGCTCTACCTCTGCCATCACTTTGTGAGCCTTCAATCTTTCTCAGCATCAGCGTCTTCTCTATGGAATCTTGTCTTTTCATGATATGGCCAAAATATGTGAGCTTCAGCCTCATGATCAAACCTTCCAGTGAACAGTTTGGCTTAGTCAAAGTTTTCTTTGTATTGTAATTCTCTCATTTCCATTTCGTGGCTCTCTTCCATTTTTGCTTCAATATATTGGCTTTTCGACCAATGATAGAAGACCCAGCACTGCAGCTAAATAAACCTTACGCAGATGTCTAAACTATGACCTTAAGGTGTACACAGATGAGATTTCCAGTCTTCCAGTGGAAGTGCTAGGGTTAGACTCACTTAGGGAATTTAAGCATGCCTGGGGTAAGTATAAGGCCGTCCTGAGGATTACTTAAGCCAAACGTTTAGATAGATACCATGGGCAGATCAGATGGGCCTTTAGTTCTGATCTGCCATCTGATCTATGTTAAAGGGATATGGAAGGTTCCTGGATGTTACTAGGTATATAATATCCATGTGTATATATTTACTTTTATGTACTTTATTATATTAGTAAGTGTTTATAAGCTCTATTTTTACTGCCTAAAATGAAACAAATAGTCTCTGTATGGGTCTGCCCTCTGCAGTTCATGAAGTTACAGACTCTGCTGTACTTTCTGTGCTGTGTCTCATACTAACCAATCGGTGGCCATTTCTCATTGATAGAGTATGACCTCCTTATATAAATTTCCATCAAACAAAGAAGATTGTCAAGTTGTGAAACTAATTTTCAAGGAGACTAGAACAGATTTAATATATATTTTTAGATAAAGGTGTACAGTAAATAAATAGTATATTTGTGTTCACATTTAATTGTCTGAAAATAAGTTTAGAAACATATTCCTTCTCAGGATTAAAAAAAATACACTTATTGCACTGCACTCTGGGAAACTAGGCAGGGTTATGCAAATGAGTCCACAATGCATTTTCACTCTAATCCATTTTCTAATCTAATCTGATTCCCAGAATGCAGTGCAATAACTGTATTTCTTGGAATTCTGAGCAGGAAATATGTTTTTAACTTCTTTTAGACATTCAAATGTGAACACAGATGTACTATTTATTTACTGTACGGTGGAGGCTTCGATCACATTTTTGCCCACCATATGCTAAATGATGTTGTAGATAAAAGGGCCCATGGTCTTATATCAATTAATAGTTCAAGTAGGACATTCATCCATTGATCTGATAATAATTTCATCCAATGAATTTACATTCATCCAATAAACTCATTTCAAGGAGAAAAAGCTTGGAATTGGGCAAACTCAACTGTTATTGGACTATGTTGGAATGCTGAGCATGCTGGACTTCCAGTAATAAGTTGGTGTAGATATCTTCCTGCTGGAGGCCATCTCCACCATTGACCTCACAGTTAGTAATACACATCCCACTGTTGAAATAAGCAGTAAGTTGTTTATGTTCCTATATTGCTTCATTAGATTGGAGGCCGCCGACCTTTGCTATGGGTCAAGCTATGAAAACAGAAAGAAGAATCCATGAGTAGAAATAATAAGGAAAGAAAAAGCCATTATAAACATCTACATTTCCCAAGATGGCCATGCGGTCCTTTTTATCCCTTTTAGAATCACTCACTGAACCATGTTTCCACTTCCGCTAAGGATTCTGGGTAGTAACATGCAAATGATATACTACTTGTTTGACTCTGGCTGACACCCCGGGATACATTTAGCCTTATGTGCCCAGCTCTCAGACAGCCTTTAGATTTTTGAGTCTCATTTGCATGTCACTACCCAGAATCCTTAGCAGTAGTGGAAGCAATGAGTGAAAATTGGTGTCCTGGTCTGTCTCGGACGTGCTAATAAAGTTCTAACCACTTTCTACCCTTTCATAGCATACGTTGTTTTTGTTTACTCTTAAATAACTACTAAAGCCCCATTGGTAGAGTATGTCTCATAGATGGAATAGACTTTATGTGTGATAAATATAGTATAGGGTTGCCTGGTGGTCCAGTGGTTAGGATTCAGTGCTTTCACCTCTGCAATCTGGGTCAGGGAAGCAAGAGGTCACACCACCCTGAAGTCAAGCAGGGTTGGGCCTGATCAGTACTTAGATGGGAGAACACCTAGGAATACCAGGAGCTGTATGCTGTGGCCCACTGGAGAAGGAACTAGCAACCCACTCCAGTATCTCTGTCTTGAAAACCAAGTGGATCAGCATGATCATGGACATAAAGATGTGTCTGGTGTGTCACGGTCCATGAGGTCTCGGAGAGTCGGAAATGACTGAACGACGCAAAGAAAAAAATTATAAAATTAATATATAGAACTATGCTTTATTGTGGGCAGACATGGAGCGGAACTTACTAAAATATAATGGAATAAGCCTCAATCTACTGATGCTCATCACAAAATAGCATTACTCGGGTCTTCATGCCATTCTCTAAATCACTGGTATTATAATTAGATACGCGATGAGGAAAGGTAATGCTGGATTAAGAATTATGTAGCCACCTCCTATCCACACCTTGAGATTGAAGTAGAACCTGCATGTGATCAGGTCAGGCATGTGCAGCACTGTTCCTCGGTGCAGGTGCCATTTTGGTTGGCAAACCTGCAATAGTTGGCAATACATATTATTAAATATTAATAAAACAGATACCTAACATGAACACACTATACAAGCCTGTTACCCAATAGGAGCCTGGGTATTCCCAGGGACACCCCACCCCTTGTACTTTAGAGGGGGGTGCATTAATCTCATTGGAGTCCCTATGCCACCTCAAAGTATAATTAAGGGGGTTCTTAAAGACTCCCATGGCACCTAACAATAACACATTGACATGGGGTTCCCTATGGACCTTCATGGTAATCTAATTTATAACCATTGGTATTCCTATGGACTTTCATGGCGCCTAAAATTAACAGTTCATCAACAGTTCATAACAGTTCATCAACAGATCTCTATTGACCGCCATGGAACCTAAAATTGACCTTGTTACCATGGGGGTCTCTATGGACCCTCATAATAATTTAATCTATAATATAACCATGGGGGCCCTTATGGAGTTAACAAAAACCCATTATTACAGGGCACCTAGAATTAACACCTATATTATGGGTGTCCCTAGGTAATCCCATGGCATACTATCCTAAAACAATATGGTTCCTTATGGACCTCCATGTGATCCCCATGGACCCTCATGGCACCCTAACCATGACCACAGGGGTCTTTATGGACCCCATGGACCATAGCTAATAGCCTCTTTTTTGATTTGTTGTTTCAATAGGCAAACAGTAAAGGCTAATGCTAGAATTAAACCATATTCTGATTGGCTGACATTTCAACCAATCAGGACAGGGGACCATAAAGCTAAACCTACATTTTAGATATCTTGGCCCACCCTATATACTATACTACTATGTATATATATTTTTTCTATAACTAGTTTATGCATAATTAAGGGTAATTATTCAGAAGTATTTTTGAACATATGACTACAGTGATCCTTAACTTAAATCTGTCACCCTAGTCCATATAACTATCAGGTTACATTCCTCCGTGCTAAGTTCCTCTTATCCTGCTGACCCTTTGTAGGATCTGAATGTTTATTGTCCAGTCACGTCCATCCGCAGCCTTCTTTTCCTTAAGTGCCTGGGTCATTCAGTGTGATTCTTATCCTGGGACTGGACTACCTCAAGATACCAGAGGACCTCCATGAGATTATAGGCACAGATATACTAAGCAATGCTCTGTAATAATGCGTTACTTGTATTGGGAAATTCAGATTTGCTGTTTTACTCAGAAAATAAAGGAGTATTAGCAACTTTGGAACTGCTAAGGGACTTTTGCTTTATAGGGCCAGATGTACTAACCTTTCAGGTGAATGAGGCTGCAGTGCCCCTTCTTATATCATTACAGTCTTCCTGTTATTAATGTATGTAATATCATGTATATCTATTTACTTTAATGTGATTTATTTCATTAAGAAGTGCGTATAAGCTCTGTTTTTACTGCCTAAAATCAAACAAATAGTCCCTGTATGGGTCTGCCCTCTGCAGCTCATGAAGACACATACTCTGCTGCTGAGAGTGACCAATCGGTGACCATCTCTAAGCAACATTCTCCAACATGCTGCTGAGACATGGTCCCTGATAGGCTAGGACACTACCCAGTGCATCTGGTACTACAGAGTATGTGTCTGCATATGTTGCAGAGGGCAGATCCATACAGGGACTATCTGTCTGATTGTAGGCAGTAAGAACAGATCTTATAAGCACTTCTTAATAAAATAAAATGCAAGTAAATAGATACACATGTATCTACCCTGTTTCCCTGATGATAAGGCAGGGCCATCAAATAAGACAGCCCCTCCTTTTTAGAAAAAAATGTAAAATAAGGCCCCCCCCGCAAATAAGCCACCCACCGATACCTGCGCTTACCCGAATCGGATGGTGGGTGACCCCGTGTGGTCCCTCCGTCTACCGTATTTGCCTCCATGGCTGTGTGCCGCGCCTCGTCATGAAGTGAAGAGGAGGAAGTGACAGGACTGCAGCGCGCGCACGTGACTCCGCGCAAGGAAACACAGGCAGATTCCCTCATCCCTCCTTAACAGAGACTGCAGGAGTTTGTTCACGACCAGAACATCCAAAAGTGAGACACGCAGACAGGTTTCTTTTGCTGTGAGCAATACCACTTACTGTATATAAAGCCTGTTTAAAATGCATACGGTATATAAACAATGGTTTCACCATATACAGGTAATAAAATTCTGTTTTTTTTTCAACAATAACTGTGTACTGTAGTCTTCTTCGTGGGTAAATAAGGCATCACCCTGAAAATAAGCCCTAGAGCATATTTTGGCCTTCCAAAAAAAATAAGACAGTGTCTTACCATCGGGGAAACAGGGTACTAATAAGCAGTCCACTTAGCAATTCTTTATGTGAGTGATCATAAATTTAAAGAGTGAAAATGCTTTGTGTACTCATTTGCATATCCCTGTCCAGTTACCCAGAGTGCAGTGCAATAACTGTATTTATAGGAATTCTGAGCAGGAAATACATTATTTAACATATTTTAAGACATTCAATTGTGATCACCAATATGCTATTTATTTAACTTTCTAAAATATGTTGCATAGTACAATATAGATAAAAAAGTAACCACAGTGGACATATTGGCTGAGGCTCCTATCTCTATCCCAAAGTGATGATGATCCGGCTGTGACAGCCGCCAGCTGGAGCCCATGTGGGAGTCCCTGCTCCTCCACGAGACTGTGGTTTGTGGTTTTGGAGAGTGTTCATACGGCGCGTTCTGTAGTGTAAACAAGCCGGGTATTACTGATAATTACTCACCACTGCGTCTGTCTGAGGGCTGATAAATACATGAGCTAAAACGGCGCAGGCCCAGGAATCATATATATAGTTGTCATAATTGCGAGTTTGTGTGTAACACTCACAACGTAACGGGCTAGCGCATGCGCATAGTGCATGCCACGGCCTGCAAGGAGCGGCTTGTCGAGGACCATAAAGTAGAGGGGGGAGAGGCTCGCAATGAGGCCCGCAAGTTAGAGGGGGGAGAGGCTCCAAAGGCTTCCGAGTTACGGGCTTTGGAAAAAAAATGGTGACGGGCTCGCAATGAGGCCCGCAAGTTAGAGGGGCTAGAGGCTCCGAACGGATTACGAGCTATGGGCTTGGAAAAAAATGTTGACGGGTAAACCCAAGAGGCCCGTAAATCGGAAGCTGTTCGGAGGCCGCCAAGTGAAAAGCAAACTAGCTTGCAACCTGCAATGGGCGCAGGGGGAGAGGTAAGGTAGCCCGTAAGTGATAGTATTCAATTGGCGTCTTTTGGCAGCCTCCAAACGGCTTCCGAGTTACGGGCTTGAAAAAAAAGACACTGGGGATGGAGTGGGGGGGGGGGGGAGACACAGGTGTGAGATGGGGGGAGAGACACAGGGGAGGGAGAGCAGGTCAAAGACATAGGGGAGGTAGTAGAGGGGGAAGAGACACAGGAAAGGGAGAGGGGGAAAGAGACACGGTGGAGGGAGAGCAGGGCAAAGAGACACAGGGGAGGAAGTAGAGGGGGAAGAGACACAGGGGAGGGAGAGGGGTGAGAGAGACAAAGCGGGAGGGGGTAAGAGACACAGGGGAGGGAGAGGGAGGGAAGAGACACAGGGAGGGAGAGGGGTGAAAAAGACACAGGGGAGGGAGAGAAGAGACACAGGGAAAGGGAGTGGGGGGAGAGACACAGGGGTGAGAGGGGGGGAAAGACATGGGGAGGGGAGCAGGTCAAAGAGACACAGGGGAGGGAGTAGAGGGGGAAGAGACACAGGGGAGGGAGAGGGGTGAGAGAGACACAGCGGGAGGGGGTAAGAGACAAGGGGAGGGAGAGGGAGGGAAGAGACACAGGCAGGGAGAGGGGGAAGAGACACAGGGGAGGGAGAGCAGGGCAATGAGACACAGGGGAGGGAGTAGAGGGGAAGAGACACAGGGGAGGGAGAGGGGGGAGAGACACAGCGGGAGGGGGGAGAGACACAGGGGAGGGAAAGAGGGGGGAAAGAGACAGACAGAAAACACAAAGTATAACACTACATGCCATCATTTTTGATGGGCAAGTCGCTAGTATATTATAATCAAGACAGAATAAGGGTTACTTGTGAGAGATACTGTAATGACATGTTTAGTTAAAGAATCAATGTAAACTAGGAAAGTGGATCATGTCTGTAAGGTTTGTACTAAAAACATTAATTTTTTTAGACTCTACGTATTAAAAGTGTAAATCTTGTGAGGCAAGAGCACTTCCTGATATTCTGGAGACTGGGGGTGTGTTTATTTGTTCTATCACTGTAGGTGTTAGAGGATGAAGGAGAGGTATAGGGCAGGGTGGAGCTACTGCGGGTGGTGGCGGTGCTATTTACAGTTGTTGATGTTTTTTTTTTTTAAAACACTATCATAATAGTTACTCCATTATTATTTTCTTAGGGGATCGGCCAATGTATTCACATTGGTCCTCTTTGATATGTATGATGGCTGTCTAGTAAGCTTGTGGGGCAATATGCCTTCCAGATAGGAGGTTCCCTTCAACGGACATGGGCTTCTTCTTCATTCTGCTTTGTATACCAGCATGGTACAAATTGTCACTTTCTCACACCCAAACCAGGGTTATCTTATTAAGTCCTCGGATATTATGCTAGATATTAAGGTTTTTTTGCTTGATTAGTCAATCCACCATTTTGATTATGCTTACCTGTGCTCAAAACTAACAAAGCTGAAGTCTGGATTAACAACAAACCAGCAGCTTTGGGAATAAGGAGTGAAAGAAGTAAACATATCTTAGATCAAGAGGTCATGTTGTTAGAGGTTGACCAGCCTATAAGGAATGTGTGAAAGTCCTACATTGCTGAAATGCGGTGACCACATGAATTAAAGGGATTTAGCAGGTTTCTAGATTTTACTAGGAATATGATATCCCTGTGTGCAATACTTTGTATACCTTGTAAAATCCAGGAACCTTCCATATTCCTTTAACCACCCAGGTAGTTGGTAAAATACCAAGAAGTCATTATTTGGTGGTAGACCTAGAGGCAGATTGGAACCATGTGGCACATCTTATCCATAATTAAATTTGAGATAAACAAAACGCCAATTTTGTATGAGATCTTGTTTGAGAACCGATGGCTGGATCAATGGCTCAATCAGGTTGAGTCCCCTACCTTCATGTTTGAAAAAGGACAAGCTTTTTTTCAGGCCATGATTTTATGTAGAGCATAGACCTTCTGATTTATCTCCTGGTGATGTAGTTGACTGTTCCATACAGAACATGGTAATGTTGTTGTTGTTGTTTTGTCATTCAGTCGTGCCTGACTCTACGTAACCTTTTGGACTACAGTTTGACAGGCACATCTGCTCCTCTGAGATCCATCAAACTCTTGCTTATTGCTTCAATAACCTCATCTAAGGATCTATAAAGTGAAATGGTCACCTCTCTCCTATGAATGAGTGTGTAATCTAGACTTAGTTGCCATGTAGTTTACCTTAATAAGGAAGGACAACAAGACCATCTTTATGTAAAAATCAGCTTGATATGTCCATGTTTTAGTAGTTTGGTACCAGTCGTCTTTAACAACTTCTTCTATTTTGTTGTTTCATTTCAGGAGATGTCGACGTTGATAGACGGCAGGATGGGAACTCTACAGATAGGTAAGACCTCAGGACATTCAATGAGTGACATAATGATTGGTAACGGGTGAACCTGCAACTCAGGTGGTGTTTGTTGTGGTCTCTTCAACGAAACATGTACATTTTTAGGTCATAAATATAGGTTTGTAAACATTGAATTATGAAATACAGTAACCAAAGAAACAGGGAATAGAAAGAGAGAAAATGGGGGGAAATAATATTAAAGAGTGGGAAAGTGAGAAAATGGCAAATGGGAGTTGAAAATGGGGAGAGAAAGGAGAATGTATTGGAGAAAAAGAGAAGAAAAGTGGAGGATGACAATAAAGAAGATAAAAGGGAGGAGAGTGGAGATAGGGAGATGGGAAATGTCAAAAGAAACAATGAGGACATGTGGAGGAGAAAAAAATGAAAGCTTTTGATTAACTAATGACCAAGATAGGGATAGGCAAGTTAGGTCCTGGAAGGCTACACATAGGCCAGGATTTAGGGATATCCCAGCTGAGTACAGACAAGACCATTTCTTATTCAGGCATCCTGATTAATTCACCTGTGCACCGAAAGGAAATGCTTAAGGCCAGGCCTGTGTATGGCTCTCCGGGATCGAACTTGCCTATACCTGGTCTCGATCATTAGCTAATCAAAATGTTTCACTTTTTTCTTTCTTCTGAAGAGCCACACAATTGGATTTGAGGATTTCCTTTCGGTGCACAGGTGACCCAATCAGAATGACTGAATAAAGAATAGTCTCGGATATCCTCAAATCCTAACCTGTGTCTGGCTCTCCAGGACGCCTATAACTCTCTTTGGATTTTATATAACAAAACCATGGTCTAGGTCAGGGGTAGGCGAGTCCTAGCCTCTGTAGAAGCTGATGCGAAACGCACTCATTCGGCTAAGGGGACTAGTGTCGCTCAGCAGTGACGTCAGACGCTACAGCGATACCAGCTAACGCCATTTGCCACTATAACTGAACAATTTAGGGATTTTAAAGATTTGAATACAATAATCTAGTGTTATTCCTTAAAAAATAACTTAATATTTAATCAATGTATTGTATTTTATTAACATTACCTGTGTATCTGTATTTAAAGGGGAATTAGAGGACCACATAGATACACAGTTCCATTTTTATGTAAGACTTCTCAGTACTTTTGATATATTGGTAGTTAGAGGGAAAAAAATGGATCCTCATAAACCACTATAAAAACTTTGGAGACTTACAGCCTTATTAAATTGTGATTTGGCCAATTGAATAAGGCTCTATTTAAGCACATAGCATATTTTTTTACAGACATTTTTAGTTAGTGAACTTCTATCCAAAAGGAAGGTCTCCACTAACTAAAAACTTCTGTAAAAAAAAATATGCTATGTGCTTAAATAGAGCCTTATTCAATTGGCCGAATCGCAATTTAATAAGGCTGTTAGATTGTGAGATTATTTTGTTATGTGAACTGCTCATTAATATTTGCCTAGCATATTAAGTCATTAGCAATATACTTTTTTGACTTATGGTGAACAATATTATGGAAACCCAAGATTAATAATCATTGGGCAATATATATCCAAAGTGCCAATCATTGCCCAGATGAGCAGTCTCATTTGGTTCATTAGTTCCTTGATGTTTACCTAATTGCTGGATCTACAGTATGCTTATCTATCCTTTCTCCTTTTTTGTATTATTAAACATATACTACAAACAATTACTAAGATAAACTATAATTTTGGTACATGTGGAAGGGAGTTTTTTTTTTCTTTAAAAAATAAATGTGAAACTTTTGACCTGTTGTCATAGACCCACAATGCTCTTGGCTTTCTCAGATATTTAGCATTACAGGGATGCAGGAAGAGACAGAAGGAGGCTTTAATAAATAAGGGCATATGGGAAAGCATCATACTCATGTTATTGTATTCTGGCGTTTTTACAATGGGAGAGGAAATGTATAGAAACAATGGCAGAGCTGTGTGGCCTTTAATGTGCCCCACCCTATGTGAGCTGAAACACTCCAGCTTGTGTCTACTATAGATATATCCAGACTGAATATGTCACTAACGCCCTACAAAAAAGTCAATTCCAAAGAAGCCTGGTTATGTCTATGTGTACTAAAAACATAAAAAGGCTAATTTTGGGGTAAAAAAACTAGGATATGGAAACCATACTGGACTAAAATGCAGCTGTGGATGAGAGGAAACCTATTATGGTACTTCCTTCCATGTTTTCCTCAAAGGATAATTTGGAGAGAAATCAAAAAAGAAAACCTCGCCCTCAATATGCAAAGATGTAGCGTGGACAGGAATTAGACTTTTTATGTTTGGCCCCTTAAAAAGGTTTCATTGCTTTGAGCCACACACAAGATTATTTGGTATTAAATTAATATTAATGTTCTCTGGATTTTACTAGGTATATAATATACCTGTGTATCTATTTACTTTATGCACTTTTTTCGATCTAGATGGATCGAAGACACTTCCTTACAATCTAACCCAGTGGTTCCCAAACCCCTCCTCAAGACCCACCAGACAGGCTATCATTTAAGTCAAACACTGTGAGAAGTTGAGGCTCCCCGCCTGTTGAAAATGTGTTGCCTCCCTTTTGTTCACAATGTGTGACCTAAATCGTGGTCTGTCTGGTGGATCTTGAGGAGGGGTTTGGGAACCACTGATATAACACATCTACAACCATTACTTGAGTTCACAGACTGTATAAAACAAAATGGTGGAACTGTTCACAAAAGACACGGATCCTTCATATGTTTAAAGGAGCAGTAAATACTTTACATGTTGGGGGAGTATGCAACAAACTAACAACATTGGGAGCTATGCCAGTCATGGCCATTGTTCAACGTCCTGGAACTATTGGACTTTTATACCTGGCAATTGGACCTCCACGTACACTAGCCATGTGGACGAAATGGACTAAGGATGTTATAATGTAACCAAGACATGTTTAATAGCTGGCTATATCATCTTGGTATGGGTATAGGGCCAAAATAAGGTTATAAGCCTATTTATATTTCTTAATGCCCCCCCAAGCATCTCTTATATGCACTGGTCCCCAAATAACTATTTTTACTGGGTCACCCAAGCACTGGATCGATTTTATATTTTTATGACTGTTGTTTTATGTGTATTCGCTCCCAGTTCCAGGGCCCGGCTAGGTTCCTGGCTGGATTCAAAATCGGGGTAAGTGGTAAATCAGTCTCCATAGACTTCTGTGGGAGATCCACGAGACTGATTAAGTCATCAAGTATAGGTAACAAGGCTATCAGTCAGCAATTAAAACATTTTGTTTCAATAGACAAAGGTCAAGTCATGTCAAGTGCTTTGCAAGTGATAAACCTTTGATCCTCTTTCGGTTAACCACAATTGGTAAATACTTAACCTCTGCCATTGTTCCTGACCCTCCCCATACAGTCAAATAGGGAGCCCAATTTTTTAGAAATGTTATGAAGGTCCTGGTTGGCCACCAAAAGTGAGCCACCTCACCCTCCTATCCGACTCCTCTCCGACCGAATAAAGGTTTCTATACCCAAGAAGAGGTGGGTTAGGGAATGGATAAACCTTGCATTAACCACCGGTGACATGGTAGTATTTTTTAGACAAAATCTTCGTTTTAGAAGACTCTACTAGTGCATGGAAGCTGCCATGATATGTATATTTCCTATTCAATGCACAACTGGGTGAGTTCAAAGAAGGTTTCCAAATATACTTGCAAGCTACCTCTATTTAACCTATATGACAGTGGAGGAAGGTGTTCTATGCTGAAATCTTATCTGAATCCATCAGTCAGTCAATGAATCCCCTCCTTCCATCCCTTCTGGATCACTTCCTTGTGGTGATGGGGCTTATGTACTTCAATGAAGATGTGAGCTAAACCATATAAGGTCACCCAAGATGGGAACGTCATTACAAAGAGGTCAGACAATTGTGGTCCACTGGAGAAGTATCTGGCAACCCACTCCAGTATATTTCCCAAGAAAACCATATGGATGAGCACAACAAGAGACATAACAAATGTTCCTGGAGAGTCGGTCACAATGACAACAACAACCTCTTTCCACTCTTAAATAGACAGTAAAAAATAGTAGAAACCTATCACCCAGATTACAAGCTCTATATAAAAATACAGATTCCATCTAAAAATACTTTTAAAATCCTTTTACAACTCATGTTGACATTTTTTTCCAAACATTTGCAGTTTTTCCCAATCTACGGTGATCTGGTTCTACATCCCCAGTTGAGTCAGTGCTCTGTCTTGACTGCGGCTCCACACAAATCTGGGAAGACTGCCCAGTTTTAGACGTTATGTTAAAAGGAGATCGCTTAGACATGTTGATTGCCTTAATCATATGGCGCGTTGTCTCTGCGTCTACTGGAACAGAAGGAATCCATTAGTGGTTAAACTTGACAACTTAACACAATCCCTTATAAAAAGTCCATTTATCTCAATGCACTTTGGTGATTTAATACACTGTCTTACAAAAATAAACTAAAAATGATCTAAAACTTCAATTAAAAGATAAAACATGCGCTAAGAGGTCTTGTGACCTTCTAGGTGAACTTTATAGGACTCTTCAAATTATGGGGCAAATCCTGGAAATTCTTCTGTGTCTCGGACACTACACAGCTATGTTAATTTAAAAAAGTCTTTTAAGCAGGATCCTGTAAAAAGGAAAAAAATAAAATATATATATTTTATTTAAAAATAATTATTTTCTAGGATTCCTATCCAAAACAATCATTATTATTCCTACACGTTGATACTAAATATTCCATATTATGAGAGTTTCTGGTTGAACCTCTCTGGTTCTCCTCTTTCTCGTACCACTGACGTGACTCATGCTTTCCATAGACCTGTTAATTAAACGAGGTACATATTGCAGAATTATTATAAATTATCCCATCTGTTAAGATGATATCTTCTCTCCGACCTTGTCTTGGAATGGTGTCTGGATCACCTACCTCTTTGATGTGGCATCTCCTGCTCACTAAATGTTATAAAAAATATTTTTGGGAAACGCAGACCACACATTCGCCGTTACCCACCAGTCATTTTGATCTGTGTCCAGGTTCAAGTCTTGTAAGCTTTTTATTTAGTGTATTTTTTGGCATTATAAGACTGGTCAGAGATCAAAAAGTCAGCTAATTGCCCGACATTTCTAAACAACCATCATTGCTAGTTAGATATTTTATTGGAATAACTACATTATTTTGTCAACAAAAAGATTTCCCATTCTGTGTATATATACATATATATATATATATATATATATATATATATATATATATATATATATATATATATATATATATATATATACACACAGTATCTCACAAAATTGAGTACACCCCTCACATTTTTGTAAATATCTTATTATATATTTCCATGTGACAACACTGAAGACATGCCCCTCTGCTACAATGTAAAGTAGTAAGTGTACAGTCTGTATAACAGTGTAAATGTGCTGTCCCCTCAAAATAACTCAACACACAGCCATTAATGTATAAACCATTGGCAACAAAAGTGAGTACACCCCTAAGTGGAAATGTCCAAATTGGGCCAAATGTGTCAATATTTTGTGTGGCCACCATTATTTTCCAGCACTGCCTTAACCCTCATGGGCATGGAGTTCACCAGAGCTTCACAGGTTGCCACTGGAGTCCTCTTCCACTCCTCCATGATGATATCACAGAGCTGGTGGATGTTAGAGACCTTGCGCTCCCCCACCTTCTGTTTGAGGATGCCCCACAGATGCTCAATAGGGAATCACATCCTCTCCATTCCCTCGCTCCTTCACTTCCTCTCCCTTCCCTCACTCCTTCACTTCCTCTCCCCTCCCTCAGTCCTTCACTTCCTCTCCCTTCCCTCACTCCTTCACATCCTCTCCCTTGCCTCACTTCTTCACTTCCTCTCCCTTCCCTCACTCCTTCACTTCCTCTCCCTTCCCTCACTCCTTCACTTCCTCTCCCTTGCCTCACTTCTTCACTTCCTCTCCCTTCCCTCACTCCTTCACTTCCTCTCCCTTCCCTCACTCCTTCACTTCCTCTCCCTTCCCTCACTCCTTCACTTCCTCTCCCCTCCCTCACTCCTTCACTTCCTCTCCCTTCCCTCACTCCTTCACTTCCTCTCCCTTCCCTCACTCCTTCACTTCCTCTCCCCTCCCTCACTCCTTCACTTCCTCTCCCCTCCCTCACTCCTTCACTTCCTCTCCCTTCCCTCACTCCTTCACTTCCTCTCCCTTGCCTCACTCCTTCACTTCCTCTCCCTTGCCTCACTCCTTCACTTCCTCTCCCTTGCCTCACGCCTTCACTTCCTCTCCCTTCCCTCACGCCTTCACATCCTCTCCCGTCCCTCACTCCTTCACTTCCTCTCTCTTGCCTCACTCCTTCACTTCCTCTCCCTTGCCTCACTCCTTCACTTCCTCTCCCCTCCCCCACTCCTTCACTTCCTCTCCCTTCCCTCACTCCTTCACTTCCTCTCCCTTGCCTCACTCCTTCACTTCCTCTCTCTTCCCTCACTCCTTCCCATCCTCTCCCTTCCCTCACTCCTTCACATCCTCTCCCTTCCCTCACTCCTTCACTTCCTCTCCCTTCCCTCACTCCTTCACTTCCTCTCCCTTCCCTCACTCCTTCACTTCCTCTCCCTGCCCTCACTCCTTCACATCCTCTCCCTTCCCTCACTCCTTCACATCCTCTCCCTTCCCTCACTCCTTCACTTCCTCTCCCTTCCCTCACTCCTTCACTTCCTCTCCCTTCCCTCACTCCTCACTCCTTCACATCCTCTCCCTTCCCTCACTCCTCACTCCTTCACATCCTCTCCCTTCCCTCACTCCTTCACATCCTCTCCCTTCCCTCACTCCTTCACATCCTCTCCCTTCCCTCACTCCTTCACATCCTCTCCCTTCCCTCACTCCTTCACTTCCTCTCCCTTCCCTCACTCCTTCACTTCCTCTCCCTTCCCTCACTCCTTCACTTCCTCTCCCTTCCCTCACTCCTTCACATCCTCTCCCTTCCCTCACTCCTTCACATCCTCTCCCTTCCTCTCCCTTCCCTCACTCCTTCACATCCTCTCCCTTCCCTCGCTCCTTCACATCCTCTCCCTTCCCTCGCTCCTTCACTTCCTCTCCCTTCCCTCGCTCCTTCACTTCCTCTCCCTTCCCTCGCTCCTTCACTTCCTCTCCCTTCCCTCACTCCTTCACTTCCTCTCCCCTCCCTCACTCCTTCACTTCCTCTCCCTTCCCTCACTCCTTCACATCCTCTCCCTTCCCTCACTCCTTCACATCCTCTCTCTTCTCTCACTCCACATCCTCTCCCTTCCCTCACTCCTTCCCACTATCTCCCTTCCCTCACTCCTTCACTTCCTCTACCTTCCCTCACTCCTTCACTTCCTCTCCCTTCCCTCACTCCTTCCCACTATCTCCCTTCCCTCACTCCTTCACTTCCTCTACCTTCCCTCACTCCTTCACTCCCTCTCCCTTCCCACACTCCTTCACATCCTCTCCCTTCCCTAACTCTTCACATCCTCTCTCTTCCCTCAGTCCACATTCTCTCCCTTCCCTCAGTCCACATCCTCTCCTGTCCCTCACTCCTTCCCACTCTCTCCCTTCCCTTACTCCTTCCCACCCTCCCTTCCCATCCCCTCTCCTTTCCCTCACTCCTTCCCATCCTCACCCTCATGTGCCTCTCTCTCACGCTCTCCACCCCCCACTCTGTGCTCTCTCATCTTTCTAGAGATAGCAGCTTGTGAGTAACGCCTGCGCAGATCGCACCAAGCAGGCATTATTCACAAGCTGGAAACTATTATAGTGGATGTATGATGCACTTGACACAAATTAAGTGTGTGTATCACTAAAACGATGTTCTTGTTTTGTTTAGTCGTTCAGTCATGTCCGACTCTCTGTGACTGTATGGATCGCAGCACGCCAGGCTCATCTGTCAGCCACTGCCTCTCTGAGCTCCCTCAAGCTCATGTTCATTACTGCATTGACTTCATCTATCCATCTCCGCCTCTGCCGTGCCCTTCTTATTGTGACTTCAATCTGTCCCACCATCAGAGTCTTCTCTAGGGAATCCTGTCTTCTCATGATAGGGACAAAATATTTGAGCTTCAGCCTCATGATCAAAAGTTCCAGTGAACAGTTTGTCTTCATTTCCTGTAGTGTTGATTGACTGGATCTTCTTGCAGTCCAATGGTCTCTAAGCAGTTTTCTCCAACACCACAATTCAAAGGCATCAATTCTATGGCGCTCAGTCATCTTTATGGTCCAGCTCTCACATCCATATGTTACTGTTGAGAATACCAAAGTTCTAACTATGAGAACCTTTGTTAATAGTATAATATCTTTACCTTTTAGCTGTTAAATACTTAGTTTACATATTATACAAAATGGTGTAAGTTCACCTAATAGTGTATCATTTTTCAAGGATATAAGCATAGCTCTTTGGCCATTTAAAATGTTAGGAGGTTTGGTTCTCTAAGGATATTTTAGGTCCATCCAAGATTGGAGGCTCCTAGGAAGAAGACAGACCAATAAGTCTGGGACATGAGTATCAGTAGTGGGTTTGGATAGGAGTCATAGGCAAAGATAGTAGGGGTCATACACAGATGAACAGATCACTCAATGAAACGGTTACACCAAAACAGACTCAAGAAACCTACTTTGCACAGAATATTTGCTTAGGCCAAGGGTAGGCTAGTTCGAAAGCCACACAAAGGCCAGGATTTGAGGATATCCCTGTCGCGTACAGGCAAGACTATCACTTCTTCAGTTATCCCAACAGATAACAAATTCAGTTTAAGATAAATATTGGCGGCAGAGCCATATCCTACTAAAGCGGCCATCTTTTTGTAGGGAGAGGAAGCAGAGGAGGGTGACACCTACTTATTATAGGCAAGAACAGCACAAATTCTACCTGGACCTTTCTGGGTTTTGGATTATTTCTGGATGTTTTTGGCTTCTAATGGAGCATTTTAGTGTCACACGGCTTGGAGACCCTCTGCTATCTATCATTGTGTATCTTTGTGGATATTTTAGAGTAGTAAATCTATTAAACTGGCTTTATAAAATGGAAGTTGTAATTTGAAAGTGTATTTGGTTATTTCTATTTATTTTATGTTGATTAGTATTTAACGCAATTGTGGCAAAATGACCGTCAGGCTAGATTCGCCCTTGCTAAGTCTGCATAAAGGAGGGATCCACTTGGGGGTCATGGATTGTTTCACCCAATCTCTAGGCATATGTAGTTAGAGTATTATACTAGCAATTTTGGTTTTAATAGCGGCGTTATTTTCAATATCTATAAATAAAATACATTTTCCATCTTTTTTAATTCACCATATGCTGTGCCAGTAACAAACATGGCTGCCACACCCATGCTACAACCGGTGCCAGAAACAAACATGGTAGCTGCAACCACAATACAAACAGACAGTAAAGAAGGTCCTGCCTGCTTAATAGAGATAAATAAACGGAGGTGTCCAAAACCTTAAAAAAAAAAAATTTCTAATAAAAAATATGAATTACCATATATTCAAAAACATTAATTAAATAGGGAATATGTTTAATTGTCTGTTTTGATTAAATGGGAATATGGCCATACAGACCTCAAGTCATGAAGAGCAAGAAGGAGAATCTTACTAACTGGAGGAGTGGTACAAGATAGTCGGAGCAGGCATTTCTAAAAAAAAGCTTTTTTCGCTGGTCAGTTACGGTTTGTAAATTAATAAAAGTTGGACACAATAAATTAAATTATATAAATTTAGGAAAATTAATGCATAAAGTTAATATTTATTTTCACCAAAAAATGATATCTAGATGTATCTATAAGAAATGTAATAACACTCTGGTCTTACTCATATTTCACTCCGCTATTTATCACCTTTTCCTATGGAATGCAGACTGCATCTGCAACCAATTAACCCCAATATTCTTTTCATCTCTACCACATTCAGCATTTGTATTATTACAGAGCTGCCCCTGACAATATACAGACTCCCATGATGCATCTCCTTTCAAAAAAGCCTAGCATTTATTCTTTCACCCTGACGTGTTATATTTATAGTATGTCTTTTTGAAGAACTTTGCTTGGTAATGTGCATTTTTTTAGAAAGTTAAATAAATGAAAACTTTAATTTTTAACTAATTTATACTATTTTGTTTTATTGGAAGATCTCTATTAAGTTGTGTTGAAATAAAAGACTAAATGCCCGTAAAATACTCGTGATGTTCCCTGGTGGTCCAGTGGTTAGGATTCAGTGCCTTCACTGCAGCAATCTGGGTTCTATTCCGGTCAGGGAACCAAGAGGCCCCACCACCCTGAAGTCATGCAGGGCGGGGCTTGGTCAGTACTTGGATGGAAGACCACCTAGGTATACCAGGAGCTGTGTGCTGTGACCCACTGGAGAAGGAACTGGCAACCCACTCCAGGTAGTGCGTAGGATATTGAGGTAATGTAGAGTAGTTATGAGCCATATATATAAATAATTATTTGCCTCTTCCTAAAGCCGAATTACCCTGACAACTAAACTAAAACATCCCACTCCTCTTATTTCAATACCGTTCTTTAGCTCCAAATAAAATATAATTTTCTTCAGTGTTAAGATATGACCAGATAATATCTGTCCTGCTCTTGGGATGACCTCGGCGGCTGCATTGGAAACTATTTGTACTGGCCTTAAAGATAACTTTATACAGTAATTAAAGCCAGTGATGGAGCTACTGCTGGTGCAGCCGGTGCAAAGTACCAAGGCCCATATATAAATATATATATATATATATATATATATATATATATATATATATATATACACACTTTCTAGGGGCTTGTGTACTTCAATAATCCTGTGAGCTACACCATGTAAGTTCCCCCAAGATGGGCAGATCATAGCAGAGAGGTCAGACAAATCGCAGTCCTGTGGCGAGGGAACTGGCAACCCACTCCAGTATCTTTGCTATGAAAAACATTTGGGTAATAACAACCAGAAACACCAAAAGATGTACCTGGCCCTCTGCTTCCATATGGTCACCAAGAGTCAGACGCAACTGAAAGATAGAACAAATTTAAAAATAAATAAATAAATAAATTTAAAAAAAAAATATATATATATATATATATATATATATATAAATATTTTTTCTTTTTTTTTTTTTGGATCAAAATGCTTTTAGAAAGCAAAAATCACAACTTTTTTTAGCTTATATTGAGATATATATATATATATATATATATATATATATATATATATATGATAATGGTCAAAATGCTTTTAGAAAAGAAAAATAAAAAACACAACTTTTATTTGTATCTTTTATAAGCAATGATTATGTTCTAATGGGCTTCATTTTCTTTTCTCCATCCTTTTCTGGAACTGGAGCATCACAAACCCAAATGCTAGATTCCATTGCAGCATAATAATTACATATAAAAGATAATAAACTGTAGGCTGTATTTTTCTTTTTTACAGTCTAAGTGCATTCTGTGTCTATGACCGTTTAGGGCTGTTTGGTTTGATAAGTTAAAATAAACAGCAACACTTTAAAGTTTAGCCAAAAAATATTTGTGCGTTTGGTCCATCTGCATAAGAGTGGATATTAACCCCATCTGGGACACATTTCCCATGGTGCCTCTTAATGCCAGGCTGAGGATATAATCCTGGGTGAGCAGGCCTTTGTTTCTGATGTGAGAGATATCGGGGAGCCGTCCAATGTGGGCGTTCTGGCCTATATGTAAACAAGGCCGTAATGCAAGCCAGGTCCCTCTGATTAGACGCCTCCCATAGACTCTTCAGGGAATATTCTAGAATGCGTAGGATACTATGGATTCCTTTTCATCATGGAATACAAAGCAGGACCTCCCCAGACACATGGTGATAATCAAGCTCCTCAGATCTGGTTTCAATGTCAAAAAATGGCACAAGATGGAGCGTTATTGTCCAAGACACATTCCTTAGTGTGGCAAATCTAAACACTCGGCTTTTGATTTTAATTGAAGTAGTCGCAGATGTAAAGTCTCACAGGCCGGGGGGAGGGGGTAAATATGGGGAAAGTGAAAATAACATAGAGGACGGGGATATTTATATATGTGTCTAGAGAGATAGAGAGGGGAATAATCATAGTATTGCAGTATTTAGTGATACCTTTTTTATTGCACATTACATGAATGTGTTTTGCTTCTGATCTGATAAAGAGAAGTGTCACTCTCGAAAGCTTGTCATTTTCGTTTAATCTGTTTGTCCAATAAAAAATATATTACTATATACTGATTATTCATGTATATTACTGGACAAGGCCCGCAATGGGCGCCGAAAGTTGCGCAATGAGCCGAAGAAGAGAGAAGGAAGGGTGAAGAGGGAGGGAGAACACAGGAGGGAAGTAGAGAGAGAGATGGAGAAGAGACACGGGGGAGGGAGAGGGGGGAAAGAGACACAGGGGAGGGAGAGGGGGGAAAGAGACACAGGGGAGGGAGAGGAGCAAAAGAGACACAGGAGGGTGGGGAAGAGCCAAAGGGGAGGGAGAGTGGGGAAAGAGACACAGGGGAGGGAGAAGAGCAAAAGAGACACAGGAGAGTGGGGAAGAGACAAAGGGGAGGGAGAGGGGGAAAGAGACACAGGGGAGGGAGAAGAGCAAAAGAGACACAGGAGAGTGGGGAAGAGACAAAGGGAAGGGAGAGGGGGAAAGAGACAAAGGGGAGGGAGAGGAGGAAAAGAGACACAGGGAGGGAGAGGAGGAAAAGAGACACAGGGGAGGGAGAGGGGGGATACACAGGAGAGGGAAGAGACACAGGGGAGGGAGAGGAGCAAAAGAGACATAGGAGAGTGGGGAAGAGACACAGGGGAGGGAGAGGAGGAAAAGAGACCCAGGAGAGTGGCGAAGAGACAAAGGGGAGGGAGAGGGGGGATACACAGGAGAGGGAAGAGACAGAGGGGAGGGGGGAGGGAGAGAAACATCAAATATTATCCCGTAATTTATGATGGGCAATTGACTAGTATATATTAATACTTTTATGTGCAGTATTTTATTAAGAAGTGCCTATAAGCTCTGTTTTGTCTGCCTAAAATCATACAGTATGAATAGTTCCTAACTGGTTCTCACCTCTACTTAAAAGTACACTGTCTTCATGAGCTGCAGTGTCAGTGGTAACATTCTGCAACATGCTACTTGAGAGAGGTCACTAACAGGCTAATTTGAAACACTGCATAAGATACAGATGGTAGACCCAAACAGGTACAGATTATATGATTTAGGCAGTAAGAACAGAGCTTATAAGCACTTGCACATACCAGTAAATACATACAGAGGGATATTATATACCAGGTACCATCCAGGAACCTCCCGTATCCTTAAGAGCTGTAAGTTGCGTGCGTACCACTTTTATGACCGAGATAACTGACTTTGTTTATCTCCCTTGGAAGCCGTGGAATTTGAGGCATCACAGATAGGGAGAGGTGCAGCGCTGCATGTGATTGATCATAAAAATGCATTTTCTGTTTTTGAAAGGCCTTTGTATTTTAGGAAAGAAACTCACATGTTTGTGAAGTATGTAACAACCTAACAGCAGTAGTAGCTGTGTAACCCACGGGCACAAAACCGTTTTTAGAGAATAATCCTAATTTTTGAAGACTCTTTGTGTATTGAAAGTTTCCATCTTGTGTGACTAGAGTACTTCCTGATAGCTTGAAGCCTGACGGCAAGATCTGATCAGCTGAACTTTGCTTGAGAGAGGAGGTGCCTTGGTTTAATATTGGAGTTTTGCAGTCTGACACCTACTCGCCCTGATTGTACAGTGGTTAGGATTTGGTGCCTTCACCGCTGCAACTTGTATTCAATGGTCAGTACTTGGATGGGAGACCACTTAGGAATACCAGGAGCTGTATGCTGTGGCCCATTAGAGAAGGCGACCCACTCCAGTATATCTGCCATGAATACCAAGTGGTTCAGCATGGTGTGTTACAGTCCATGTGGTCATGGAGAGTCGGTCACGACTGTACGACACAAACACAATTAAAACATCTAAAGGAAAAAAGGTGGAGAAGATCATTGGAAGCTGTAGAGGGTAAATGGGGGAGAGAGAAAATATAAAGAAGGAGACATAGGAAGGGTATAAGATAATGCAGTGCTCAAACATGATAAAGTCACTTTTAGATCTGCCAACAAACTGCTTTTATTCTCTTGGCCACTAGATGGCTCTAAACATACAGTATTTTATTTATCCCAACATTTAGCTTATGGTGGGTAAAAGAGCGATAGCAGCCTCCACCGTACACAATACAGCGCACAAACAGTACATTTGTGTTCACCTTTCAACATCTAAAAATAAGTAAAAAAATGTCCTGCTCAGAATTCTGAGAAATAGTTATTGCACTGCACTCTGGGAAAGTGGGCAAGGACATGCAAATGAGCCTACAATGCTTTTTTAAGCCAAATTTCTGAATACAGATACTAATGTGTTAATCGGTGACTGCATCATTTGGAATTTATTTACACCCAATATAGTTTGATGTTCCCCTTGCTATATTATATGGCTACTGTTTTCTTTCAATACACCATTGGGTTCCCATGGACCATTGCAGCTAAGCCTGGTCATTTCGGTACAGATTTTGGCTAACCCTGTGATTTATCTCAACTTTGATCTGGCTATTTTTAAACCTTGACAATATATTTAGCCTAAATAGCATATACAACATTACTCTGTGTCAGTGTCAGTATACAAACACTCATGCATATAATATCTCTTCATAGCAGCTAGTCACTCTCAGCAGCCATCTTTACATAGGAACTCAGTCTCTCTCAATATACACCCCGCACACCACTCGTCCCTCTTAGAATCAGTCCCTATCACCTTCGCTTCTCCCTCCCAGAACCCATCCCCCTGAACGCTATCATCCAGGCCTTGCTCTCTCACCTCTTCCATGATACTCTTCCCCAGCATTATGAACTGCTACACACTGACACCTCTTGAAGCTGCAGTAGAAAGGGAATAAATTGGTAATAGAGGTAAAGACAATGAGGAGAAGTATTTATGAATGTGCCTGGGTGTATCAGTGGTGTGCAAATGAGTCAAGAGAACTAAGTGGCAACTTAGAGTTAGGGAGATGTAATCACAAGCGGGATAAGTGACCATGACATGTATTAAGAGCAAAATGGCTAAACCCCCCCCCCCCCCCCGCCCTTTTCAATCATTACCTTGTGGTCGGAAACAACTAACTAATCTCACAGAGATGACATCTCCTTTAGTATGACTTGTTAAATGTAAAAAAAGTTGAGAGGAATCTTTGGGTGTCTATAAATCAAGTAGCTTTGTCTGCTTGTGCACATATGAAATCCTCAAATCCTTTCCTGGGTTTCAAATGTTTGGTAAGAAACAGGCCGTGATTAGCAGAAAAATGTGTGTTACAGTATATAGATAAGTTCAGTGTACTCACAAAGTTATAGGCAGGAAAGTAAAATCCAGCTTTGCACACCCACAGAAAACTTACATAACCAAGTATGCATAGCTAGGTACAGAGTTTGACCTTTCAAAGGAAGTACTTGCTGCAGGATGGAATCACACGGTTGGGTGGGGTCTGAGCTCACAGCTGAATCACAACTGTGTGTGGCTCTCCAGGACCCAAGTTGCCTAGCCCTGATCATTTTGTGGTTGATATATTGACCATCTGATATGAGAGGTAACGCCATGAGACGTAACGCTGTATGATTTCACTGATTGGCGCTGCGTGAAATATGTGGATGCACTTCGGGTGTTTGGGCAGCTTCCAAACCTCATGACACCTGATACAATGTTACACACATCTGTATTCAGAACACTGGAACAATCAAAGTGTAATATTTGTGTATAAGTGATACATAGTATCATGAGCATTAATGGTGATCAATCAGTTTAATGGGTGCAGGGTTATGGTGTGATCCTGTGTTTATTTCATGTTTGCTGAGGCAGGATCTAATGTCACATAAATAAACACGTCCCTGCCCGGAGTCCCCGGACGATGTGCAATTAGATGGTGTGGTTGGAAACACATCATTACACAAATATACAATCTATGTAATTAAAGTGATATGTATGGAAGATTCCTGGATTAACTATGCATATAATACAGCTGTGTATCTATTTACTCTTATGTTCTTTAATATATTAAGAAGTGTTTTTTCTGCCTATAATCATACAATTTGTACCTGTTTGGGTCTGCCCTCTGCAGCTCATGAATATACATGCTGTGAAGTGAAGTGTTTCAAATTAGCTTGTCAGTGACATCTCTCAAGTAGCATGTTACAGAATGTTACCACTGATTAGTTAACTGTCTTGAGCATGAGAGCTGTGTTTTCTAATGGGATGGTGAGGGAAGAGGCTTAAGTGAATTAGCTGGATCTCATTCACTTTGACTCCTACACCATCCTGTGCCCAAGCCCAGAAGCAGGCAGCTTGCAATAACTACAAGCCCTGCTCTCTAGAAATGTAAAGGCCCCGCTTACCCATACAACTTCACCATAGTATAATCGATGCCTCCACAATCCAACAGAGGCATCCATATTTTTTTCTAATTAAAAACTAGCTTTATAATCATATTCAGACTCAATATTTAAAAAAATAAAAAATTATATATATATATATATATATATATATATATATATATATATATACTATAAATATTAGATATATATTTCATTGTACCATTAAAGTGAGTATTTGTCTTTCCACAGTTTTTATGTAAAATAATTGACTTTTATATAATGTAATACAAGCGTCAGTGACATTGTCCTAATTTATTCCCACAGCCACCAACATGGATGGATCCTGCAGCCCATCTCCACCCAGCTCGCCAAGTCTACACAACGAGAGCTGTAACATCGCGCCACTCACCCCATCACAGTCACCGGTACGGGGTCAATCCATCCCAATCTGGGAATCTCATCTGGAATTGTGGGCAGATGACATTGTATGGCCAAATGTATAAATAAAGTGTGATTAATAGAATATACCTTGGCTTTGAAATCTGCACATAGAAAGTAACTAGAGTAAGTCTCCAAATTACACTGTTAAAGGGATATGGAAGGTTCCCTGATTTTAATATTAAAATAAACTACCAAAGTGTGTGTGTGTTTGCATATCTAAACATCATTTTATTGACAGGTGCTTTAAAGCTTTGTATTCACTTAATGGAACCTTCCAAACAGTCCTTGCAAAGTTCCACCCACTGCACCTCATGCATGCAGTGTTTCTGCACTAACCAATCACAGACTGCCTCCCAGCAGCATTTCAAAATATTATGTTGAGAAACAGTCTGTGATTGGCTAGCACTTTTAGTACCAACACTGTGTGCATGAGTTGCTGAGGGCAGAGCTTTGTAGGGACTATGTAGAAAGTTTTAGTAAGTATAAATAGAAGTGTTAAACATTTGTTAATAAAATGAGGTTTAGATTTGCAAACAGACAAAATCAGACAATATCAGGGTAATTGGTTCATATTCAACTTGGCACATAGGCTACAGATAGGCAGCACAAACAGATTTGTCCTTATGAATGGATTATTGCATATTATCTGAAAGTGAGCTGAGCAATGCTAAATGTGACATGACAGACACACAGTGGTGTAGGAACTGGGGAGGGGGGAGGTAATCCCCCTTGGATTAAATGAATAGGGGACACAAAAAATAGTAAAATTAAACTTAATAATGAACTACCAGATTTTCACTATGGAGCATGTCTCTCCCATGACATTTTTGACCCATAATTTATTTTATATCTATCTATATACCATTATTATTATTATTATTATTGTCGTTGCTTTACACGCCAACATATTTTGTAGCGCTATTCCCATGTAGACAAATACCCATAAAATGTATTAATCACGCTTTATCTGAACATGTAATGTGTTGCTTTAACATGGGCAATAGTGCTAATTACAATATATTAAGAATTGTTATCATTTTACTTACACATGTATTCATTTTTCTACTGAATTGGGGGCAAAAAGTCTGGGGGGGGTAAAGTTTAAAGAGACAAAAAGACTGTGGCCCTGAGTAATGCAATTGAACTCCCAGGACAGGGAACTCTGCTTGTGATTCTGCAGTTATTAATTAAATTGAACAATTTGGGGGTATGAATAGAATAGGACATGCTTATATACACTAGTAAACCTATTTCGCCTCTTTTAAATAAAGTGTTGTATTGCAAGTTTTTAATTCCAGAAGCATTGTGTCATTGGTTTAAACACATGATTTGATTATTCATTTGTTACTAAGTTAACAATAATAGTAATGGCAAAAAAAATGTATTTTCCTAAAGTAAACTAACATTGATGTTTGCCATTTTGAACTGTCAGCTAGTCTTTCTGATCCATCCACAACAAATATGTGTATGCTTTGTTAATGAGATATCATTGGCATTAATTACTGATGAGCCCCTGAAGCATTGTGTCCAATGTCTTGATAGTAGTCACCTGCAAAAAAAGAAGCTAGATATGATCAATGTGGGGAAGTCCCACCAAGAAAAATGGAACAAATGCCTCAAGGGCTTAAAGGTAATTACCGACAATGATATGTCAATAACAAAACATGAATCTCGGCTTGTGCCTAGATCAAACAGGTTGAGCAATAGCTCAAAATGACAAACTTCTGTGCTATTTTGCTCTCAGAAAATACCATTTAGGAACACAATTAGCATTCAATTAACTTGGGAAATATGAATATGAAATATAAATATTTGCAAATAAAGGCAAGAAGTTGAACATTTACATTTTTAAGCAAATTTGCAAAAATGTTTGATACCCCAATGGCCCATTAGGCCAACTAGGCAGGTGCCTAGGGGCTCTTCCCTGTGAAGGGTGCCCCTTTTTTTAGCTTCAAAACCCTAAAAAAATATTTCTGACTTAAAACTAAATTCTGCAGTGCTCCCTCCCTCCTTCATCCTATATGTTTCCAGTTGAGTGTAGAGAGTGGGCAGAAAGTGCACCAGTTAAACAGAGGCAGCATTAGTAAGTTTTTATGTATGAGTAGTTATGTTGCAAAAATGTCAGGGAAATGTCTGATTTGCTCACATAGCAAGAGAAATGTACAGAAAAAAAGAAAAATGGGTGCATTCACTGCCTAGGGGCTCCAAAAGGTAGATCTGGCACTGATAACCCACCTCCCTACTTCCATAAAATAAGGCCATATATCATTAATAGTTTTACTTATATCTTCTGTTTCAGTCGAGTGAGCACAGGACCATGAGACCTTCCCGATTCTTTGTAGTGGTGGCTATTGATTTTGGAACCACTTCCAGCGGATACGCGTTCAGCTTCTCAAAAGATCCAGAGGCCATTCACATGATGAGGTACAATTGCTTATTTTATAGTGTATTTTATAGAGTGGTTGAGTGCTTACGATGATGACGATACTTGGAGAGTTGCGTGCAGTTTAATTATTTTATTTGAATGCATTATCACTTGCTACCATCAGATAGAGGGATGCTGAATTAATAGTGTTATATGCATTATAATTTTGTGGTTGAAGTGCGTTTGAATCTGTCTAACTCAATCTAAAAACAAACAGACAATAATTGGTTTATTATATAGGCCTTATAACCTACGCAGTGAGCATTTTCTTTTAGCTCAGGAGAAACATCCGGTAGCATATTAGGATTCAAGGCTTTCACCGCTGCGACTTGGGTTCGATTCCTGTCAGGGAACCAAGAGGTCACTCCACCCTGAAGCCATGCAGGGTTTGGCTTGTTCAGTACTTGAATGGGAGACCACTTAGGAATAGCAGGAGCTGTATGCTGTGGCCCACTGGAGAAGGAATTGGCAACTAACTTCAGTATCTCTGCTATGAAAACCAAGTGGATCAGCATGACCATGGACATAAAGATATGCCTGGTGTGTTTAGATCATGAGGTCATAGAGAGTCAGACATGACTGAACAACACAAACAACACCCCTGGCTTAATTTCTAGCAGTTACAAAGTTCAAATACAGGTGCTTGTTCTCTTTTTTTATTGTTTTACAGCAAAGAAAAATGGGTATAAACTGTATGACAGGTATTGGCACTGCAGTGCATTGACGGTCACAGTCACGCATTCTTTACTAAACGCCATCACAATATTACAATTTCTATCACTGCACCCCTGCAGAGGGGAAGTCACACAAAGTGTTACCATCACGGCATAACACTGATGCGGAAAACTGACTAAACTGTATAAGAGAGCTATGGACTCTGTAGTGCATTGACAGTCACAGTCATTCATTCAAACCCCTTCACATTTTTAAATTTCCATCACTGCACCCCTGCAGAGCTAGCAAATCACACAAAGTGTCAGCCTCACACTGATGAGAAACACTATCTAAACTGTATAGGACAGCTATGGACACTGCAGTACATTGACAGTCACAGTCACTTATTCCCTATTAACACCTTTACTACTCTGCACGTCCAGCTGTAAAGTCTGTGTATGCATACGCAGCAGTGGGCAGACCCATACAGTGACTGATTGCAATGCAATGTCCCAGTGAATTCTGGGAAACTGGGTGGACACATGTATATGAGCTCATACTTTATTGCACACTGTGATCTGTGCAAAATTAATACTCTCTGCCAAGGGAAGCAGTGGTGGCCAGCATCGCAGCTAAACGGAAAAAGAAAGATTTCTTGATGTTACTATGTATAGAATATCCCTGTGTACCTATTTACTTTTATGTACTTTATTTTATTAAGAAGTTTACTGCCTACAATCAAACAAATAGTCCCTGTATGGGTCTGTCGACTGCAGCATATGCAGACACAGTCTGTAGGGCTGGGTGTGTAGTGAAGAGTCCTAGCCTATCAGGAACCATGTCTCAGCAGCATGTTGCAGAATGTCGCAGAGAGATGGTCAGTATGAGACACTGCACAGCAAGTGCAGCCGAATCTGTGTCTTCATGAGCTGTAGAGGGCAGACCCATACAGAAACTATTTGTTTGATTTTAGGCAGTAAAAACAGATCTTATAAGCACTTCTTAATAGAATAAAGTATATAAAAGTAAATAGATACACAGGGATATTATATACCTAGTAACATCCAGGTACCTTCCATATCCCTTTAACACTGGACACGTAATTATTCCAGGATTATGTACAAGTCAGCAGTCTCTTTCCAAGTGCCCAGCTTAGCTCTGTTAAGACATCTTGGCTTTAGTTGCAGTTTTCCGCAGGATGTATTTCCACAGTTGGGTGACTCTCTGCCAAATGTGCAGAAACCGCACTAAACAAGTGTATGAGCCGGGCCCCCCTGGGAGGCATCCATTACATGGTATTCATACAAAGAATGAACATTACGTTTGTGCAGACCCCTAGTGCAGCTTGGGTTACTCATGGACTTGGTAAGTAGGACTGGACGCCAGCCGGATTTGGCCACTACAAAAAATACATGTATAAATAAAATAGTTATTATTGGCTGCTACTTAAGATGTTGATGGAATTAGTAGGGCCAAGCCTTAAGACCATAGGTATAGAAATGGGGGGATGGGGGGACAAATCTTTCCAGATTTTGTGGTTAGTGGTATGGGTTCATATATATATATATATATATATATATATATATATATATATATATATATAATAGAGTGCACTGGGGCCCTCCCTGATGAGGGCCCCAGTGCATTGCACTGCCTGCACATGTGGTGGCTCCACCCATGTCCCTTATTTAGGTTTAGTTTTTCAAATCAGAATTTCTGTATTATTAGGGCCCCGAATAGAGTGTCTAGTAGGAGGAAAGAGATCATAACTGGCACAGCGCACTGCAATCTCTTCTAAAGAGACAGGAGATGAGGGGGAGCTACTGGGAACTGCTGGGGGTAGAGAGGAAGAGATCGCGCCTGGTGATTTCTTTCCTCCTAGACACCAGGGACCTTCCTTTTTTACACTTTAGAGTAGGTAAGTGCTATTGTGTATATATATATATATATATATATATATATATATATATATATATACCCTTCCCTCTAACCATATAATCTTGGTGGGGTTTTCCCTGAATCCCCCATTGTCCTTGGTTTGGGGCTTGTGGGCCTAGGCTGATAACTGTGGTTACTTAAATTGAAATTTGGGTATTTTAAGCCCATATTACATGAAAACAAATCTACCCTTATCCTAATAACTCTGTCTCATGTGATTTAATATGTCGCAATGCTGAGGTGATAAGTCAATTATATTATGTGCATCATAAAGTTACTGCATCGTAATCGTTTAGTTTAGTCATTTGGTAGTTGGTAGCCCCCATGCCTGCTGTGCTTCTGTGTCAGACGGTGTTGTATTGTGATGGAGTGGTAGCAACCTCTGTATTAATATCTCTACACGTTTCATCCACAATAGGGCTTCTTCAGAAGCAACGTTCCAGCTCAGTTATCTAATATGTCCACTGAAATTGTTAATAATAACCACCTGCAGTTGTATGCATATATATGTGTACTTTCATTTCTGCAATAACTGGGGCCTTACTGTGTCCATTTATTGGTAACAGAACATTAAACAGAGGCAGCAGGTAATATTATTTACACTCTGTATAATATCAGGATCACATCAGTCCGTGTATTCATTTTTAAAAAAATCTCATAAAATTGTAGTATTTTGGCAGGGTCTCTGGGTCTGATTTATGAATCATACTTTAAATATGTTGAATATTATTATTCTGGAAATAAATCAAATACAAATCTCATAAAAAAAGAACCTGGATTTAAAAATGAGCATTTCCATCTGGAAATGCTTTCGGCACAATCGGATCCAAACCAAACTTTCCATTTCCTGATCACATTATCATTGCCAAAATGTATTGATTGATTACTGAGATACTTCACTGTTGTAGTTTGTGAACTCTATATAACAAACTAGTCCCATTGGCAGCTGTGTAACTAAAGAGCATAAAAGGATTTTTAGAGAAAATCATGGAATTATAGAATCCATAATATTTATTTCAAATGTTCGAGTCACCTGGGAGGGATACATGATTTATTCAGTTCAGTTGAAAGGCAGCCATATTGTTATGGAATTCATAAATAGGAACAAATTGAAGTGCAACTAACAGTAAAATAACCCCCCATGCCTCAGACTGTCCAGCAGTTTCTAAATAACCAGCATGAAATCACATAGGCACAAGCAGCGTCTGCTAAATTAAGAATTTCTTTAAAAATGCTTTCATGCTCATATGAGACAAATAATGTTAATATGATACTTCACAAACATGGACAGTTTTTCCAAAACCTCATAGATTATTTAATGTACAAACATACCTGCACTAGGGACCAGTTGGTGTTTAACATTGTAGTACCCAACCAAGAGAGACTCTGCAGAATATATTTAGAAAGCTCCCATAGTAACATTATGGATCATGAGCTGGATCATGAGGGGTGTGCTTGTAGTTATCAATCAAGGGAGGAATGGGGAGGACAGAATAGAAAAAAAGTCCAGAGCCTTTGGTTGATAAATGGTGTGACAAGTCTCCTCTGGGTTTGTTCTCATGTTTCATGATTTGATGGCGGACACAATACAATATTTTTCCAAGATTTACAAAAATTTTAGCCAGTGATACAAAAATAACAATCCAAAACTAATATCAGGCCTATCTTCCACTGATAACAGTTTCCTCACTAACCAGCTCTCATCCAGCTAAACCTGGGTGGAGGAAAACAGTACAATGGTTTGTTAACAATCACTGGCCTGTAATCTCTTCAGATTTCCAGGCCTCTACTCTGCTTCAAGCGATCATAAGCTGCAGGCTGCTGTCTCACTGTGTGTGTCTTTCTCCAACTCCAACAAACTGCAAACAATCAGTCCATAAGCAGCCGCTCCCATACTCCAGGAGCAGTCTTAAATCAGGGCTGCCCAGGTGCAGCTAATTAACTATTAACTTTACAGAGAGTGTGCCTTCCATGTCACAATGGATAAAACTGAAATTGACACAACGCCCCTTCCCCCTGAAGCAGGAGGTTGCATACATATGGGCGCAAACAGTAAAAGAGTCCAAATAGTTCTGGTTCCATACAAAGGGACAGCACTCACTTGTTCTGCTTCCTATCTAGGAAATGGGAAGGAGGGGACCCCGGAGTTGCTCATCAGAAAACCCCCACCAGCTTGCTGCTCACTCCAGACAAGAGCTTCCACAGCTTTGGATACACAGCTAGAGATTACTACCATGATCTGGATCCTGAAGAAGCCAGGGACTGGCTGTACTTTGAGAAGTTTAAAATGAAGATTCACAGCACAAGTGTAAGTAATGTTAACATAGACCTTAAAGGACTTTGTCCCCCCTAAAGGAAGTTAATTTCATTTTTTTATAATAAGCATTAAAAACTGGCTATACATTGTACTAGCAGTTTTTCTTTACTGTAAATGATTCAAGAAATATTTAGATTTGATTTTGTGGCTCCTGTCACATAGTTCAACCTTTTAAGATCTCGTCTGATTTGCAATATACGGATTAGTTATTATTTAATTAGTTGTTAATTAATTATTAATTACATTATTAATCAACTATTTTTTTTTATTTATTATTAATTAATCCAGAGGAAAGCAAACCGAAAAAAATGTGCGGCTCAATATGATAATGTGCCGCTCAGAGTGCTTGATAAGGGTGTGAGATGGAGATCTTTATTTTAGCCACTACATAGTCAGACAAGCAGACTATAATCATAATTAGCACATTAAAGCAGTTAATTAATATGCATGAGCTGCTCATTCTCATATAAATTCAGCATAAACAATATGGAATTTCCTAGGATTGATTCACTTAAATAGATAGCACAACATATAGCCAGTTTTTCACGGTCTTTAAGAATAACCTAAAAACAAACCTTGGTTTTGGGATGGCAGTGTCCATTTAAATTATGTTATATTAGGGCTAACTCTAATGGGCACTGGTTTATGGCATAGACTAGCACTGGGCAAGTTTGGTCCTGGTGGGCCGTACACAGGCCTGGATTTGGGGATTTCCTTTCTGTTCACAGGTGAGTCAATCAGGATGCCTGAAGAAGTGATAGTCTCACCTGTACGCAACAGGGATATCCTCAGATCCAGGCCTATGTTTGGCCCTCCCCGGGCAAACTTTCCCACCCCTAGTACAGACCAAAAAAATGGATATTAGTAAAACAGGTATTTTTACTGTAAGAAATCCTGAAATCAGGTCAATAGGCAGAGCTGGTATGAGTACTAAGCTGTCAGCTCCTCCAGTGGGGCTAATGGTAATTTCTGAGCGTCCTGCTATGTTCTTCCTTCTCAGGAAATACAAACCAGTGCCGTATGTTTGTAGAATGTAAAAAAATAAAATAATAATAAATAATTTATTACGTTTTATGTGTAAATATGCTGCAACGGATGCTTCCATTTTGGCTTCAGAAACTCAACTTCCTGTGGTGGGCGGAGACTTTGAATACACAGGAAGTGTTTGTGGTCACTATGGGAATGAGAGGCGGAGTCTGGACTGATTGGCAGAAGATAATAGTGATGGGCGGGATATACAACAATCCAATGATATTGTCTGTTTTGTAGGATCTGACGATGAAAACGGAACTGGAAGCCGTAAATGGCAAGAAGGTGCAGGCGCTGGTGGTGTTCGCACATGCGCTCCGGTTCTTTAAGGAGCATGCGGTGCAGGTAGGTGGGGATTTATTATTCTAGGTTCCTGTATTACTAGGTATATAATCTCCCTATGTATATATTTACTTTATGTACTTTATTTTATTAAGAAGTGCTTAGAAGTTCTGTTTTATATAATCCATATATCGGTCTGAACACTTCAACATATGCAGACACATACTCTGTAGTACTGGGTGGGCAATGTCTCATAATAACCAATCAGTAACCATATCTTCAACATGCTGCTGAGAAGTGGTCTCTGATAGGCTAAGATACTACACTGCACATCCAGCCCTGCAGAATCTGTGTCTGCATACACTATAGTTGGCAGACCCAGAGGGTAACTCACACAAAGTGTCACCATCACAGGATAACATTGAGAAACAATGACTAAACTATATAAGACAACTAAGGGCACTGCAGTGCATTGACAGTCACAGTCACTCATTCCATACCTTTACAGTATTACATATTCCATCAGACCCAAAAAAGGACTAGTTGTTTGATTTTAGGAAAAAACAGAGCTTATAAGCACTTCTAAAAAAAATAAAGTACATAAAGGTATATAGATACACAGGGGTATTATATACCTAGTAATAACAAGGTACCTTCCCATTAAATTAAATTATTCAACAAATATATTTGATATAAAGCATTTACTAACTCCCTGTAATATTAAAATGATAAATTCATTGGCCCTGTTAAATACATATTTTTTAATTGTAGATAAAATATCTGGTGTAACTCGTGTTATTATATTCTGTACAGGAGCTCAAGGACCAGTGTCCATCTTTAAATGAAAAAGAAGCCATCCGATGGGTCATCACAGTCCCGGCCATCTGGAAGCAGCCGGCCAAGCAGTTCATGCGAGAAGCCGCCTATCTAGTAAGATATTTGTGTAATTAATTTCATTATATTTATGGAATTCAAAGTATGTTTGTGTTGCTCAGTCGTGTCCGACTCTCCGTGACCTCATGGACCGCAACACACCATGCAGACCCACATGGTATTCATGGCAGAGATACTGGAGTGGGTTGCCAGATCCTTCTCCAGTAGGCCACAGTATACATCTCCTATGTGGTCTCCTATCCAAGTACTGACCAGGCCCAACTCTGCTCTGCTTCAGGGTGGTGCGACCTCTTGGTTCCCTGACTAGAATTTTTTCCAGATTCTGTGTATAGAATGCTCCATCCTTACTGGATTCAGCACTTCTGAAGGCATATACTTTTCTATTGAACAGTGTAGGGAAAGGTTGGGGAGGAGGATTTGTATATTATTGATTCTACATAAATGTAAACCATTTAATACACACTATCATCACCAAATTACCATGGATGCCTCCAGGGACCAGCAGATGCATCTTATTTAAAACTAGTTTTATGACAATTTTTTTCGTCCTGTTTATGGTCCACATTTTTCAAACACAAATCTTTTTTTCATCCTGAAGTGGTACATTTGCCAGATGATAAAGCTTCACCCCTAATTTAGTCATTCGATGATTGAACAGGGAAGTACCTGTGTGTCTGCCCTCTGTAGCTCATGCAGCTCATGAATACACAGACTGTGAAGTGTAGTGTTTAAAATTAGCCTGTCAGTGACCTCTCCAAAGCAGCATGTTGCAGAATGCTGCCACTGATTGGTTACTATGAGACAGTGCACACCCTTTTCTTGGAAGTACACTGTCTTCATAAGCTGCTGAGAAAAAAAAAAAACATTTGGGTATACTATATGTATTTATGGGACCTAATGGTTTATGAATCATTTAGATGTTGGCTACAAGTGTCTGTTTTGGCCACCAGTTCTATGTCGTTTTTCACTAATTATTGTTCCTTATTTGTAGGCTGGTTTGGTGTCTCCAGAAAACCCAGAGCAGATGCTGATTGCTCTGGAGCCAGAAGCCGCCTCCATCTACTGCAGGAAGCTCCGGCTCCATCAGCTCATTGACCTGAGCTGTAAGGCGTTCTTCAACGGTTACACCGCAGACCGGACCATCGACTCCAGCTTCAGGCAAGGTGGGTCCAATCATTGTAAGGCAACTATTATACTGAATACCAACCACTGGGGCTGAGCTACCGCCGGTACAGGTGATGCACTGCACTAGGGCCCTACACTGGGGGGGAACAAGGCAGGATAATTATTTATATATATATATATATATATATTCAATTTTATATATATATATATATATATATATATATATATATATAGCCCGTCAAAAAATGAAGGCAATTCATAGTATAATTTTTCAAGTTTCTCTCCCTCCTCTGCATCTCTTTCCCCTCCATCCCTTGTGTCTCTTTCTATCCCAGGTCTCTTCCCCCTCTCCCTCCCCTGTGTCTCTCCCCCCCCCCCCCTTGTGTCTCTTTGCCACCCTCTCCCTCCCCTGTATCTCCCCCCTCCCTCCCCATGTTTCTTTGCCTTCCTCTCCCTCCCCTGTGTCTCTTTGCCCCCTTCTCCTTCCCCTGTATCTCTTCCCCTCCCTCTCCCTCCTCTGTGTCTGTTTGCCCCCCTAGCCCGCAATCTCTCTCTCTCCGCTCCTGTGTCCTCTTTACCTCTTCTCCCCTTCTCCTCTCACTCCCTTGCGAGCCATGCAGTGAGCACCAAAAGTGTCCTCCCTACATCTTCTCTCCCTCCTTCTCTCCCTCCTTCTCTCCCCTCCTTCTCTCCCCTCCTTCTCTCCCCTCCTCTCTCCCATTCCCTCTCCCTTGCGAGCCTCGCCATGCGCTACGTACATGCGCAACCTGCATTTTTGCGATTGTTACACACAACTCATAGTATGACAACTATATTTGTGTATATATATATATATATATATATATATATATATATATATATATATATATATACATATATATAATATTAAAACATTTTACCCAGCTCTAGCTCCACCACAGACTCATGATCTTAAAGGATCTCTGTAATCACGAGATGGAACATCCTACATTACATAAGGAGTTAATTGCCCGTAATGAGTGATATAGGTGGTAGGGTCATTAGCTAGGGACATTTAAATAACAGTAGTATATATTTGATCCCGCAGTTAAATAAATAAAAAAAAAACATTTCTACATTAAATATGTTCCACATTTTCGCCGATGCCTTTAAAAGAGCACATTTTAACACAATAGAACAGTCTGAATGAGTGATCTAAAGTTAAGAAAGTCTACATTTAATTTGCAGCACAAGCAATCTATAGCTCCACCCTCCCTGAGTTTGAGCAATTGGTTTCATTTTGTCCAGCCAATCAGGAGCTGTACAGAACCAACCCAGCCAATCAGAAGCTGTACAGAGGCACGCCTCCAGTTCTGAGTCTGGGAAGGGGTGGAGCAAGCTTTACGAAGCCATGCTTGTGCTGCAGGATAACAAGTAAGAATAAAAAAACTTAACACCCCTTTTGTTCCATGGGCCATATGTACTAACAGGTTACGTGATAGAGAACTCTCCATTCCTATGTTATACTCTGGTGCATTTATACCTCTCCAAGAGTTCCCCAGCACTACCCTTTAGTAGATATGGCCTGTATCTGCTCTTTTAAATGTGTTATATTAAATTTGGGAATTTTGTGTCCCTTTTGCCTAAATTGTATTTTTTTCTCTGTATCAAAGTAGATTGGCTGGCACCTCATAAAGCTCATTGGCTGAGAGGGCCAAGCTTACATCTCTAGAGCAACCCTGTAACAAGATAGTAGATTCAAACCTCTTGAGATTGTCCTATGACTTCCCTGCCGGCACCTCTTCTCGATGGGGCAGGGAATCCTGAATGATGTCTCTATACTACAGCAATTATAAAGTATAGTGCACTGGGGCCCTCCCACATAAGGGCCCCAATGCATTGCACCACCTGCACTGGTGGTAGCCACACTCATAACCACTATCCAGTTTAGTTTTTCAAATCAGCATTTTAGAAATACCAATTTGTTTTATCAGGGCCCTGAATAGGAGATAAAATGTGAGACGCCAGTTTTTCCTGGATTCAAATAGCTTAAAAAATAATTATTTGAATTTTGAGACTGATACACTTCCTAGAAAGTTAATAAAAATGCTAATTATTAATGCATACGTAATTGTCCCTATAATTATGGGTAGTAATGGGCCGATGTCGTTATATCTCTGTGGTTGTGTTTTTCAGCCAGGGAGCAGCTCCGGAGATCCCGGCACAGCCGGACGTTCCTAGTGGAGACTGGAATGGGGGAACTGTGGTCAGAAATGCAAGCCGGTACCTGATTTTATGTCCATTTCATGTTTTTTTATGCTTGAAATCATACGATTTGTACCTACCTGTGTCTGCCCTCCTGTGTCTGCCCTCTGCAGCTCATGAACTAAACAGGCTGTGAACTGCATTTTTTAAAATTGGCCTGTCAGTGACCTCTCTCAAGTAGCATGTAGCAGAATGTTGCCACTGATTGGTTATTGTGAGACTGCTGTATGCTGTGGCCCACGGGAGAAGGAACTGGCAACCCATTACAGCATTTCTGCCATGAATATCAAGTGGATCAGCATGGTGTGTTGCAATCCATGAGGTCATGGAGAGTCGGACATGACTGAATGACACGCATGACTAGGGCACCAATAAATATATATATGCCCATGTCATATACTCACAATGCAGAGTTTTCTCTTTGGGTAAACACAGCTCACAAGAACAGGAAATGGAGCCTGGAAACTAGAGAAGGATGGTGGTGGGGGCAGGACATGGAAACCGCACCTCAAGATGCTGCTTATTTTCTTAGGCTTATCTATACTGATCAGATCCTATGAAGTAACAGAACAGGAAGGAAAATATTAGAGTTTAAAGGGCCATTGTAGTCCAAAACGTTCTGTCATGCATTTAAAAAAGCAGGGTTTATGTATTATCTAATGGAAATAAATTATATTATTTAAAGAATAGTTACACTAAAAAAGGATAAAAATTGGATCTTTAAAATGCACTATATACTTTTTTGGACTACAGCGGCCCTTTAAGGGGTAAATGCTTCCAGATATAAACATATAGTTATGCTCAAAAGTTTGCATATCCTGGCAGAAATTGTGAAATTTTGGCATTTATTTTGAAAATATTACTGATCATGCAAAAAAATATATTTTTATTGAAGAATAGTGATCATATGAAGCCATTTATTATCACATAGTTGTTCGGCTCCTTTTTAAATCATAATGATAGCAGAAATCACCCAAATGACCCTGGTCAAAAGTTTACACTTATGTTTTTTTAAATTGCAATTCGTGTCTGTGTATAAATGGTCAATGAGTTTGTTAGCTCTCACGTGGATGCATTGAGCAGGCTAGATACTGAGCCATGGGGAGAATAAAAGAACTCTCAAAAGACCTGAGTAACAAGGTAATGGAACTTCATAAAGACAGAAAAGAATATAAAAAGATATCCAAAGCCTTGAAAATGCCAGTCAGTACTGTTCAATCACTTACTAAGAAGTGGAAAATTCGAGGATCTCTTGATACCAAGCCAAGGTCAGGTAGACCAAGAAAGATTTCACCCACAACTGCCAGAAGAATTGTTCAGAATACAAAGAAAAACCCACAGGTAACCTCAGGAGAAATACAGGCTGCTCCAGAAAAAGATGGTGTGGTTATTTCAAGGAGCACAGTAAGACAATACTCGAGCAAAAATTTGCTGCACGGTCGAGTTGCCAGAAAGAAGCCTTTACTGCGCCAATGCACAACAAAGTCCGGTTACAATATGCCCAACAACACTTTGACCCGCCTCACTTCTCGCACACTCTAATTTGGAGTGAATAGACCAAAATAGAGCTTTATGGTCACAACCATAAGTGCTATGTTTGAAGAGGGGTCAACAAGACGAATGGGCAGCTTTACCACCTGCAAGAATTAGGGGCCTCATAGACAACTATTACAGAAGACTGCACGCTGTCAATGATGCTAAAGGGGGCAATACATAGTATTAAGATCTAAGGGTATGTAAAGTTTTGAACACAACTGTATATGGCCAAAGAATATTTGTTATATGATAATCAGAGAAAATGAAAATGTGGTTATAGAAACCGAGATTCTGATAGCAGATAAAAACAAATATGCCCATCATGCCTGCTCATTGTGTCAATTAAAAAAAATATTTAAAGGGATATGGAAGGTTTCTGGATTTTACTATGATTATAATATCTGTTTACTTTTATGTGCTTTATTTTATTAAGACGTGCTTATAAGCTTTGTTTCTACTGCCTAAAATGATACAAGTTGTACCTGTACCATCTATAGCTAATGTAGCTTATGTATACACAGGCTGTGAAGTGCAGTGTTTCAAATTAGCCTGTCAGTGACCCTTCTCAAGTAGCATTTTTGATAGTGTTGGCATTTATTGGTTACTATGAGACACTGCAACCCTTGTACTTATAAGTATACCGTCTTCATGAGCTGCAGAGGGGAGAAACCAGTTAGGAACTTTTAAGCACTGTTTTGACAATTATTTATCTTTTGTCTTCAGTCGTTCTCTTATCAGTCACCTTGTGTAGCAGTTGTTGCTGAATGACTATAATGTGGGCCTGGGTGTATAAGCAATCAGAGCATACTAAGTTGGTATACATATGTATAATGACATAGAATTTAACAATTACATCTGGCACTGAAAAGGTTACATTAAAACACCCAGCTTTTAAGCTCACTTATCTAACACTTCCACATATTCTTTTTAACAACCACCAGTTGCAATTATATTTAATTGTTCACTTTTCTGTCCATTGCAATTCTATATTGTGCAAGTGCTGCCACCTACAGGCTCATCCGCTGTATTACATGCAGAGACTTTGCAAGGTCAAGTATGCACAGGTGCAAAGCACCGGGTTCCAAAACCAGGTAGAGGACCACTGCTGGCGGGCATAAAAAAGGAAATATCTGGGGAAAGCGGCACACAATTATTTGTATCAATAGATGATAGGGGTGATGTGTCCATCTATATACATGTTTGGCTTTTTTATTGACCCCCTGCAGGCACCTACTTTGTATAGAGAATTTGCCCAAATTATTTTGTACCAGGGCCTCCATTCACAAGGTCCACCATTGCAGTAAATAATGGAAACTACAAAAATGAAACCTTATCTGCATTTAAGGTCTCCTCCCAAGTCAACAAACAACCCAATGGCCAGACGCATTACAATATTAGTAAATTCAATCAATAATTAATCAAATGCTGTATTTAATATATATAATAAATATATTTACTTAATATAACATATATAATATGGAAATGGAACCTGATCTACACCTTTGATTTCTGCAAAAAGACAGATGGGACATAAATACTGTGAATATAAGATGCTCCCTGTAGAGCAGCATAAGGGACAAATACATCTGGTATTACCTGTCCATGGGTACCAGATGTAGCAAGTTAAGCCTTAAAGAGATATCATCTTATGGAACATGGGACTTTGTGTCACATGATCATTATTATCATTAACTCTCTGGTGGGAGGTGAACTATTGATTTTTAATTGACAAAAAGTGGTATGAAAAATAACAGCCCATAAACACATCTCTTTTTATTTTTTTCCGACCTCACAAACAGCAACATTTAAAGGACCTCTGTGTTGGATGTTTGTAAAAATTAACCTTCAATATCCCTTTAATGTATTGGTGCTCTTACTAAATCACCACCCACTTTTTTACTTTGCATAGATAGAGGGGATATCAATTGCACGTGCTTCATAGTTGGTGTGAAAAGACATTTAGGACCTTTCCTGTTAGCTGGCAGCATGCAAGTGGCTGCCATAGGCCACTAGGTGGTGCGGCTGAGATTGTAGTGAATTTGTTAGGGTTATGGTTAGGGTTACGATTAAGGTTTAGGGTTACTGTTTAGGTTAGGGTTTAGGGTTACGATTAGGGTTAGGATTACGGTTTAGGGTTAAGGTTAGGGTTGGGGTTAGAGTTTAGGGTTGGGGTACTGGTAGATAATAGGCATTAACACCAACAAGAAATTCACTTAAATCTTGGCTGCATCACCTAATGGCCAATGGCCGCCACTGCATGCAGCCAGCTAACAGGAAAGCTCTAAAATGTACTATTGCACAGAGTTGACTTAAAGACAATGTAATTTTAGTTGTTTGCTGTTTATTTTATATTTTGAAACCCATTTTGCCCTTTTATCAAGTTATTCCAAAGACCGTAGAGAGCATTTAATTCAAAAACTCATATCCTGTCTGTGCAAATTACAGTAATTCCTGTGTATATAAAATATACCTGTGTATATAAAATATAGTCACTTTATTACTAAACCAATATATGTGAGAGTACATCTTCAGCCTGATACATTGTATCTGAATACATTACCTGCTAATATAGTTACCGTCACATTGTATCAAGTGTTTGAACATCTCCTGGACAGTCTAATAAACCCAGGTCTTCTTTCAATTAGGAGACATCACATCTCTAACCCTCTGGTGTCCTCCCATAAATAGATCTGCACATAAAAACTAGAATCTGCCAATAAAATAAGTAATAGAAACTGGATCCAATATACAGCTATAACCTTTATGGCCCCCACGTGCGTTTCACCTGCTGAGGTCACTGCCGAAGCGCCTCTAGTCCTCTCCGCCAGGTCTTGTATTGTGTTATGATGTGGAACAGGATACTGGATACTGTATTTTTGGATCTAGAATAAAATGTAACGTGTCTGTTGGGAATTGGAACACATTTAGGTGAGAAACTCAATATTCTGTGAGGTCAGTGGAGTTTCAGCTTTGGAAACAAACTATAGGTAACTCTATAAACCCATAATTACTAAGCCGTGCTGCGCCATATACCAGAAGATGCAATTCAGTCCATCACAATGAGCAGACTGGCAGACTGTTTCCTTAATATAAATACAAATATATATATATATATATATATATATATATATATATATATATATATATATATACCGTATTGGTCCGAATATAAGCCGCACCTTTTTTTTGATTTTTGAGTTTGCGAGTTACGGGTGCGGCTTATATTCGCAACCGTAAAAAAAAATCACTGCCGATTTGCGCGATTGCGAGTTACTTGTGTGGCTTCTATTCGCAAACGTAAAATTACTGCCGATTTGCACGATTGCGAGTTACTGCCGATTTGCATGCTTGAGACTTCGGTATTGAATAGCGATTTACGGTTTTAGGGATTATAACATCCTGTAAGGCCTGTAACCTGCAAAAAAAGCTACAGTGCTAATAAGAAAGCCTGTTCCTTGCAATGGCTGATCACTTGGAGAGTCTTTTTCTCTCCAAATTTAAGGGTGGGGCCTATATTTGAGTACTATCTTTTTTCTATTTTTTCCCCTTGAATTTTATATATATATATATATGCACTGTGACAACTTAACATGTATGTGTGCCCATGTTTCAGGCACAATACAAGAAGCTGTATACATTAGTGTCAAGTTTTAGCCAGTGATACAAAACCCCCCCAAAAAATAACACCAGATAACCAACTAATAACAACAATAACAAACCGAAACAAAGCAAAGATAATAGGCCTAGCTTTCACTTAAGCACTACCTTACTTAATAAACATTTTCCTCACTAACCAGCTCTCATCCAGCTAAACCTGGGTGGAACAAAACAAACAGTTAAATAGTGTTTTCTTCAGATTTCCAGGTCTCCACTCTGCTCCAAGAGGTCATTAGCTGCAGGCTGCTGTCTCACTGTGTGTGTATTTCTCCAAGTTAGACAAACTGTAAACATTCAGTACATAAGCAGCCCCTCCCATACTCCCAGGAGCAGTCTTAAATTAGGGCTGCTCAGGTGCAGCTAGTCCAACTAGGGGAAGAGAGCTTTGTAGAGTCTGTGGCTTATATAAAACATACAGATGATACATGTAGACAAATACATAAAATACACGGTACAAAATAATTTAATGGTGCTTTACATTACATTATTATTATTATTATCTTTATTTATATCGCGCCAACATATTCCGTAGCGCTGTACAGGGGTTGAGTACATAGCAGAAAACAAATTAAACACCTTGTAAAGAATGGAGGGCCCTGTTTTTGAGCATAAAATCAAATGTACATAGAGCTTGTTTCCAAGGCACTGACACAAGATTGAAAACTCGCAAACTTACAATCTAAGGGTACATGACAAAATGTTATTAACTTATAAACTAACACATAAACCTCTCTATTTTATTTTAATATTATATAAAAGTGGAAGAATTTTACCAAAATGTTGTTATACTCTGCCCATGGTTTCTAATTACTGTGAAATTGGTCTTCCTGCTCCGACATAGCATAACAAATGTATTTGTTCCAATAATTGCAACTTATATGCAGGGCCAGATTTACATCTCAACGGCACCCGTAGGCACAGCTCCCTCTTGTAACTTTAGTTCCATTCGTTTTCCTCCTGGCGGTCAGTCTGTATACTGCAGTATTTCATTTTTTTATGCCAAGGAACATTTTGAAGTGTGCACAGGCGCCTTTCACAGGAAATTGCCCCTAAGTGGCTGCCTATGGGCCTAATGAGAAATCTGGCCATGCTTACATGGAGTACAATCAGTGGTTGTGCTAGTGAATAGAGGGCCAGGTGCAAAATAATTGAGACCCCCTTGTAATAGCCCTACAGAGTCTGTGCCTGCATTCGCTTCAGTGTACAGACCCACACAGAGACTATTTCTTTGATTAAAATTGTTAAATGTAATCGTTTTGGTGACCATATTTACATAATTTTTGCAAGTAATGTGACTCAATTTGGTCTTTCTAAAAACATCTAATGGAATGACTCGTCTGTGTGTTTCAGGAGATCGTTACATTGTGGCAGACTGTGGGGGTGGCACTGTGGACCTCACAGTACATCAGATCGAGCAGTCCCAGGGCACCCTCAAAGAGCTCTATAAAGCATCAGGTAAGTCATTAAAACACAACTGAAGTCACCATTTGTGCTCTGCTAGGTTACACAAAGGTTGAAAAAGATTGTGCAAAAAGTGTTTTCCTTCTTAAAAGTGATGCTGAATTCATGAAATTATGGTCAAGAGAATTCTGAAGATTTCAGTGTGTTGCCTGAATGAGTAATGAATTCTGTACAGCGCGGTTTTAATAAATATTAATTAGAATCAGATGTAGAGCCTTTGAATCAGACAGTGGGTAATTTCATATGTAACTACTGGATTTTATTTGTGTTGCCTGAATATGTAATGAGCTCTGTACTCATGTGGATGTATCAGGTTTGAATCAGACACTGGCATGTCATATGTGACTACCTGATTATATTCTAGCACTTATTGTAACATCCATACATATAGCAAATAAAATTAAGCTGTAGACTATGGAGATGAGGTTCTTAGTTCAAATCCTCACAGAGACTGTTTTTGTTCTTTGAAAATCTAAAATATATATTTAGGTTATATGATAAAGCATTCATTTGAAGTAAATGTTTATTGTTGTTGCTTTAAAAATAATTACTTGAAATAATTATTTGATATCATCCATCCTGGGCCTTGCTTAAAGTATACAGCAGGCATATGCTTAAAAGGAGCCATGTTTAAAATGGTATTGGATTAAAGAGCGAAGCCTTTGTGAGCACATTTGCATGTCCCTGCCCAGGTTCCCAGAGTGCAGTGCAATAACTGTATTTCTCGGAATTCAGATACATCCAGAGGTGCTCCCGCACTCCTGGACGACTATGGAGGAAATCCCGCACTTCAGCAGATTTCCTCCACTACAAATGTATGTTACGCTCCTATTCCTCTGCCCTTAACCTTGACTAACAGCTTTACATCAGTAATATCAACTCTGTCCTCTAACCCCAAGCGTCTGTTTGCCACTTTCAATACTCTCCTCCACCCACCACCTCCTCCCATCCCTTCCTCTCTCATAGATGAAGACTTTGCCAACCATCACATATAATAGTTGTCAAACTACGAATCGTCGTCACGCTAAGCGAGGGACGCAGTTTGGTCCGCAAATGCGGACCCTCACGAAGCGAGGGGCCGCATTTGCGGAGGTGGAGGCTCTACGGCGCCTCAAACGCGGTTACAAACACCCACACAAGCGGCACTTTACCAAAATAGATCTAACACGCAATCACTATATACGGACTTACACAAAAAAATACGAACTGCGAGGATTAAAAAAAAAAACATTACGACCGCACACCTGAAAACATTAAAAACACAATAAATATACACAAAAAAGACATAAAAAGCTTACCCACAGCAAGGGGGGGCACCCAGGACCTCTGCAAGTGAAGTTACACCTCAATTGAAGTCCAAATTCCAGAGTTTACACACATGAAAATCCCTTAAGCAAGAGAAAAAATGGCCGCCGAAACAAACGAAAACTAGGCTACATGACCCTAAATTTCCTCTAACTCCCTTCTTGACACCTTCCAATCCGGCTTTCGGCCCCAACACTCCACTGAGACAGCTCTCACTAAAGTCACCAATGACCTGCTTACTGCCAAGTTAAAAGGTCACTTCAATTATTCTTCTTCTAGATCTCTCTGCTGCCTTTGACACTGTCGACCACCCACTTCTACTCCATATCTTCTTCTCCCTTGGTATTCGAGACACTGCTCTCTCGTGGTTCTCATCATACCTACAAAATCGATCATTCAGTATCTCCTTCTCCGACACCTCTTCTTCTGCTCACCCCCTGTCTGTTGGTGTAATTCAAAGATAAGTCCTAGGCCCCCTCCTCTTCTCCATCTACACTTCCTCACTTGGTACCCTCATAAACTCTTTTGGGCTTCATTATCATCTCTATGCAGATGACACCCAAATCTACCTCTCCGCACCAGATCTATCCCCCTCTCTTCTAACACACGCCTGCCTTTCTAGTATATCCTCTTGGATGTCCACCCACCATCTCAAACTCAACATGTCTAAGACTGAACTCCTAATCTTCCCTCCCTCTCCCACGGCATCAATTCCTCACATCTCTCTCACTGTGAACAACGACATCACCTCCCAAGCCCGTTGTCTTGGAGTTCTACTGGACCCCGCTCTGTCTTTCATCCCTCACATACAATCACTAACTAAATCTTGTCTTCTCCATCTAAAAAACATTTCCAGAATTTGTCACTATCTTACACAAGACACAACTAAAATCCTTATACACTCTCTCATCATCTCTCGACTACACTACTGCAACTCGCTTCTTGTTGGCCTACCCACCACCCGACTATCTCCACTTCAATCCATTATGAATACCTCCGCTAGACTCATCTTCGGTACAGTGTCGGCATCACCTCTCTGTCACTCCACTGGCTTCCCTTAACCTCAAGAATAACATTTAAAACCATCACCCTAACTTACAAAGCCCTCAACAATAATGCTCCCCCATACATCTCTGCTCTCTCATCTCCAAATACTCCCCCACCCACCCTCTTTGTTCTGCTAATGACCTTTTTCTTTCTACAACTCTTGTCACCTCCTCTCACTCCCGCCTCCAGGACTTTTCTTGCGCTGCCCATAGTCTCTGGAACTCCTTGCCTCACTCCACCAGATTATCCTCTTGCCTCAAAACATTTAAAACCTCACTTAAAATGCATCTCTTTAAAGAAGCGTATCACCTTCCACAGTAACAGACTTATCACCTCTCTCGCTCCCTCTTTTACCACTCACTATCCCTTAGATTGTAAGTCTGCGAGTTTCTATCCTAAGTATTGTGGGAATTCACCATGGACATTGGATTCCGAGCTCAAAGACAGGGCCCTCCTTGCTTTGCTAAATGTTAATCTGTATTTATCATTGTCTGAACTTAATTTATGTACAGCGCTACGGAATACGTTGGTGCGTTATAAATGAACTATAATAATAATAATAATTTCCCACCTCCTCTCCCTCCCTTGTGTCTCCTCCTCCCGTGTCTCTAAAACCCTCCCCTTTGTCTCTTTCCCTCCTGTGTCTCTTTCCCCCTCACCTGTGTCTCTTTCCCCCTCCCCTGTGTCTGTTCCCCCCTCCCTCATGTCTCTTCCACCCCCCATTTCCATTCACCTGTGTCTCTTCCCCCTCCTCTTACTCCCTGTGTCTCTTTCCCTCCTGTGTCCCTTCCCCACCTATCCCTCCCCTGTGTCTCTTTCCCCCATGTCTCTTTCCCCCCTCGTGTCTCTTTCCCCCCTCTCCCTCCCATACTTCCCTTCCCCCCCATGTCTCTTTCCCCCCTCTCCCTCCTATACTTCTCTTCCCCCCTCGTGTCTCTTTCCCCCCAGTCCCTCCGATGTGTCTCTTTTCCCCTCCCATGCATCTGTTCCCCTTGCATGCGTCTCTTTTCCCCTCCTCTGTGTCTCTTTCCCCCTCCCCTGTGTCTCTTTCCCCCCTCTCCCTCTGTGTCTCTTCCCCCTCCCCTTACGAGCCGAGCATGCGCAATGCGCTTTTGCCGTGCTCTGCTCATGCGCAGCTAACGCAGCGCTTTGCGCATGGGCGGCTTTTGCTGTGCTCTGCTCATGCGCGGCTAATGGCTTTGCAGTTTTGAGCATGCTCGGTGTTAGCCGTGTATTGCGCATGAGCGGCGGGTAAGGGGAGGGGGAAGAGACACAGAGGGAGGGGCGGGGGTAAAGAGACACAGAGGGAGAGGTGGATCCGATCGGCTTTGCGATTGGAACGTTGTGAAACCGCGATTCGTCGCAAATCGTGACGACGAATCGCAGTTTGACAATTATAATATGTGATATATAAATATATATATATATATATATATATATATATATATAAAATCAAGTTATTAATTAGCTACTTTGATGTGCTAATTAGTATTATAATGGCTAAAATTAAGACCTGCAATGCTATCTGGCAGTTCTACCCATCCCCAGCCCTTATCACGTAGTCTGAGCAGCACATTAGCATACCGAGCTACACATTGGCATAAATCGGTCTCCAAATCAATTCTAACTACCTCAGAAATTATTTACTGTAGAAAAAACTGCTAGTGCAATGTATAGACAGTTTTTAATACTCTTTTTAAAATCACATCAACTTCCTTTAAATACTTATCATAGTATTGGCAGGTTGCTGTAATTATTGCTGGTCTTAATTGTTATTTCTGCAGGAGGTCCATATGGAGCTGTTGGAGTAGATCTAGCCTTTGAGAAGATGCTGTGCAAGATTTTTGGGGAAGACTTCATTGAGACGTTCAAAGTAAAGCGCCCAGCGGCATGGGTCGATCTGATGATAGCTTTTGAAGCTCGAAAGAGGACAGCAGCTCCTCAACGGTCCAACCATCTCAACATCTCTTTGCCGTTCTCCTTCATCGACTTCTATAGGAGACACAAGGGGCAGAATGTGGAGACGGCTCTGAGGAAGAGCAAGTAAGTTCATTAATTCAGTTGGTTGTTGTCTTATGTTACTGTGAGATTGTCTGTTTCGCCTAGACTCAGTCACACTAATGAAACCAATGTCCAGTACATAAAATACATAATAATGAAGAGTAAACTTATAAATAGTAAAAAACAAAGAAGATTAGTTGATGTGTAAGCCATGAGCATAAAAGCGTTTTAGAGAAAATATTCAATCTTGCTTGCTCTGTGGAGCTTCTATACGCAGATTGCTTGGCTGTCTGTTGTTGAGTGAATAAGTAATGAGCTCTGCACTGCGGGGTTGTAATAAATAATAATTTGAATCAGGTTAGACCCTTTGAATTAGACAGTGGCTGATACCATATGTAACTACTTGATTATATTCTAGCTCTTATTGTACCCTATATACAAATAGCACAGGTACTTAAGCTGTAGATTATGGAGATGAGGGTCCCAGTTCAAGTCTTCCAAGAGCCTATTTTTGTTATTTAAAAATCATAAATATGTTATATAGGTATACTCATTTTGTTTGCTGAGCCTTCTTCTTGCAGGTTCTCACAAAATTAGCTTTCCATTAGCTTCTATCGCAGCACAGTGTTCTTTTGTAAACTAATGAGCTTTCCATTAGACCCGATGAACGGACTGGCATTTCAAGCATATTCCGTTGTTCAGTTACGTCCTGTCTGAATGAGTAATGAGCTCTGTACCGCGCGGTTGTAATAAATATTAATTACATTCAGGTGTAGATCCTTTCAATAAGACAGTGGCCATGTCATATGTTTCTATGTGATTATATTCTATCACTTATTGTAACATAAATACAAATAGCACAGGAACTTAAGCTGTAGACTAGGGAGTTGAGGGTCCTAGTTTAAATCTTCCCAGAGACTATTATTTTTGTTATTTAAAAATCATAAATATGTTATTTTGGTATATACATCTTTGCTGAGTCTGCTTCCTGCATCTTCTGTTTTTGTAAACTAACAAGCTTTCAATTAGACCTAATAAGTGTACTGGCAAGATAACAAATTTGCCTTGGTCAGACACTTCCTAAGTCTTCTCCCATCTCAGAAAGCTAAATGGCTGATTCCACAGCAGCATCTTTCCATGTAATGTATATGTGTGTGTGTGTGTATATATATATATATGTATATATATATATGTATATATATATATATATATATATATATATATATATATATATATATATTTATTATTATTATTATTATTATTAGGGCTGTTACTGTTTTATTTTACATTCTAAAATCATGAGGCCTATTCTCAAATATTATCCTTAGGTTTTTAAATTTTTGAACAGCGTTCATTTAAGAATTAAAGACTGTATTCATTTATTTTAAACGTTTGCCAGTTATCAAGTCAAGTTCTTCAGCGGTTCTCTAATTATCTTTTAATTATCTATGTAATGTCTGTTTAACTGTGAGTGGGTGTAAATACACTTGATACACAGAGCATTTTAGAAAGAAAAAAAAATATTTGTCTTAAAGGGGCATGGAGGGTTTCCTTTTTCTGATAATAATAACCATAGAAGGGTACTGCCTCAGAGCTATACCTGGTGCATCAGGTGCAAAACACCAGGAACCACAACAAAGTAGAGGCCTTCTGCTACTGCCAATAACGGAGGAATCCTAATTTAATAGATAAAAATGGCAAATTATTACTTTATAGAAAAGTGATCTGATCACCATAGGTGTGATCTGACCATCTACATATATTTTTGCATTTTTTTTATTGACCCCCTACATGGTAGATAGGGAAGTTGCAAGGGTGGGGGCAAATAAATAAAGATAATAATAATAATAATAAGTACTTGGAATAAAACATAATGTTCTATTTTGCCTTCTTTGTCTTTTTCCTTGAAAGCCGTTAGTGTGCCCGATTTCTTTCTGGGAAGGTAAAATCAATCTTCCTATTGATTGTTACTTCTAATGTTTATTTAATTCTTTGCATCCTCCTTATCCCACACACTTACAGCTTTGAATGAGCCCCCAGAGTAACACTAATCAACTCCATCAATTTCTTAGGAAACCGCTGCTTGCCATTTATGGGGCTTTAAATTACAGTCATTTAGTATTGATCCTGCTGCCTCCTGTATGGCAATGGTAGGGGATTTAGGGACATATATTTTTACTACTGTACTACACAGAATGCAGGGATGTGGGGCTGGTAGATAAAAAGGTTTGGAGGGCATGGTGATGCAAAAGAAGTCCCTGCTCCCAAGTTCATCGGTGGTGGATAACTCAAGCTGATAGGCCGGGATCAGTGGACTGTTGGCCAATCTAGTAGGACTGAGTTGGCCACCACTGACTTACATACCCTTATCTCCCGTTGTGTTCTGCATCAATCTCTACACTCCGAATGTCTCACAACCCTCATAGTCCTATAATCCATGCCAAATTATCCTTCTTCTCCCGCTCACTTATCAAACTTTTACTATACATTATAAGGTCCACACAGTGGCGGAACTACTGCTGGTGAAGCAGATGCAAAGCACTGGGACTCAAAAAAGGATAGGGACCCCCTGCCTCTGGCAGTAAATTAGGTATCTTAATTTATGAGATGAGGATGGCAGATAATTATCTTATAGAAAGTTGATCTGGTTGGTCATCTACATATATTTTTGTTATCTATGGACCTCAAGTGGTCATAGAGATGTTGCATCCGGCCCTCCATTTACTAGTTCTACCATTGGTTCCAGTATCACACACCATGCCAAGACGGAGGTATGAACCTCTAATGCAGTGGTGGGCAACTCACTTAAACGAGGGCTGCCGACAGTCCATGGTTCCACACCACGCTAAGACAGAGGAACAGAACCTCTAATGCAGTGGTGGACAACTCAGCCCAGCGAGGGCTGCCAGTAGTCCATGGTTCCACACCACGCCAAGATGGAGGTATGGAACCTCTAATGCAGTGGTGGATAACTCAGCCCAACAAGTGCTGCCAACAGTCCATGGTTCGACACCACGCCAAGACAGAGGAACAGAACCTCTAATGCAGTGGTGGACAACTCAGCCCAACAAGGGCTGCCAACAGTCCATGGTTCCACACCACGCTAAGACAGAGGAACAGAACCTCTAATGCAGTGGTGGACAACTCAGCCCAGCGAGGGCTGCCAGTAGTCCATGGTTCCCCACCACGCCAAGATGGAGGTATGGAACCTCTAATGCAGTGGTGGATAACTCAGCCCAACAAGGGCTGCCAACAGTCCATGGTTCAACACCACGCCAAGACAGAGGAACAGAACCTCTAATGCAGTGGTGGACAACTCAGCCCAACAAGGGCTGCCAACAGTTCATGGTTTGACACCACGCCAAGACAGAGGAACAGAACCTCTAATACAGTGGTGGACAACTCAGCCCAGCGAGGGCTGCCAGTAGTCCATGGTTCCACACCACGCCAAGATGGAGGTATGGAACCTCTAATGCAGTGGTGGATAACTCAGCCCAACAAGGGCTGCCAACAGTCCATGGTTCCACACCACGCCAAGACAGAGGAACAGAACCTCTAATGCAGTGGTGGGCAACTCAGCCCAACAAGGGCTGCCAACAGTCCATGGTTCCACACCACGCTAAGACAGAGGAATAGAACCTCTAATGCAGTGGTGGACAACTCAGCCCAACGAGGGCTGCCAGTAGTCCATGGTTCCACACCACGCCAAGATGGAGGTATGGAACCTCTAATGCAGTGGTGGATAACTCAGCCCAACAAGGGCTGCCAACAGTCCATGGTTCCACGCCAAGACGGAGGTATGGAACCACTAATGCACAGGTAGATAACGCAGCCCAATGAGGGCTGCCAACAGTCCATGGTTCCACGCCAAGACGGAGGTATGGAACCACTAATGCACAGGTGGATAACGCAGCCCAATGAGGGCTGCCAACAGTCCATGGTTCCACACCACGCCAAGACTGAGAAATTGAACCTATAATGCAGTGGTGGACATCTCAAGCCAATGAGAGCTGTCAGTAGTCCATGGTTCCACACCACGCCAAGATGGAGGTATGGACCCTCTAATCCAGTGGTGGGCAACTCAGCCCTACAAGGCTGCCAACAGTCCTAGATTTCAATCTCTCTCTGCTTGAGGCCAGGTTGGTCTGTCAAAATAAATGAGACTGAGCGAACACAGCTGAACAACAAAAACAGGGTTAAACTATGAGTGAATCTTCTGGGTACATTTTGTAATTTCCAGACTATGATAAGAATTCCATGTTCTATTAAGATGCCAAATCACTATTATGAGTAGGAATGAGCCTCATCTGTAAATAATCCACTTGAGTGGTTGTGTATTGTTTGTTGTGATCATCTGATACTTTCACAGCTGCCATACAGACATATATGAGAGATAATGCACCTAGGACACTAAACTGCTGCAGAACACAGACAATGCTACATGGACATTAATAGAATATGATAAAGACTTGGGAGTTATTATGTCCAATTATTTAAAGGGATATGGAAGGTTCCTGGATGTTACTAGGTATATAAAAATAAAATATAAACTCTGCCTCACATCACACAAATAGTCCCTGCCCACTGCAGTGTATGCAGACACAGATTCTGTAGGTAGAGATAAGCTGCTCTGCTTGAGGGGAAAACAGAAAAATATGAAAAAATATTAATTCAAATTTATTTTTAAATGTATAGTCTATGCCCGACAAACAAAAATATATGAGCTTTACGTGTAAATGCAATACAGTGGTCCTTTAACACTTAATATATTTACTTTATATTTATCTATCTCTCACACTATGTATATAGTACACATTAATAACTAGACACTCTCTTGGGGTACAATTTAAGCATGTCTTATGTTTGTTAAATGTGTAATTATCTACCATTTCTCAGTGACAGCTATGTTATTATCTATATTTGTTTAAAAGATCCAACCAAGGACAATAATTAGCATTTAATTGAACTAAAATGTGTTTTCTTTTGTCCTAGTATTTCTCAGAATATAGATTTTGATTATTTGCTAATCCTCCATTGAAAACTGAGTGAAACTATCTATCAATGCTGGCTGTCAATCGATGAGTGAGAAAGTCTATAATGAGTGTAATGATCTATCAATCAGTGTGGCTTTCAATCAGGGTGTGCGGCTGTCAATCAGGGGGTGCTGCTTTCAATCAGGGGGTGCGGCTGTCAATCAGGGGGTGCTGCTTTCAATCAGGGGGTGCGGCTGTCAATCATTGAGTGAGTGTGGCTTTCAATCAGTGGGTGCAGGTGTCAAGCAGTGAGTTAGTGTGGCTGTCAATCAGGGGGTGCTGCTGTCAATCAGTGGGTGAGTGTGGCTGTCAAGCAGTGGGTGCAGGTGTCAACCAGTGGGTGGGTGCAGGTGTTAAGCAGTGGGTGAGTGTAGCTGTCAATCAGTGAGTGAGTGTGGCTGTCGAGCAGTGGGTGCAGGTGTCAAGCAGTGGATGAGTGTGGCTGTCGAGAAGTAGGTGGGTGCAGGTGTCAAGCAGTGGGGGGTGTGGCTGTCAGTTAGTGGGTGCGGCTGTCAATCAGTGAGTGAGTGTGGCTGTCAATCAGTGGGTGCAGGTGTCAATCAGTAGGTGAGTGTGGCTGTCAATCAGTAGGTGAGTGTGGCTGTCAATCAGTGGGTGAGTGTGGCTGTCAATCAGTGAGTGACTAAGGCTGTCAATCAGTGGGTGCAGATGTCAATCAGTGGGTGAGCGTGGCTGTCAATCAGTGGGTGAGCGTGGCTGTCAATCAGTGAGGGAGTGTGGCTGCCAATCAGTGAGGGAGTGTGGCTGTCAATCAGTGAGGGAGTGTGGTTGTCAATCAGTGGGTGCAGATGTCAATCAGTGGGTGAGTGTGGCTGTCAATCAGTGGGTGAGTGTGGCTGTCAATCAGTGGGTGAGTGTGGCTGTCAATCAGTGGGTGAGTGCGGCTGTCAATCAGTGGGTGCAGGTGTCAATCAGTAGGTGAGTGTGGCTGTCAATCAGTAGGTGAGTGTGGCTGTCAATCAGTGGGTGAGTGTGGCTGTCAATCAGTGAGTGACTAAGGCTGTCAATCAGTGGGTGCAGATGTCAATCAGTGGGTGAGCGTGGCTGTCAATCAGTGGGTGAGCGTGGCTGTCAATCAGTGAGGGAGTGTGGCTGCCAATCAGTGAGGGAGTGTGGCTGTCAATCAGTGAGGGAGTGTGGTTGTCAATCAGTGGGTGCAGATGTCAATCAGTGGGTGAGTGTGGCTGTCAATCAGTGGGTGAGTGTGGCTGTCAATCAGTGGGTGAGTGTGGCTGTCAATCAGTGGGTGAGTGCGGCTGTCAATCAGTGAGTGATTGTGGCGGTCAATCAGGGGGTGTGGCTGTCAATCAGTGGGTGAGTGTGGCTGTCGCAGTGGGTGCAGGTGTCAATCAATGGGTGAGTGTTGCTGTCAGTCAGTGGGTGCAGGTGTCAACTAGTGGGTGAATGTGTCTGTCAAGCAGTGGTTGCAGGTGTCAATCAGTGGGTGTGGCTGTCGAGCAGTGGGTGTGGCTGTTGAGCAGTGAGGGAGTGTGGCTGTCAATCAGTGAGGGAGTGTGGCTGTCAATCAGTGAGTGATTGTGGCGATCAATCAGTGAGTGAGTGTGGCTGTCGAGCAGTGGGTGCAGGTGTCAATCAGTGGGTGAGTGTTGCTGTCAGTCAGTGAGTGAGTGTGGCTGTCAAGCAGAGGGGGAGTGTGGCTGTCAATCAGTGGGTGAGTGTGGCAGTCAATCAGTGGGTGAGTGCGGCTGTAAATCAGGGAATGAGTGTGGCTGTCGAGCAGTGGGTGCAGGTGTCAATCAGTGAGTGAGTGTGGCTGTCGAGCAGTGGGTGCAGGTGTCAATCAGTGGGTGAGAGTGGCTGTCAATCAGTGAGTGAGTGTGGCTGTCAATCAGGGTGTGCAAGTGTCAAGCAGTGGGTGAGTGTGGCTGTCAATCAGTGGGTGAGTGCGGCTGTAAATCAGGGAATGAGTGTGGCTGTCAATCAGGGGGTGTGGCTGTCAAGCAGTGGGTGAGTGTGGCTGTCGAGCAGTGGGTGCAGGTGTCAATCAGTGGGTGAGTGTGGCTGTCAATCAGTGGGTGAGTGCGGCTGTAAATCAGGGAGTGAGTGTGGCTGTCAATCAGTGGGTGAGTGTGGCTGTCAATCAGTGGGTGAGTGTGGCTGTCAATCTGTGGGTGAGTGTGGCTGTTGAGCAGTGGGTGAGTGTGGCTGTCAATCAGTGAGTGATTGTGGCGGTCAATCAGGGGGTGTGGCTGTCAATCAGTGGGTGAGTGTGGCTGTCGCAGTGGGTGCAGGTGTCAATCAATGGGTGAGTGTTGCTGTCAGTCAGTGGGTGCAGGTGTCAACCAGTGGGTGAGTGTGGCTGTCAAGTAGTGGTTGCAGGTGTCAATCAGTGGGTGTGGCTGTCGAGCAGTGGGTGTGGCTGTTGAGCAGTGAGGGAGTGTGGCTGTCAATCAGTGAGGGAGTGTGGCTGTCAATCAGTGGGTGCAGATGTCAATCAGTGGGTGAGTGTGGCTGTCAATCAGTGAGTGATTGTGGCGATCAATCAGTGAGTGAGTGTGGCTGTCGAGCAGTGGGTGCAGGTGTCAATCAGTGGGTGAGTGTTGCTGTCAGTCAGTGGGTGCAGGTGTCAGTCAGTGGGTGCAGGTGTCAATCAGTGGGTGAGTGTGGCTGTCAATCAGTGAGTGATTGTGGCGGTCAATCAGGGGGTGTGGCTGTCAATCAGTGGGTGAGTGTGGCTGTCGCAGTGGGTGCAGGTGTCAATCAATGGGTGAGTGTTGCTGTCAGTCAGTGGGTGCAGGTGTCAGTCAGTGGGTGCAGGTGTCAATCAGTGGGTGAGTGTGGCTGTCGAGCAGTGGGTGCAGGTGTCAATCAGTGGGTGAGTGTGGCTGTCAATCAGTGAGTGAGTGTGGCTGTCGAGCAGTGGGTGCAGGTGTCAATCAGTGGGTGAGTGTGGCTGTCAATCAGTGAGTGAGTGTGGCTGTCAATCAGGGTGTGCAAGTGTCAAGCAGTGGGTGAGTGTGGCTGTCAATCAGTGGGTGAGTGTGGCTGTCAATCAGTGGGTGAGTGCGGCTGTAAATCAGGGAATGAGTGTGGCTGTCAATCAGGGGGTGCGGCTGTCAAGCAGTGGGTGAGTGTGGCTGTCGAGCAGTGGGTGCAGGTGTCAATCAGTGGGTGAGTGCGGCTGTAAATCAGGGAGTGAGTGTGGCTGTCAATCAGTGGGTGAGTGTGGCTGTCAATCTGTGGGTGAGTGTGGCTGTCAATCTGTGGGTGAGTGTGGCTGTCAATCTGTGGGTGAGTGTGGCTGTCAATCAGTGAGTGATTGTGGCGGTCAATCAGGGGGTGTGGCTGTCAATCAGTGGGTGAGTGTGGCTGTCGCAGTGGGTGCAGGTGTCAATCAATGGGTGAGTGTTGCTGTCAGTCAGTGGGTGCAGGTGTCAACCAGTGGGTGAGTGTGGCTGTCAAGCAGTGGTTGCAGGTGTCGAGCAGTGGGTGTGGCTGTTGAGCAGTGGGTGAGTGTGGCTGTCAATCAGTGAGGGAGTGTGGCTGTCAATCAGTGGGTGCAGATGTCAATCAGTGGGTGAGTGTGGCTGTCAATCAGTGAGTGATTGTGGCGATCAATCAGTGAGTGAGTGTGGCTGTCGAGCAGTGGGTGCAGGTGTCAATCAGTGGGTGAGTGTTGCTGTCAGTCAGTGGGTGCAGGTGTCAATCAGTGGGTGAGTGTGGCTGTCAATCAGTGGGTGAGTGTTGCTGTCAATCAGTGGGTGAGTGTGGCTGTCAATCAGTGAGTGAGTGTGGCTGTCGAGCAGTGGGTGCAGGTGTCAATCAGTGGGTGAGTGTGGCTGTCAATCAGTGAGTGAGTGTGGCTGTCAATCAGTGAGTGAGTGTGGCTGTCAATCAGGGTGTGCAAGTGTCAAGCAGTGGGTGAGTGTGGCTGTCAATCAGTGGGTGAGTGTGGCTGTCAATCAGTGGGTGAGTGCGGCTGTAAATCAGGGAGTGAGTGTGGCTGTCAATCAGTGGGTGAGTGTGGCTGTCAATCAGTGGGTGAGTGTGGCTGTCAATCAGTGGGTGAGTGCGGCTGTAAATCAGGGAGTGAGTGTGGCTGTCAATCAGTGGGTGAGTGTGGCTGTCAATCAGTGGGTGTGGCTGTCAATCAGTGGGTGAGTGTGGCTGTCAATCAGTGAGTGATTGTGGCGGTCAATCAGGGGGTGTGGCTGTCAATCAGTGGGTGAGTGTGGCTGTCGCAGTGGGTGCAGGTGTCAATCAATGGGTGAGTGTTGCTGTCAGTCAGTGTGTGCAGGTGTCAACCAGTGGGTGAGTGTGGCTGTCAAGCAGTGGTTGCAGGTGTCAATCAGTGGGTGTGGCTGTTGAGCAGTGGGTGAGTGTGGCTGTCAATCAGTGAGGGAGTGTGGCTGTCAATCAGTGGGTGCAGATGTCAATCAGTGGGTGAGTGTGGCTGTCAATCAGTGAGTGATTGTGGCGATCAATCAGTGAGTGAGTGTGGCTGTCGAGCAGTGGGTGCAGGTGTCAATCAGTGGGTGAATGTTGCTGTCAGTCAGTGGGTGCAGGTGTCAATCAGTGGGTGAGTGTGGCTGTCAATCAGTGAGTGAGTGTGGCTGTCGAGCAGTGGGTGCAGGTGTCAATCAGTGGGTGAGTGTGGCTGTCAATCAGGGTGTGCAGGTGTCAAACAGTGGGTGAGTGTGGCGGTCAATCAGGGGGTGCGGCTGTCAATCAGTGAGTGAGTGTGGCTGTCAATCAGGGGGTGCGGCTGTCAAGCAGTGGGTGAGTGTGGCTGTCGAGCAGTGAGTGAGTGTGGCGGTCAATCAGGGGCTGCGGCTGTCAATCAGTGGGTGAGTGTGGCTGTCAATCAGGGTCTGCGGCTGTCAATCAGTGGGTGAGTGTGGCGGTCAATCAGGGGGTGCGGCTGTCAATCAGTGAGTGAGTGTGGCGGTCATTCAGGGGGTGCGGCTGTCAATCAGTGAGTGTAGCTGTCGAGCAGTGGGTGCAGGTGTCAAGCAGTGGGTGCAGGTGTCAAGCAGTGGGTGAGTGTGGCTGTCAATCAGGGGGTGCGGCTGTAAATCAGGGAGTGAGTGTGGCTGTCGAGCAGTAGGTGGGTGCAGGTGTCAATCAATGGGTGAGTGTGGCTGTAAATCAGCGGGTGAGTGTGGCTGTCAATCAGTGGGTGCATCTATCAATCAATGGTATCAGTGGGAATGTCAGCCTTCCAATAAGTTGATAGCTGTCCATTTAGTGAGACTGTGTGCTATTTAATATGGCAGTCATACTGTGAGTGTTGCATACTTCTAGTGAATCAGACTGCCTTCCAATGAATGTGACAGTCTTAGTGTCTGTCTTACAGTGTATTAGTCAGTCTAATTAGTGCAACAACTCTCCTTTAACTGTGTTGTGTTAGATAGACTACCTGCCAATGAGTGAGAGGACATTGCATTGAGTTAGACAATGGGTGAGACAGCCATGAAGTGACAGTCTTTCAGTCAGACATGCTGTCTAATGTGTGGCACAGTCTTGTATTGATATTTTACTGAGACTGCCTTCTAGTGATTATCTTTCTTTTTCACTCTGTGTTTCTATTCTCCTTATGTTGTCTTATTTCTTTCAGTGTGAACTTTGTGAAGTGGTCCTCCCAGGGCATGCTCCGGATGTCTCCTGAGGCTATGAATGAGCTGTTCCAGCCAACAATTCGGCAGATAGTCCAGCACATAGGTACATACTCTATTGTTGTTCATTCGTGTCCGACTCTCCATGATCCTGTGGACCCAGGTGCATCTCTCAGCCAATTCCCTCTGAGCTCCATCAAGCTCATCGCTTGTTTATTGCTTCAATTATCTCATTTATCCATCTCTGATGTCCCCTTCTTCGTGCACCTTCCAGCTTTCCCAGCATCAGAGTCTTCTCTCCGAAGTCCTGTCTTCACATGACATGGTCATAATATACTATGTACATTTTCACTATGGTATCCATTGGAAATTACCATTCTTACCAACATATAGATCTTTAGTACATCCTGCCCAGTAAATGACACTTAACATTTTGTTGCTGCATTTAAACTACTGGATTTAATGTAGATAAGTATCCAAAAACATGTTCACACGCTGTTTAAGGTATGAGATTTCTCTTAGGATTATGTTTTGTGATAACATCATAGTTAAAGGTAGACTGTGGAGCTGTAATTTCCAATTAGGAGTCTCTTTTTCTGTGCCCATTGTTGCAATGCTTTAGACTCTGTGACCAAAAGCTACTTTTCTATGTCCTTTTGTGACTATTTTGGGTGGTGTCACTTACAGTGCCTTGCAAAAGTATTCACCCCTTGACTTTTTACCTATTTTGTTACATTACAGCCTTAAGTTCAATGTTTTGCTAATCGGAATTTTATGTGATGGATCAGAACACAATAGTCTAAGTTGGTGAAGTGAAATGAGAAAAATATATACATAAAACATAATTAGTGAAATTATGTCCACCTGTGTGCAATCAAAGTGTCACATGATCTGTCATTACATATACACACCTTTTTTGAAAGGCCCCAGAGGCTGCAACACCTAAGAAAGAGGCACCACTAACCAAACACTGCCATGAAGACCAAGGAACTTCAAGTCAGGGTTAGGTTATAACCAAATGGAAAGAACATGGCACAACAGCAAACCTGCCAAGAGACGGCCGCCCACCAAAACTCACGGGCAAGGAGGGCATTAATCAGAGAGGCAGCACAGAGACTTAAGGTAACCCTGGAGGAGCTGCAGAGTTCCACAGCAGAGACTGGAGTATCTGTACATAGGACGACAATAAGCCATACGCTCCATAAAGTTGGGCTTTATGTCAAGAAGAAAGCCATTACTTTCAGCAAATAACAAAATGGCATGTGGGAGACTCCCAAAATGTATGGAGGAAGGTGCTCTGGTCTGATGAGACTAAAATTTAACTTTTAGGCCATCAAGAAAACGCTATATATGGCGCAAACCCATCACATCACCCAAAGAACACCATCCCCAGTGAAACATGGTGGTGGCAGCATCATGCTGTGGGGATGTTTTTCAGCAGCTGGGACTGGGAAACTGGTCAGAGTTGAGGGAAAGATGGTTGGTGCTAAATACAGGGATATTCTTGAGCAAAACCTGTACCACTCTGTGCGTGATTTGAGGCTAGGACGGAGGTTCACCTTCCAGCAGGACAATGACCCAAACACACTGCTAAAGCAACACTTGAGTGGTTTAAGGGGAAACATGTAAATGTGTTGGAATGGCCGAGTCACAGCCCAGACCTCAATCCAATAGAAAATCTGTGGTCAGACTTAAAGATTGCACAAGCGCAAACCATCCAACTTGAAGGAGCTGGAGCAGTTTTGCAAGGAGGAATGGTCAAAAATCCCAGTGGTAAAAGGTGGCTCTACAAAGTATTGATTTTAAGGGGGTAATTAGTTATGGACATTGACTTTTTCTGTTATTTTGTCCTATTTGTTGTTTGCTTCACAATAAAAAAAGAAGAAAAAAAAACATCTTCAAAGTTGTGGGCATGTTCTGTAAATTAAATGATGCAAATCCTCAAACAATCCATGTTAATTCCAGGTTGTGAGGCAACAAAACACGAAAAATGCCAAGGGGGCGGGGGAGATACTTTTGCAAGGCAATGTATTTGCATTGACACTGAATTTATTTTTGCTTTTTCTAAAGAATTATATGTTGATGATCCCATTTTGAACTACAGCGTATTGTGGGGATACAGATGGTCACATATAGGAGAAAGTACAGTATATATTATACTATTAACTATTATTTAGCAGAATATTCAGTGATTGATTTATATATATTACAATGCCAAAATAAGTAGTACTTGTATTAACTTAAACTATGAGAGAAATTGCCATTTAAATGGGTTAAAACTATGATGTAATTATATATTATCATCATTAGCTATTATAACAGCTCAATACAGCTGTTCATTACCAGAACTACTCTCTTGTTTGTATCCGAGAGAAACTTTGTTATTCCTACCCACAAAGTGTAAATCAAAATAAGTTTGTAGCTTTGTTTTTACACAGAAATAACTCATCCCACAAGAAAGTAACCCTAGGCACATGCTTACTCTGCCTGCAGGTGCTGATAGGCACATGTCTACTTTACCAGCAGGTGCCTCTAGGCACATGTCTACTTTGCCGGCAGGTGCCCCTAGGCACGTGTCTACTCTGCCGGCAGGTGCCCCTAGGCACGTGTCTACTCTGCCGGCAGGTGCCCCTAGGCACATGGCTACGCTGCCGACAGGTGCCCCATAGGCACATGCATAAGCTGCCTAATGAAAAATCAGTCCCTAGTGAAAGATTTCAATAAGGTTTATACCCAACATAACATATTTAAATAACATACTATAAATATGCCACTTTATATTTAGGAGAGTCTGCCTATGACATGTTCCATCTAGGACTGCTAGTTAGTGTCTAGTCTGAGGGTGAGTATTACTCTACTGGGAATTGCCCTACTTTTAGTTCTCTTGTCAAATGTTTTTTCACAAGACTTTCAATAAGGAGTTCCTCCCATTCCTCTAAGGTATTTAATCTTTTTAGAAACAAAAGAAAAATGTCTGCTGCCGTTAAATCAACATTAAATACAATAATTAGAAATGAAAGGCCGTTTTATTCCATGCTGGTCAAATATGAGAGTTCTGTGCTCCTTTCCGCTATTTCCTAAATTATAAATAGTAAAGTTTTAGAACAGAATCATTGATTTCACACCAGATAAATGTCATTGGGTAAAATAAAATAATACATTCAAATATATAAAAATGTAATTTCTTTACGTATTCTTCTTACAGGTGACCTTATGAAGAAACCAGACGTGAAAGGCATCAAGTACTTATTTTTAGTGGGTGGTTTTGCTGAATCGCCTATGCTTCAGAATGCCGTCCAATCAGCTTTCAGTGAGACCTGTCGTGTCATCATTCCTCAAGATGTTGGGCTCACCATCCTTAAGGGAGCTGTGCTTTTTGGCCTTGATCCCACCATAGTTAGAGTGAGACGTTCTCCACTGACCTATGGGGTTGGGGTACTCAACAAATACGTAGAAGGGAAGCATCCTAAAGAAAAACTCCTAGTGAAGGAGGGTAAGAACTGGTGCACGGATATCTTTGACAAGTTTGTCTCTGTTGACCAATCCGTGGCTCTTGGTGACATTGTTCAACGTAGCTACTGCCCAGCACGAGTCGGCCAACGCAAAATAATCATCAACATTTATTGCTCGTCTACTGATGATGTGGTGTACATTACCGATCCAGGAGTCCGAAAGTGTGGAACCATAAACCTGGAATTACCAGATATAAATGAGGCCAACTCCAAACTTGGGCGCCGGGAAATCAAAGCCACCATGCAGTTTGGAGACACTGAAATCAAAGTGATCGCCATGGACGTTAAAACCTCAAAGACAGTCAGAGCCGCCATAGATTTTCTTTCTAACTGAAAAGAAAATTTTAGCAATAGTTTCAAAATTATTTCATGAAATTTGAATGCAGAAACATGCATGTGCCATTGTTTTTGACTGTTGTGCCGGCCTGTTATCCACTAATATGTAGAGTTCAATATATAGGTAAAACAAGCAGACACCAAAGCGTTATATCAAATGAACATGGATTTTTGTTGTTGTTGTTTTGTCGTTCAGCCATGTCCGACTATCTGTGACCGTATGGACCACAGCCCGCTGGGCACATATGTCAGTCACTGCCCCTCTAAGTTCCATCAAGCTCATACTCATTGCCTCAATGACTTCATCTATCCATCTCCACCTAGAAACTGCTGGCCTACAAACCATTAAATTAAATGGAAAATGTCTTGGACATAACATCATCATCATCATCATTATCAATGAAGAATGGAACAGGTCAAGTTGGCTCTTATCTGTACTACAAAAAAAGTATATTTTGCTGGCAATTAAGTTTCACTAATATTAAAGGAACACTGCAGTCACTTTTTACTATACATTTTTGTAAGCACTGGCAATTTTAGCTGTCCCATTTCTGTTGTGCATTGAAAATATCCTCCATCCTTAGTAAGCAGATAATCATAAAACAAAATGTTAGATTCCACTGTAACATAATTGCATATAAAATTTAGTAAATTAAATATAAAGGGTTATTGTACCAAGTCAATTGGATCTGAACACAATTTCAGAAAAATGAACAGAAATTAAAGGTATATGGAAGTTTGTGGATATCCGGTGTATAAGTATATCTGATCGAGTGTCTCATATCACATAATTTTATTGAGGAATTCTGTATATTTGTAATTAAAACTACATTCAAAACTCTTGTATGAGCTCCACCCCCAAGGCATTGATGTAGGCAAAGCGCCCTAGCCAATGAGCTGTGCAGAGTATCCTAGCAAATCAGCTGTCAGTATCGCAGCTGCAGCTTTGTCTCAGCCAGGAAATAGATACATTGTTGTAACTGCCTCTGATTGGCCACAACTAATTATGAACTTTTATGCTAATTTAGCCTGGAGCATTCTTCCTGAAAACTTAAGAAATGTTGCACTTTAGAGTAAGTTTAGTAATGTTTATTTCAGGATGTCTTCATGCAAAAAAATGTTTTCATTCACTACTGATTCTCCTCTATTAGATGCATTCATGATCCATGAAACTTCTATATACCTTTTAATAGGGTTATATATGGTTATGAAAAGTAGAAACTATAGCAACAGTTTAATACGGCTCTTTTGTGTTTTGACAGCTTAATTCGGCTGTTATTGTGTATTTTGTGCTCCGCAGGTTCCCTTGCCTGATATATGCAAAACAGATGAGATCACTCTTTATATTTTTCTACCCAGCATTTTCTAGTTTCAAGAAAAAATAGACAAAGCATTTACAATAATTTCAATGAAACTATAGAAAGTAATATAGATATCACGTAATAAATACAACTACTGAGTATCACAGTTGAGCGGTTTCCAAAGAGTTTAATTCTAATTGTTAATCATAAATATCATACTTTTCACTCTTATAAATCTATTAGCAATATATGTGTTTTAATCATATCTATGTACATGTACATTCATTTTTACTGTATTGTAGTTATTTTCAGTAATCTACTAAATTGTTTTTTTTTTCTTAACAAAGCCAGTTTTTACATATTTTAAGAATATTTTATTAAAAAATATACTCTTAAATTTTATTTTTGTATTTTTAACCACAATTCTGCTTTGTAAGGCATTGTGTATCAACAATGTGTTGTGTAACCTGGTTATAATAAACCCATTATTATATTATTATTATTATTATTATCATTATTATGTTATTTTTTACATTTATTGCTATGTCCTTTTTCAATCCTCTCTGTATCTAGTTTGAGACTTTTGTCTTGTGTATGTTAAACATAAATTTCTGTAACTTTTATGTGACAAATGTCACGACCCAGGAGAGGGGGTCTAACTCTGCTCTAGAATCCTCCTGCTTGGCTACAGGAATCCTCCATTGGACCGTGGGTGGATAGGCTTCTCGGTGACCTGCTTCTATTCTAGGACCATCAGGATGCAGAACAGGAATGAAGGGGTAAAAAAAGGAGGTTATAACCTCTCAATAAAAGTCAGAACACCATGATTATGTTCCCTAGAAGAGTTTTATAGGAAAATAGAAGAATACAACTTTGGTTCAACCCACAAACCTGATTAAATCACCCGCCCTTAACCAATTATTTCAATCAATGTCACTGGCCAATCCGGGGTTATTGGAGTTAATCCCATCACAGGGTGAGCTGGTGATTACATCACAAACTTAAACACATTCAAAGTTCCCTTCTAAACTAGTTAGCTCACTTATACTGTATGGATTTGCAGTCCACATCTAGATGATCTCACCAGGCAGGTTATTACCAAGATGTACAGTCTATTGCCCACATTTCTGGTTATGGAAATAGCAATGACTGAAAGTGTAAACAAGGGGGAGGCTAGAGAGGACCTGGCTCTTTCAGGTTGACAGCAAACCCATACAATGTATGCGTTTTTAGCAGAAGTTGTACTTATGATGCCATTAGTCTATGGACAGCCAATAATGCTGACCCAAATCTGGAACTGTATGTAAGGATTGTAGGATGAAAGTAGAAAGAAGACATTTAGAAGAAATGGCCACCAATTGTAGAGGAGAGAGGTCACTGCCATTCAGTTTATTGAAATTTAAAAAACTGTCTTTTATATGTAAAGTTCCCCATCATAAGCAAACATTTTGGTATGGAAGGTTTCTACTGGTATGCTATTTCCTTAATCACATCACTTCTTCTCTAGTTATCCAAGATAATCCAAAATGTACTTTTTATTCAAAAATAAATCTAACCCCTTTTTAAAGTTATCTGTGCAGAACCATTTTCTTTTGTTAAGGTGGAATAAGATTGTAAGGCAGGTAATGTTGTTTGCGTGCAATATTTATTTTGTTGATGTTTTAAGACCCTTCGGCGCTCATTACGAGGCTCTTGGTTGTTTGTGTGCTATGAGCAGCGTTGATGTTTTTTTTGTATGCCAATGAATAATTAATAAAATAAGAAATTAATATACTTTAACTATTGTGAAGTAATATATTCAGCATTGTGTTAAAGAGCTGGCAATCTGTTTTCATGTTGCTGCAGCATCAGTGCTGTGGAGCTGCTGTGTAAGCGTGATGAATGTGTGCAGTGTGTAGTGTAATAGTGTGCGTGCGCGAGGCAAATCCGTTAGCGTAGCTGTGTACTTCTGCATTGTATAAGTTAGTGTTCTAAAATGGCGGCTAATGTGTGGCATGCGGCTGTGGCTGATTTAGCGTCCTTGTTTTCGGATGTCGTCTGACTTTTTTGGAAAATCCGTAGGTGCTTGGTGGTGTTTTGCGTGTTTGTGGTGGTGTTTTGCGTATTTAGGGTCCTTTAGCCTCGTTTTCGTTTGGTTCGGCGGCCATTTTTTATCTCGCTTGGGTGATTTTCGGGTGTCTAAACTCCGAAATTTGGACTTAAATTGAGGTGTAACTTCACTTGCAGAGGTCCTGGGTGCCCCCTTGCTGTGGGTAAGCTTTTTATGTGTTTGTTGTGTGTATTTATTGTGTTTCTAATTTTTTGGGGGTCGCGCGGGTTGCGTCCTTGTTTTCGGATCTCACATGTGTTTTTCGTGTTTTCATATGCGCGGGTTTCGGACGTTTTTTGCGAGGTCTTAATGGGTTGTAACGTGTCTCGTATTTGGTGTCGTAATTCCGTAAAGTCGGCGCTCCATGCCAGCAACTGCGGCCCTCGCTTCGAGCGAGCCCGCAGCGTTAGCAACGGCCCCCATGCTCACAATTCTATATGTGATATATATACAGTATATAGTAATCTTAGGCACTGTTTAAGTTTAATTTGGTTAGTCTTCCTTCATAGCTTAGCCCCTCCATTCCCCTTATTAGTTTTCTTGCCCTTTTCCAGCTCCTTTTTATGGAGTGGTGCCCAAAATTGTACTCCATACTATTAATGAGTCAACTGTATTTGTAAGCAATACAAATACTGTATGTAACCTAAAAGGAAATACTGTATGTAACCTAAAAGGAAATTTTGAAGACAATGGGTAGTCACATTTATATCGATATAAGAGGAAAAATATTGAAACTAAAAGAAAGTAAAATGTTTACACCACTAAATAATTAATGTGAGCCAACAACTGGTATCTCCAACACTCATGCTTGATGATGGATTGTGGGTTATTGTTGTTGTTTAGTTGTACAGTTATGTCCGACTCTTTGTTACCCTATGGACCGCAGCATGTCAGCCACCTGGGGGTGTGTTTCTAAGTAGAGTGGAGCTGATATTATAAGACTATAACTATCATATATATGGTCGGAATTTTGTCTCTCCATACAGATTTGTATAAAAAAATTGTTGGCATATCACTTTCAGTTTATCTTTTCCCCCTCTCTCTAATTCTAAAATTTTTGGTGAAAATACCAATGGCAAACTAAGTAAATTGTTTATATTTTCTTACAAAATGTCACTTTAGGACTCGTGCCCTTGATACAATCTTCTAAACTTGATTGTGAGAATCTCAGGTTTCCTAAAAGTCTCTCTTCGAAGGTCTAAGTGTATAAACTATTTGCTAACTAGGAGGTAGATGTTCATTTAAAGTCTTATAATCATGAAAAATTCAACAATGACAGAGAAGGAGAAACCCAACCTGGCAGACGTTTGCAAAGCAGAGCAAGGTTAGTACTTAATGGATGAATCCAAGATTTATAATGTTCCAATGTATCCGCAGGTGCAGTATATAGTGATATTTATTTACACTTGGTATAAATATTACATGTTGTTGCCAGTGTTGGAGCTAATAAATGGAGGGCATTGGTTCAAAATATTTGGGACCCCCCTTGCAACATCTCTATCCACCTCATCGGGTCAATAAAAAAGACGTAAATGTATGTAGATGATCATATAGCCCATATGGTGATCAGATCACCTTTTTACAAAGTAATTAGATATCATACTCCTTTAATAAATTAAGATTCCTCATTTACTGCCAGTAGCAGAGGGCCCCTACCTTTTTGTAGGCCCTGATGCTTTGCACCTGCTGCACCAGTAGCAGCTCTACCACTTGTTGGTATAAACACATATGGTCATACACAGCCAGACTTCTTTACAGGCATTCAAGCTCTACACTCCATAGGCACCCCTGTTCCTTTTTGCCCGATCAATCCTTGGTAATCTCCATCATCAAACCCAAAAAGATCTCAGCAATTAATAAAAAAAATGGTCTAAGTGCTAAAATGAGCGATGCAAGGTAGTGCGAGACAGGAACCTCACTGAAGGGATACTAATCAGCTTTTTTTGGTTTCCGTATCATCACTCCCATCCTCCTCCCTACTATCTAAAATTCAACAACATAAATAAATAATTATTAGTTCCTCATTTACTCTACCTTTACGACTGAAATGTTCCTTTCTGTAGAGACCAATAACCCCAACATCTCAAATCCATTGTCCTGGTGTCACACTTGACTTAGACCACTTCTTCATCCCCCACATCTCATCACTCAACACATCTCCACCTCAATTATATCTCAAACATGTGGCAATAACTCACACATAACATTACATGCTCCCTATTACATGCTCTTCTCGTGTTTCGATTTGACTACACAACTCCATATTAATAGACCTTCCACCTATTCTTCTGCTTCTTTCCAGGTGGCATGCTAGGTTAACAAACAACACAATGACAGCTATCACTGCAGGATAATTTCATATGCTAGTTAAGTAACTAAAATGTATGTTTAAATTTTGTATTTTTCAAATTTGTCTAATAGATTCTATCTATCATATCTATCTGTATCTATCTATCTATCCATCTACATATATGTTTTTTCCATATATATATATATGTATATATATATATATATATATATATATATATATATATATATATATATATATAGTACATTTGTGTTCACATTTGAATGTCTAAACGAGAAATACAGTTATTACACTGCATTCTGGGAAGCTGAGCAGGGACATACAAGTGTGCCCACAAGTGCTTCACTCTTTAATCCAAATACCATTTCAAATATGGTCACTTCTAAGCATATGCTCGCTGTATTACCCAGCTTTAAGAAAAGCCCAGGATGGAATATGAACAAGCCATGAATCCTACCCACAAACAGCACTGTTTTGTGGCTACTGCTTCTCATCCGTGTGGGGCCAGCTCCAAGCTTGTGTAGTAGGCTTTTGTGGGGAGGTAGTTTACCACAACAATCATTTAATTTATGGTAAGCAAAAGAGTGACTGAAGCCCTCCCCCGTACAGTAGTACAGCACATAAATATACATTTGTGTGTGTGTGTATATATATATATATATATATATATATATATATATATATAATGTATTTGCACTGGGCCCTCCATACCAAAGTACTCAGTATATATATGTATATATTAAATGTGTGTGTACTGAGTGAGTTGATACAGGGGGCCAAAAAATGTGTTTTATATCGAGGCCCTCCATTCACTAGCTCCGCCATTGTCTTGAACCATTCTGCCATTCGGTCTTGACCGTGGCATCTTGGAGGAGGATGAGATGATCTGGTACTCCCATCTCTACATGCCACATTGTGTTGTGATCCACACAGTCAGAGGCTTTAGAATAGTCTATGAAGCAGAAGTAAACCATTTTCTGTCTTTCTTGCTTTCTCTATTATCCAGCGGACATTGGCAATTTGATCTCTTGTGCCTCTTCCTCTGCGAAACTCGGCTAGTACATCTGATAGTTAGTTACTGGTCCATATATTGTTGTAGTTGAGCTTGTTGGATCTTAATTATGACTTTGCTGGCATGTGTAATTAGTGTAAGTGTTTGATTATTGGAGCACTCTTTGGCACAGTCTTTTTTTGGGATGTAGACTGACCTTTTCCACTGTTCAGTTTCCCAAATGTGTTGGCATAAGGCAAGTAACACTTTCACAGCATTATCCTGCAGAATTTTGAATAATTGAGCTGGGACTCCATCAACTTCTGCAGCCTTGTTATGAGCAAGAAATCATAGGGCCATTTTTGTATTTTATCACACCCACTTTAGAATGAAAGGTTCCTTTGAGATCCCCAGTTATCTTGAAGAAATCTTTTCTTCTATTTCTTTTATACCGCTCTCTGTAGAAAGTCTCCTTGTCTCTTCTTCCTATCCTCTGGAATTTTGCATTCAGTTGGACAAATATTTTCTTATCTCTACTACCTTTTGCTTTCCTTCCTTTCTGGGCTACTTTCAAAGCCTCATCAGCCAGTTTTCCCTCTTATTTTTCTTTATTTTAGAGATATTCTTTGTTGCTCTTTCCTGGATTATGTTGCAAACTTCTGTCCAAAGTTCTTCAGGCAGTCTACTTACTTCCACTGCATATTTACAAGTGATATTATTTATTTCATATCTACTTGGTCTGATGATTTTCCCTCTTTTCTTCAGTTTACTTCTGAACTTTGCAATAAGAAGCTGATGGTCTGAGCCGCAGTCAGGTCCAGGTCTTGTTTTTTTGCTGACTTTATAGAGCTCCTCCATCTTTGGCTGATTTCTATCTGGTGATGTCCATGTGTAGAGTCGTTTTCGGAGGCTGTGGGAAGACGGTGTTTGCTACGACCAGAGAATTATCTTGACAAAATTCTACTAATCTCTGACCTGCTTCATTTTGTACTGCAATGCCAAACGTGCCAGTTATTCCAGGTGTCCTTTGGTTCCCTACTGTAGCATTCCAATCTCCTATGACAAGAGTAACAAATTTTGTTGGTGTTATATTTATGACACTTTGCATATCTTCGAACAATTAGACAACTGCAGCCACTTCAGCATCTGTGCTTGGAGCATAGACTTGGATCACTATGATGTGAAATGGCTTGCCTCGAATTCAAACTGAAATTGTTCTGTCATTTATTGGGTTGTAACCGAGCACAGCTTTGACCACCCTTTGATTGACTAGGATGGCTACTCCATTTCTTCTATGGGATTCTTTACCACAGTAAAAGATCTGGTGGTTGTCTAATGTGAAATGTCCCATCCATCACTATTTCCCAGGATAACAATGTTTAACCTTGTCATCTCATGTTTGACCACATCCAGTAGCAGTCTTTCCTTTCCCCTCCAGACACTTCCGCAGCTGGGTGTCCTCTCAGCTTTGGCCCAATCACTTTATTAGATCTGGTGCTACTTGTATACACATTCCTCAGTGATGTGGTAGGCATCTTCTGACCTGAGGAGCTCATCTTCCAGTGCCATATCATTATCTCTGCCAAGAAAACCATATGGATAAGCACAACCAAAAATACTGGAGTGGGTTGCCAGTTCCTTCTCCAATGGGCTGCAATTTTTCTAACCTCTCTGCTATGACCAGTCCATCTTGAGTGACCCTATATGTATAGCTCACAGCTTCCCTGAAGTACACAAGCCCCTTCACCAAGGCAAGGTAGCAATACAGAAGGGGAGGAATACAGTTTGTGTTTGCGTCATTCAGTCTTGTCGACTCTCCGTGACCTCATGGACCACAACACACCATGGCATCATGGCAGAAATAATCAAGTAGGTTGCCAGTTCCTTCTACAGTGGGCCACAACATACAGCTTCTGATATTCCTGACAAGTCCCAACCCTGCATGGCTTAAGGGTGATGTGACCTCTTGGTTCCCTGACTGGAATCGAACCCAGGTTGCAGTGGTGAAAGCACCAAAACCTTACAACTGAACCACCAGGAAACCAACAATACAGTTTATTTTTTGGCAAATACCATTTGTTGTGTTGCATTGTAATGTAATAAAGCACATTTATTGAACAGTTGTTTTCTCATCACTTGCATATAACCAGCAGCCCAGTACAGTTTGTCTCAGGGAGCTCTGGATCAGTTGCAAAGCTACTTTTGGCACAGGAGGTGCAGAGCACCAGTGCCTACTACAGGGTAGGGTCCCTCGGTTACCAGCAGCAGATGGACAATTCCTTTCAATAGGAGAAAGGAGCAGATCATTATTTTTTTTATAGAAAGATGATTTGATCACCCTGAGGTAATAAGACTACTCACCAATATTTTTTACTGACTCATAGGGACCCTTGGAGGAAGGGGTGGATCTACCGGCGTTGCAGCCGGTGCTTTGCACCAGTGTTTCCTGCTCTGGGGGCCCAGTGCTGTCTAAATTTCCTGTGCCCCCTCAGCACACCATTCCCCCTTCCTCTTCCTCCTCTCCTCCTCCTCTTACTGTGCACTGTACAGTTGTTGGGTGCCCTTCCCCTGCAGCCCATCATATGGCCGTGGCAGGGAATCCCGAGTGACGCCACACGCACATCACGGGCCCTATGGGGGCATATGCTTTAAGAAAGCCATGTTTAAAATGCTAATGTATTACAAGAGCAGAGCCTTTGTGAGCACATTTGCATATCCCAGCCCAGGTTCCCAGAATGCAGTGTGAGCAGGAAACAATTTTTTTAACTTGTTTTAGATGTTCAAATGTGAACACAATTTACTATTTATATATATTGCCCTGAGGGGGGCCGAGGGTGCTCCGAAAAATGTTTTCCTCTCCTCTCTGGGAAATCCAGAAATCTTCAATATCCCTTTAAGAAATAAAAAAAAACACATGGTATTGAGTGCTTTGTAAATTACATTTGGAATTTAGAATTTTATCTAAAAATCTCTGTATATAAAATTATTTATGCAGCATAAAATACAGGTGATGATAATAAGTAAATCTTTATCTGTAATATTGAATCATTTGCTTATTTCTACCATCACTAATGGTTTGAGTTTTCTTTAAAGAAAAATAAAGTCATTGCCAAGTATAATTTGGCATTAGATACTTCAACGTATATATTACTCCTTTCTCTAAGTAAGATTGCATCTTTAAGCAAAAGCCAGTATGAATATTTTAACATAATCGACCCAATGAAAAAACTAATAAATTAGAAAATAAATGTACATTCTGGCAGGATAGGCAGAGACAGCAAATATCTGTAGGGACATATTGATCTGATGCTACTACCATAAAGTCGTGATTTGGAGCTCGTATTAATTTCATTTATGTCTGCTTTTTTAGAGCAGGTACAAGAAAAACAAACAAAACAAATAACTAAATATGTGTACTGTGAATTATCATTGTATTAGCTTCTAGAAGTACAGATAACATATTTAATTATATGTTAAAGAACCACTAGAACATGTCATCTAGGAGTTTTTTGTTTAGTCATTCAGTTGTGTCCGACTTTCTTGAACCGACAAATTGCAGCACACCAGGCAAATCTTGTCTCTGGTCATACTCATCCATAAGGTTTTCTTGGCAAATATACTGGAGTAAGTTTCTAGTTCCTTCTCCAGTGGATTGCGATTTGTCTGACTGCTCTGCTATGACCTTCCCATGTTGAGTGGCCCTACATGGTATAGCTCACAGCTTCGGAGAAGTACACAAGCTCCTTTAATACTACAAGGTAGCGATCCAGAAGGGGAATCTATGGAATCTTATATATCCCTTTAACTACAATATGACTTTCCAACATCTCCTACAGGAGGTCCTCCCAGGACCTAAAATGTAACATCTCATAAACAGACTTGTTACTTATTCCCCCAAACCCTCTCACCTCTATACCTGAAATTTCTGAGGAAAATACCAAAATCATCCCAACACCAATGACCTCTCATTCACCCTCCACATTCTAAAACTCACCAGTTCTTGACATTTTCCAAAACTGGGAAACCTCAAAATGTGTCCTATGCTCACCCATGACTCCCTAATCCACTTTCTCATCATGTCCCAGATTTATCTTGCAACTTCAGCCTAAATTGATCTCATATACTGATATTTTGAACATCTGAAGACCAGGAGAGAGTCTAAAGTAGTGAGGTAGAGTCTTCTAAAGAAGGAGAATGTTCTTGAGAAGTCTGTAGACGAGCATGGAAGTAGGCCATGATGGTGGATAGGCGGTGCTCATCATGAGCAGAGTGGAGGGTTAGGTTGGAGTATACTTGGAGAAAAGAGTTAACAAGACCAGGAGCAGGTGTAGGGACTTGAAGAACGGAAGGGCAGATGATGAGATCCACTTTGATAAGGGAGCATAGGTAGGGTTGCCCACCACCATGACTTTGGGTGGTGGTAGCAAAATTACACTAGCCTCACTGCCTTAGGTTTGTAGCCTTAAGAATTGTGCAAGTGGTCCCAAAGGATCCCTATTGTGTATTTTAATGGTGGATTGTTTGGATGGTACCAGAAGGCTTGCTAAAACACCTGCAAACTACTATTGTAAGCTGGTGAGTATTTCAGTAATTTTGTTGTTGTTGTTTAGTCGTTCAGCTATGTCCACCTCTCTGTGACCTTCTGGCCTGCAGCACACCAGGCACATGTGTCAGCCACTGCCCCTCTGAGCTCCATCAAGCTCATGCTCATTGCTTCAATGAAATCATCTATCCATTTCCACCTCTGCCGTTCCCTTCTTCATGTGCCTTCAATCATTCCCACTATCAGAGTCTTCTCTAAGGAATCCATCCATTGTAGGATATTATTTATTTTCTGAGGCTAATGGCAGCTTACAGTCATAGTTTCCTGTGGGAGTTCTAGGCTAGTTACTGATAGCTAAGAAATGTCACATTAGGGGCTGCTCTATGCTTTAGATGTATCATCACAGTATTAAATGTGAGATAATTTTTACAATATAGCCTATAGCTTTAAGGACTTTGCATTTTTATCTTTTATAACCGATTATTCTTTACTGCAGGCATTAATTGCCTTTTTGGCTGGCCTTGTCTGTTACTTTCTCGAGAAGGTGTGTCCTTATAAACTAATGAGTTTTCCATTACGACTACTGAAAGCTTTGGCAGTTGTGGGGCTACACTACCTTTGCCAAATAACTGGTTAACGCAGGAAGAAATCCAAAAGAGATTGGAGAAAATAAATGTTAATAAAGCCCCAGGTCCTGATGGAATACATCCAAGGGCACTGAGGGAACTGGGTTCTGTAATAGCCAAACCATTATATCTAATTTTTTAAGATTCACTTAACACTGGGTCTCTACCAGTTGACTGGAGAAAGGCGGAGGCGATACCTATATTTAAGAAAGGGGCAAGAGCAAATTTGGGGAATTATAGACCAGTGACCCTAACTTCTGAGGCTCTTCTGAGTTATTATTTATATAGGGGTAATCACATCCCCTCTTAAATGCCTTTTGTTTTAGAGAAAATAAGCTTAATTTGGTTAGTCTTTCTTCATAACTTAGACCCTCCATTCCCCTTATTAGTTTTGTTGCCCTCCTCTGTACCTTTTCCAACTCTAAAATGTCCTTTTTAAGAAGTGGTGACCAAAATTGTCATAAATATTCCAAATTAGGGCGTACTAGGGCTTTGTATAGTGGCAGAATTATATCTTCTTCCCTGGCTTCTATACCCTTCTTAATACATACTAATATTGTACTTGCCTTTGCAGCTGCTGCTTGGCATTGAGCACTGCTACCTAGGTGGTTGTCCGCTAATACTCCCAAATCCCTTTCTATATCAGATACCCCTAATTTTGCCCCATTAAGATTATACATTTCATGGCTATTTTTTCCTTCCCAGATGCATAACTTTACATTTATTTGTATTAAATCTCATCTGCCATTTACTCGCCCATTTCTCTAATTTATGCAAATCCCTTTGGAGGGAAAGTACATCATTATCAGATTTAATTACCTTGCACAATTTTGTGTCATCAGCAAAAATGGAGACAATACTTTCCAGTCCTACTTCTAAGTCCTTAATAAATATGTTAAAAAGCAGAGGGCCTAATACTGAACCCTGAGGAACCCCACTTATAACATTAGCCCAATTGGAGTATGTTCCATTTACAACAACCCTTTGCTTCCTGTCTTTTAGCCAGCTCTCAATCCATGAGAAGATATTTACTACAATTCTTGTATCCCTTAGTTTGCACAATAGTCTTCCATGTGGCACTGTATCAAAAGTCTTTGCAGAATCCAAAAAGACTACATCCACTGATCCAGGGAGGAATCCGATCATTTTCTTAATTAATTGTTTTTCCAATTTTCCACAATTTTTAGTATATCATGGACCACCTAAGTGACACTGATGGTCCACAGACCATAGTTTAGGAACCTCTGTCTTACAGGTGCCCACGCCAAAGATCCTTGTTGTATTTTGTGATATATAAGACTATACAAATAAACAAAAGATATATCAAAGTTTATATGTACATATTCTGTTCTGCACACAGATTTGCTGTGTGTTTTATTATCTATCTATGAACACACTGTTATTTATAGGATAGAATGCGGATCCGCTACAAGCGCCGTCTCATGACCACCCTCGATCTCTCAGAGGCTCGAGCTGTTGAGCCGCGCTGGAGATGATGAGTTATGGCGTCTGAGGAAGCTTCTGATTACACCGTGAATCACACCCAGACAGATTGATGTGTTTTCCAGACGACTAAAGTACAGATCTAGACATAACAGCTCTATGTATATTACAGGACACACAAAGAACAAACAATAAATACTGAATGAATTCCCACTCCGATCTGTCACACACACATGACTGAACTTCAAGTAAATAGGAAGCACATTAATACTGAAGTCTAAGCCTTAACTAGAGTGGGCTACAGGTGTAAAAAAAACAAAAAAACATATATATGTTTAAAAAACTTTGAACCTGAATAAGAACATAATTAAGTAGGGGGGAAAAAAAAGTCATAAACCTAGATTTTATAGAGAAAAAATGTTTTGATGCCTTTGCAGGAGGTGGAGGCATCCATGATACATGATGGTAACTGTATGTGTGAGAGGGGTGTTTATAGTTTTCATCTTTTGATGCAGCTTCCTGATTCTGGTACTGTGTGGGGGACAGGTGCGGTGTCAATTTCATTTTTGTCCCAGTTAACTAACAACAGATCTGGACTTGTCACAGCATACACTCATAATCCAGCTCTCATGCTGTGATGTAACAAACACAAAATATAAATCAGTCTTCTAAAAATGCAGATTTCCCCCAAAAATGCGTTATGTCATATCAAGACTAAGGTAACCTGGGAAGGGGTCTTGGGGAGAGGAGCAGAGCAGCTATATAAAAGGGTCTTGGCAAGGAGAGCTGCTATGGCAAGGGATCAGGGTGAGGTGAGCCGCTATCTGCCATGGGAAGGTGCCTTGTATTTATTTACAATGCCATACCACACCATAGTGGTATTGTTCTTTTGTTCTTTTCCATTTAATAGGAACTTGCATAAAATATTAATTTTGCGAGAGACAATGGGGAGGAGGGTGTTGGAGAACGTGGTACTGAGTGAGTTGGCACTTGTGGGGGTCCCAAATTATTTGTTTGCACTGGGGCCCTCCATTCACTTGCTCCGTGAGTCTGGCACATAGGTCAGGTAGCTGGTAGGGAGGCCAATGAGCTTTCCATTAGATTTAATGAATGCACTGGCAGTTGTATATGACAAATTCCCATTGTGCAGATGCAAACTTCATGTGTTCAAAGTCTCAAGAAGTAGGTCACTTCTTTGGCTGGCTTTTTCTATGTAACAGCCCCTTTCACATACAGTGCATTGTATTACATTGTACTGTATGTAAAGGGGCTGTTACATTGGATATAACAGCCAAAAATTGCACCTGAGGATGAGCCATCAAAAAGCACAACAAAGACAGTTATTGTACCCAAGTTGGACACTTTTTTATCCAAAATAATCACTTGAAAACCTGAAAAGTAAAATACTCAGAGGACATTTCAAAATTATCCAGGAGAGGAAAACATTTAAAATGAAAAAGATCACGTTTTATTACAAAAAAATACCAGACTTGACATTGACTAGGGATTTCTGTCTCGCAACCAAAATTTCTCATGACACATTCCTTCCCATGTTTAACCCTTTAGATTGTAAGTTTACAAGTTTTCAATCTTGTGTTGGTGCTTTTAGAACAATCACTATGTACATTTGATTTTAAGCTCAAAAACAGGGCCCTCCATGCTTTGCATGGTGTTAATTTTGTTTTCACCATGTACTTAACCCCTGTACAGCGCTACGGAATATGTTGGCGTGTTACAAATAAAAGATAATAATAATAATAATAATATTTATTTGTTGTTGTTCTAATCCTCAATATGTGGGGATATTTACTCCCCTCAGTTATGGCTGTTGAGATGTTACCTCAAACTTGGTCTATAGACTCACATACGGACCTATCCGAAAATGATATATCTCTCGCTCTCATCTTGCTCTCATATCCCTCTCTCTCATATTCCTCTCTTTGATATCTCTCTCTATCTCTCACTCTCATATATCTCACTCTCGTATATAAAAACAAACAAATTATAAATCAGGACGGCATGGTACAGTCATATAAAAGCAGACACGGGTCAGGCCAATGTCTGGCGGACTTTATTACTTGACATAAACAGAAACGCAGAAGACAAAAGCTTGGAGCAACAGCAATTGGATTCCTCTGTAAGAGCTTCTGTGGACAAACAACTCCATCTGTGCGAGAAAAAAATAAATTGGGAGCCATTAACAATGTACAGGACACAGCTGGCTCTGGGGTATAACAACTTGCCACGTGCCACTGGCCCCTAGGGTTGCTTTATGGCGCAGCCTCCTCTTCTACTGAAGTTTAAAAAATAAAGATTCATACATATAAGCACATCTCTTCCCTCGTAACTGATCCTCTGTTAAAGTGACAGCAAAAAAAAAAAAAAAAATTTATATATATATATATATATATATATATATATATATATATATATATATATATACACACACACACACACACATTACAATTGGTTATATGGAAGTACATAAAAGTAAATAGATACACATGGATATTATATACCTAGTTACATCCATGTCCCAACTTTGAGTGGAAGTCTCCTAATGACCATTTCATGGTATACCGTCTGACCCACAAGCAAGTCCAACAGGTACAGATTACAATAAGGTTATTATTTATCCAATTGGTCGTGTTCATCTCATGTGATTAATTATTTCTCACAGTTATAAGAAGTCATTAAGAGAGAGGAGCGATGGTTTCATATATGTTATGCTTAAAAAGACCCAACTTTGCAGCTCGACTATCTACTAATTCCACTCAAGGGTTTAGTTCCATATCTTATCTGCAACAACTGGTGTCACTTTAAATGTATGCTATGAGCACTGAGTGCACCTTACCATTAGGAGAAAGAGGATTATGGGAAATCAGCCGCGGTATGGATGTAGAATATGGTAAACAGAAGGGGACTCCATGCATGGAACAACTTGACAGATCCTCTACTATTCACAGGAGCTTAACTGACCACTGTATTTATGAAAAAAACACTAATTTGTCAATAATGTAACAACTTGGGCACTTGCTGCTAGATTTGAGCCTGAGGTGGTGTGTTTTTCCTAACCATTAGTTAAAAGGGAGGAAGGAAGGAGGAACACTTAACTTGCTAAATCATTGGTTCTTTTGGTTCCTTTTTTACTACAGGATCAGAAACCAGCAGTAAGATGATTTTGCCGATACAATGGTCACTTAACATGGACTGGAATCAGTAGATGCAACAAATGAACAATGCAATGAAATGAAGGTAGAATAAACTGATGTTGACCAATAAATGCTACACTCCAGGCCTCAGTCAGTAAACACCTTAAATAAATCGTCCCAATGTCCTCTGTACCACCAGCTTCACATACTCCGATCTACCAATAACTCATTGAATATGACACCAGACACCCAATTTAATCCCTAAAAATATCATGGCTATAGCATAGGTTTTATTTAGTTTTTTCTTTTGGAACAGTCCAACAAAGTTGCAATAAGCCCCGAGTCATCCATTCAGGAGGCCTTAATCAAAGCCGTGCCAATCGCTCTGTTCAGAGTCGTACTCCAGTTCGGCACCAACGCATTTCACCCCATCCAACAACATAGGCGTCCCATGATGCCGATCTAGAAGAGATATAAAACACTTTGTTTACATAAACACTAAACATATTTACAAATTTCATTTACATAGTAATTAAGGTTGGAAGTGGAAGGAGAACAAACCAGATTGATACATTGCCAGTGGTCTCATGGGGGGATCCTTGCCAATACCAAAAATGGATTACGTGTTGGATTCATATCCTATAACCACCATAATGTAACCTTATATGCCCTTTTATCCAAAAATATGTCCAGTTTATTTTAAAAGTCATCTATTGAATGTCTCTCATTTGTTAGTGTGTTCCACAATCAGACTGCATTTACTGTAAATAACACTTTTCTTTAAAGGTGATTTTTTTTAGGTATTTTTATCTTCAATGGATAGTTTAGTTACATAGTAATTAAGGTTGAAAAAAAGACTTTAGTACATCAAGTTCAGCCTTTTTAGATCTCCTCTGGGTCAAGTAACAACTAAGCTGCATATTGCAGATCAGAGGAAGGGAAACAGAAAAAACCCCAAGTGAAATGTTGCCAATAGCCTCAAAGGGGGAAAATAATTCCTTCCTGACCCCAGATTCTGGCGATCGGATTCCTCCCTGGATCAATACTCCCTCTCTATTCAGGATAACCCTGAATGCCCTTTCTACTAAAAAATATATGCAATCCTTTTATAAAGTTATCTATTGAATCCGCTGTCACCACCTCCTTTGGTAGAGAATTCCACAATTAACCAGCCTTACTGTAAATAATCCTTTTCTTTCTTTAAGGGGGAATCTTTTTCCTTCTAACCTCAAAGGTTGTCCTCTTGTCCGTTGGAAACCTCTTGACACAAAAAGTTCACTTGACAAAGCCTTGTATTGACCCTGGAAAACCACCTGTTCATTGTAAACCTCTCAGCAAGAAACATTTACCTAACAAAAACACCTTGCTTCAGGAAATGCAACTACAGCTCTCCAGAAATGTAAACTGCCCTCTCCCATAATGTGTCATGGATGCCTACATATTCCAGGGGAGCCATCAAAATTATTTCATTTCCAATTTATACTTTTTTTCTTGAAAAAAATAATCATTTTTGAAGACTGTCTAGAAGGACATGAATCGATTTTGTGTTTGTTACATCATACCCTGAGAGATGGATGATTGGGGGTGGGGGGTTAGTTATCAATGGAGGAGTGGTGATGAAGGCGGAAAAGGCAGAAGTCCAGAGGCTTTGTTCGGATAAGATTCAAAATTGCCATTTTACCACTTCTCCCTCACTGTCCCAGAAGCAGATAACTTGCTTCAGGAAATGCAACTACAGCTCTCCAGAAATGTACAACAGCCCGCACACACACACATCTTCCTCCCATGGATTCCTCCAGGGCCCGGCCGAGCAATCAAAATTATTTTTTTCTAATTAAAAAATTGTTGTATGCCTTTTTCTTTAATTAATTATGCTGTTAAATACCATTTTTTGAAACATTTTTTTTTTTTTTTATTGTACAGTGGCGTTTTAAAACATGTATAGAATTATATAAGTTTGCTAGTTTGCTGTAGTTGGTAAACTTTATTTTTTGGATGGACCACTTAGAAGTGGATCAGGACCATGCAAGACCGAACACTTGAATATGAACAAGGGTTGTTGTGGACCACACAATGCATTGTCTTGACTGCTTCTTCATTAAAATGCACTGCGAATATATTGTGCCATTTTTGCATATATAGTATGTGCACTTATGAGCCAAATCATGACATATAGTGTCACTTTGTTGACACAACTGACAAACATTTAATCGCATTAAAAGCACAACACCCATAAAGTTTTCTTTATGGGGGGGGGGGGGGGGGTCACTGCAGTTTAACTTCTGGGACACACAAAATCAAAGAATTCCAAGGCATATTACTTATTCAAAAAATAACTATATGTTTTCTAGTTTCATAAGGGCTGCATTGTGTGCAGAAAATAGGTTTCTGTCATCTTCATTGCTTGTAGCCGTGATGACAGCTTTGATGGGGGAGAATATTGAAGTGAAGTGTTGTGATTTTGCAGATTGCCCTAGCAATAGTGACAGTTGAAAAGCAAACTGTATCTTTCTGCATGAAACCGAACGTAGTTTTGGCTCATGAATAAAAGAATGGGAGCTGAACGTATTCTAATATTATGAATACCTAATATTTATTATTATGTCTCATGCACATGGCAATAAGTAGAGAAGGAGGAAACATGATGCACTAAAACCATTTCCTATTCAGTGCTTGAAACAGAGTGACTTACTAACTGCCATCTTGCCCAGATCCTGAAGCCGCCTCCTTCCAGGGAATCCCTAGCACCGAGACACAGAAATCCACAGAGGAGAGGACCTAACCAGTGGCAGGTCCCCAATAGTCAAAGCAGTTGATCTAAGCTAAAATAGGATTGGATTTCCTTCTGTAACATTGTATTTGTATGGGAAATTACCATAATATGTAACATGCATTACATTTATTTTTTTGCTTTACATTTATATTCTATAAATGTATTCTGATTTATTTATTGCAAAATAAAATGCAGCTGGATACTTGTGTATATAATATGTAGATCCCATGGCACTGGAGAGTCGGTGGCTGATCCTCTTCTGCAGGAAACTAATTAAAAACTAAAAAAGTAAAAATTGTGGATCTGAATCACAAGTGCATCACTTCTGGATTTATTCACTCATTCGAAGGGAGTGCTGATACATTAATTAGCAGAGTATTGTTGATATGAAATGTTTAATAGACAGATTTCATGGAACACGAACATAAGGAAAGCGGAGATAATTACTGGCAGTCTGAGATCTTCCCAGGTTTTGGAATTAAATTAGAGAACGATTGACGAAATAAAAAATGCAGATTATTTTTGCGTATTTATTAAAGAACCACAAAATCTTCCATATGTGATCGGCACGATCAGTTAGAGGGTAGAAAATAATGTGGAACATTTGTTTACATTTTTAAAATTGATCAAGAATGTACTTAAGATATTATTTTAACCAATGATTTACTAATCAAAACATTTTATGAAACACCTACACCATCACACTCTACTGTAAAAAAGCACGTATAGAAGCTAAAACTAATTTCTTTAGCTGAACATAGATAGATAGAAAATGCGAGCTTCACAAGGCGGAGCAGTAGAGGCATGCCACTGCAGAGGCCAGTAGGACTACGTGCAGCTGCACAAAATTACGGCCCAAAGGGCTTAAGAACCGAAGCACGTAGATGGACTGTAAATGGTCTCGGAAAATTAAGACTTTAAACGGCCCGAAACCACGGGAACTCGAAAAGACCTGCTAAAAACAACAAATATGCCTCAAATTAACTTACACATTTACACCTACAGCACAGGGGGGAGAGCCAGGGAGCCTGTGAGTAAGGTTGCCAAGTTAATTGGAAGGCACTAACTCTTAGCCCAATGTAGTAACAGTCATCGCGAGGCCCCTAAAATTACACGGGGGAGAGGCTCGAGATGATATAGATATATATATATATATATATATATATATAATATATATATATATATATATATATATATAATATATATATATATCTATATATATACTTGCAAGTTTTGAATCTGGTGTCAGTGCTTTGGAAACCAGCACTATGTACTCTTTGATTTAAAGCGCATTCTTTTATAAGTGTTAATTTTGTTTTTGCCATGTACATCGCTAAGGAATATGTTGGAGCATTACAAATAAAGATCATGATGATTATCTGTTGCTATAGCGTTTGCTACAATAGTCAAGTGCAGAACACTTCCAAAACACTTAGCCACTGCCTGATTCTATATTAATATTCATTACTTCCCAATGGTGTACAGAGCTCATTACTTATTCAGGCAGAGTCACCACACTGAAATAGCCTGACTTCAATTGATCATAACTCCATGAATTCAGCATAAATTCTAATAAAAACACCTTTTTCACATGCTTTTTTTTTACCCTTCATCTAATGATGCAGAGCACATAATGGGTACCTGTGTGGTCCTCTAAATTGATTAGGGGATGGGTCATTCCACATCAAATCAACACAAAAAAGGGTTTCGTCACCCTCCGTCTCAGATTTTGATGAACACTTGTGTACACCCTTCCCTTATGGTTGAAAGAAACCCCCTTCAATTTTTTGCCCCTCTATCTCAAACGTTTTTAATTTTATAGCAATTCAAAGTTTCATTAAATCCGCGTTGTCTGTCCCTCTTAAGACCCTCGGTACAAGATACCCTTGCGGACATTTTTTTTTCTCCATAACCAATGATCAGATCTCTTTGAAATTTTACACAGAGCTCAATAAAAGAATGAGGATACATCAGCACTCAAAAGATTTTATAAATGCCTAAAAAAATTTACTTGTAGCATAGTTTTTTTGGTGGAAAAACTAGGTTTAGAAAACCTGAATTTTCAGCGTGTGGGCATGATGGAACCAAAATGTTTTGATGTTGAAAATTATTGCAAAGACATGCTCTTTTTTTTGACAAAGAATGACATTTCTGTTTCTCTTATTCCTTGTAACGAAAATGTTATGTTTTTTGGACATCGTAGGAAAAAAAACAAATAGCTACTGGGTAGCCATATTGTACAACTTTCCTACAATCCGTAACTCTAATAGAAAAAATGAATGAAACAAAGTTGTTCATCAAAATTTAACATAATATTAATTATAGTTTTTTTTTTCGAAAGTACATACTTATTTTAATTTTGGGATATTTGAATTTGAAGTTATGAAAATTGGCTATCAGGAATAAAAAGAAAAAAAAAGGAAAGAAAGAAAACGAATTTACAGTCAGTAGAACATTAAGTTGCTGACATGTAAGGAAATAAGACCTAGCAAGAAAAATATTCCAAAAATTTAAAAATTTAGTATTATATACAAATATGAGTATATCGAATTAGGCTTAAATTATTAAAAAAAATATATATTTTTTCAGAAATATAAAAAAATAGATATTTTAAAATGTTCTCAGAACGCAGTTCAGAGAAGTTTTTCATATGCTAGTTGTCTATGGCATTATTCAGTGTGTGGAACTACAAAACATCTAGCTAGAAAAGAGCGTCTTTAGAGACCCCTTGACAAGCAGATTTACTACTCCAAAATAATTTTTTGATTTCTATGAACAAAAAAAATTGAAAAAGTCAAATTCCATTATATTGCAAGGGAAGACAGACATAATCCGCTCTTCCCTCGAAACCGGTTTCAGAGAAGTGCAGACACTCCCTGGAACTCGCAATCTCCACAACCTTAAACCACTCAATTCTACTGGCACAACTGAAGCAAGAAGAATGAGCATTGATAAAGAACCCGCCCTCACGTTCAACCTGAGGAGCCTCCCAAACTTCCTGTGAATGATGATGATCTGTATCCTGGATGTTTTGTTGCTTGCAAGTATGATCATTTGTGGTACTTTGCAATGATATTGGAGATTAATCAAGACGAGAGAGATGCTTTTGTAAAATGTCTTCACCCAAATGGACAGAGGTATATTATACACTTCGTAACATCCAGGGACTTTCCATATCACTTTAAAATAACCCCAAGTATCCTCTTTCGCTGCCACTGAATTTTTCTATTTAAAATACACTGTTTTTTAATCTCTAATTTATTACACTTTTATCAATGAGATGAAGCTGTTGTGGAATCTACCATTTGTTTTTTGCAATTTCTACCTACACCATGGACACGTAACAGCTAAACCTGCCAACACTTTCCTATAGGAGCAATGGAAAGTTAATTTGACAATGGCACCCCCTCCATATATAGCAGCTGATAGGATCAGTTGAGAAAAGAAAATGGAACATGGTAGAAAAAAAAATGAATTGCACATAAAAATGTTGTGTTTATTTTGTAGTTTTCTAAAAACATTTAGGGCATGTGATGTTTACTTTTTTTAAATATCACATGAAAATTGATCAGTGCAATACGAGTTTCCTGTAAGAGAGAAGGGGGATAAAAGTGACAGTGAGCATTATGGATGCCTGAACTACAACAAAATGTGCGTTTCGTTCGGATAGGGTATCCTCAGGGACATATCTGAGGAAGTCCTATCTGGACGAAACAGGTTGAGTTTTAAACCATTTTGCTGTGGTGTCTCACTGGATTTATTGTGGTTGTTTAGATTTTCAATTGTGTCCGACTTTCCATGACCCTATGGACCACAGCACACTAGGTATAACCATGTCTCTGGTCATGTTTATCCATAAGGTTCTCTTGGTAAAGCTACTGGAGTGGGTTGCCAGTTCCCCCTCTAGTGGACTGTGATTTGTCTCACCTCTCTGCTATGACCTGCTCATCTTAGTTGACCCTACATGGTAACACTCAAAGCTTCATTGAAATACACAAACCCCATCAGCAGAACAAAGGTAGCGATCCAGAAGAGTAGACCATTATACAACTGAATTTATCACAATTTGTAAGCAGTAGTATGGGACGGATATGTAGGATGGATATAGTTGTACCAAATAAGGAATATGGACTTTGGATGGGCCTTTCTATAATAAGATTTGCTTTGAACCATTGCACGTAGCACTTAAAGGCATATCTAAGTTTCCTGGATTATGAATGCATCGGACAGAGGAGAATCCGTAGTATATGGGGGAAAAATTGCATGAAAAAATACTAAAATAAACACTAACAAACTCACCCTGGTGTTTTATAAATCTTTTGTGAGTTAACACCCCATGACATCCTTGCAAAAATTAGCATGAAATTTATAATTGGTTTTGGCCAATCACAGGCAGTGAATACATTTTAATACATTGTAGCAATCTGATAGCAGTTTGTGCAGAAAGGCATCATGGGATGTGTTCTCCTCTGCAGAAGGAAGCAGGAGGAGTCAGACATTGCTCTGTATATCTCTGCATTGAGCTGCTGCTGGCTTGAAAGTTAGTAAAGGGATACAATCTGTACCCAAATGCAGTGTTTCTATTGGTAGGTACACTATGTAAGCAGCTCTGGGGGTGTGGAAAACCAGTTTTATTTTTAAATAAAATAAATCTGTATATGTATAGAACGACTCCATGTAATGTGTGTGTCTGATACAAGCAGCACGCGTTAGATTAGATAAAGGTAACAGTAAAGCTTAAATATACCTTTAGTTTTATATGGTTAGAAAGTCATATTGGTCTCGTGTTTGCATTTTATTTTTGTTTATGATCCAATCAATATTGTGCTTTTGTTTCCAATGGTTTTAATTAAAATCCGATCATAAAAAACATACAATAAATGGGGATTCTACGAGTCATCTACACGTCCTCTGTACTCGCTTGTAAGATAAACTACTTGCAATGTATAAACGTGCTCTTTAAAACTTTGTTGGGCATTTTTGTCTAATGTGGACACATCTATATGTGTCTTATCTGGACCAGACATAGCCATCTTGTGGGATACTTCTGGAGCAGAGCTTGGTTTCCCACATACATCTGATTACAAACTACTTCCAGATTTATTTTCCTCGTACAAAAACATGTCTTCCACCTCTCCAAAGCACGTCCATATCTCCCCAGTGTCCTATATCTGTTTCTTTAGTTGATCCTCAGGGCATGAATTTCTTCAATGTGATTTGCAGTAACCATATCCCATTAGAAACATCTGCCCACTAATCTAGATAAGAGCTGGATATATGGTTGGCATTAAACACAATTTAAAATGAATGGAACCCGAGATAGCTTTGTTCTTTGGGTTCGTAATAGACATAGAAAGCAAATAGCACTGAGGAAACGGAAAAGGTCAGAGGATTAGACAAAGTGACTGCTTCTAAAAAGGAGGAACCAAAGAAAATTATATTTAAAAAGGCTGTGATGGGACCCAGTAAGGTTCCAGTGAATACATTCAATTAGATTTACTCTAGTGCGTAGATAGTATGCCAGGTTAGGATTCTGCGACCTGGCATTGATTCCAGTCAGGAAACAGTGAGGTCAAGGAGCAGGGTTGGGCCTGGTCAGTACTTGGATAGGAGACCACCTAGGAATACCATTAGCTGTATGCTGTGGCCCACTGGAGAAGGAACTAGCAACCCACTCCAGTATCTCTGCTATGAATACCAAGTGGATCAGCATGACCATGGTCATAAAGATATGAATGGGGTGTATAGGCTCATGGAGAGTCGGACAAGACTGAATGACGCAAACGCACAACACAACAGTCAGGAGATGGTGGATTAAAGGTTATGGGATATAACTGATGTGTTCATTTTATTGCCAAAAAATTATAAAATTATTATTTGTTATTATTACACTCTAACGTTTTAGTGGAGCTATTTAGAAAATTTCAATAAAGTAGAATGGGCCGAAATTACGAAGAAAACACAAGTTATAAGGAATGTAAAAATACAATATAAGGCAAGGCGATATCAGATGGTATATTTATTTCCCAATAGGACAATGATGATGAGAAAAAGAGAAAAAAAAACATTAATAATAATAATAATTTTATATATATATATATATTTTTTTTTTATGTTACCCAACGGTTTGAGGAAAAAAAAAATGGATGTTTTTATTTTTTAAATAAATAAACTTAAACACAATTTTTTTTTTGTAAAAACAATTAAACAAACAAAAAAAAATTATCTTTCGTACCAAATTCTTTATTGCAGGGATACGTTTTCTTTTGTCAGCTGATTCTTTCTGTAACTTTTCTCAGAAGGGTGTGTCCTTGTAAACAAATTATCTTTTCATTAGATCTAAAAGCACTGGACGTTGTACAGTAGATACCACAGTGCATTTGTACAGATGGTGACTTCCTGTGCAAAAAGTCTCCGGCCATTTCAGGAAGTGGATTGTCGACCGTAAGTATATACTGGAGGGAGGATTTTATTTTCCTAGCTGAAATAGATCTTGCCTATTTTCAAGTGTATTTCTTCAAAATAATATATTTTAAATATATCACCACAGAGGGCCATTTTAAGAATAATATACAGTCTTCAGTTTATTACTTTTACCAGTATTATGCCATAGTAGAAGCTGCCATTTTAGTTTCCATTTATTTATTTTCTAAGCTTCTTTCTGCCTTTGCTTTTATCAATGCTAAGCTCATTAGTTTACAAATACATAGAAGGTGCAAGAAGAAAACAGACACCTGTAGTGAAGAAAATATTAAAATAATGAAAAATGCTCTAATTTTATTTATTTATTTTTAAATAAAAACATTTCTAAAAACATTTTGGCCACCATCAAGTTAGAGACATGTATATTTAATTAAAGGACCGTTATATGAACTTTACTTGTAAATACACTACGTTTGTTTGCTGGGTATAGTTTAAAAAAATAAAATTAAAATAAATGTTATTTTTTCTTTACCTTAAAATTGTTAGTTGTCTCCTCAAGCAAAATGGTATATCTCCTACCTTTGTTTAACACGGGTGTGGCCAATTCATCTTATGTGTTGGACTATCATTGAGCTTAAAAGTAGCCTGGACATGCCTCATGACATCATTCGCCTACACAAGGATAACAGCTCTATTGTAACCTGCTTGCAGCTGCCCCATAGACACTGCATGTGCCATCATAGCCCTTTACTGAGCATGCTCAGTTTGAAGCAGAACCTACAATAGCCAGACTGTATTTTTAGTCCAGCACACAGGCAGATCTGGCCACACCCCTGATAGACACAGGTAGCAAATCATCAGCTCTGCTTAAAGGGGGAAATTGACAGTTTAAAAGCTAACAAATGTTAACTTTTATTTTAATCTACATATTGTTTTTAATAGCCTAAGCCCAGCAAATCAACGGGACGGTGTAAAAGCCGGAACGGAACGGAACAGGCCGGAACAGGCCATTTATAAAAGAAATCAATGACAATATCACTGGAATGTGTTAGATATTATTGAGAACAATATTGAAGAACCAAAACAAATTCAATATAATACTTTTTTAACCCTTTAAAAACCCCCAAAAATCAAACGGAACAGGCAAAAACAGGCCCGGAACGCACACTTTATGAAGGGAATCATTGGGATAGTGTCTAAATATATTTGAGAACTATATTTAAGAGCTAACACCCAATCTAATAGTATGCTTTATTAACCCCTTTAACATGCCAGAATACTATTTTCAAAAAAAATTACCCAGAACGGCAGCCTTTCCAGATGGTCAAAAATACCAAACTCACCAAAATACACATAACTAGGTGGGATTCATGTAATAACCTTCACCAAATTCCACAGAAACTAATTTCAAGTACCCATTCCGGGCCCAAATATACAAATATTTTGCAAAATGACCCGGACACCGGGCGACTTTATAGAGGGTCAAAAATTCCAAATTCACCCAAATACACATAACTTGGTTGTGATTCATGTAATAACCTTCATAAATTCCACAGAAACTCATTTCAAGTACCCATTCCGGGCCAAAATACAATATTTCGCAAAATGACCCGGGAACGGCGACTTTTTAGAGGGTGAAAAATACCAAAATTCCCCAAAATGCACAGAACTAGGTGGGATTCATGTAATAACCTTCATAAATTCCACAGGAAATAATTTTAAGTACCTTGTCTTGGCAGAATACTTACGAACTGCTACTTCGCAAAGTGTGGGAGATACCCCCCCTTCCCTGCAAGGAACAGAGTGAGGGGGGAGGGAAAGAGGAGAGGAAAGGGGGAAAGAGACACAGGGAAGGAAGGGGGGTAAGTGGGGGATGAGACACGAGGGAGGGAGGTAAGTTGGGGAAGAGACAAAGGGGAGGGAGGGAGGTAAGTGGGGGATGAGACACAGGGGAAGGAGGGAGGTAAGTGGTGGATGAGACACAGGGGAGGGAGGTAAGTGGGGGATGAGACACAGGGGACAGAGGGGGGGTAGTGGAGCATGAGACACAAGGGAGGGGGAAAGTGGGGGATGAGACACAGAGGATGGAGGGAGTTAAGTGGGGGATGAGACACAGGGGAGGGGGGGTAGTGAGCATGAGACACAGGGGAGGGGAATGTGGGGGATGAGAACAGGGATGGAGAGATAAGTGGGGGATGAGACACAGGGTAGGGGGGTAGTGGAGCATGAGACACAGGGGAGGGGGAAAGTGGGGGATGAGACACAGGGGAGGGAAGGTAGGGTATGAGACACTGGAAGGAAGGGGGATATGATACACAGGGGGGGGGAAAAGACACAGGTGGGGTATAGACGGGGTGAAGGGGGTGATATGAGACACAGGGGAGAGAAAGGGGGGTATGAGACAAGGCGGCTTATTGCAGTGTGGCCTGAAAGGGCACCTTTGCTCATGTGGCAGTGTGCAATGAATGCAAAAGGCGCTTTTATACAGGCCGCACTGCAATGAGCGCCTTCAATCATGTGGCAGCCTGCAATCAGCGACGAAGGGCACTCATTGCAGGCCGCCACATGCGGAGCCTCGCGAACCCAAAACAACATTTCCAACCTTTACTTCTAAAACCCGTATCATATGTGTATCACCATATGCGCTCCATGCACCAACATAGCACAGAAGCGCAAGATGCTTAAAGATGAATGCGTGAATAGCACGCACACACACACGGTTCTTTGGCCCGGAATGGGTACTTGAAATGAGTTTCTGTGGAATTTATGAAGGTTATTACATGAATCCCACCTAGTTATGAGTATTTGGTAAATTTGGTATTTTCCACCCTCTAAAAAGTCGCCGCTTCCGGGTCATTTTGCGAAATATTGTATTTTGGCCCCGGAACTGGGTACTGTGAACATTTGTTTATATGGAGTTTATGAAGGTTATTACATGAATCCCCCCTAGTATATGTGATATTTGGTGAATTTTGGTATTTTTGACCCTTTTTAAAAAGTCGCCGTTCCGGGTCATTTTGCAAGATATTGTATTTTGGCCCGGAATGGGTACTTGAAATTATTTTCTGTGGAATCTTATGAAGGTTATTACATGACATCCCACCCTAGTTCTGTGTATCTTGGGGAAATTTGGTATTTTTCACCCTCTAAAAAGTCGCCGTTCCGGGTCATTTTGCGAAATATTGTATTTTGGCCCGGAATGGGTACTTGAAATTAGTTTATATGGAGTTTATGAAGGTTATTACATGAATCCCACCTAGTTATGTGTATTTGGTGAGTTTGGTATTTTTGACCATCTGGAAAGCCGCCGTTCTGGGTAATTTTTTTTAAATATTGTATTCTGGCATGTTAAAGGGTTAATAAAGCATACTATTAGATTGGGGTTAGCTCTTAAATATAGTTCTCAAATATATTTTAACACGCATCCCAATGATTTTTAGCATGGATTCCCTTTATAAAGTGTGCCGTTACCGGCCTGTTCTTTGCCCTGTCTCCGTTTGATTTTTGGGTTTTTAAAAGGGTTAAAAAAAGTATTATATTGAATTTGTTTCTGGTTCTTAAATATTGTTCTCAATAATATCTAACACATTCCAGTGATATTGTCATTGATTTCTTTTATAAATGGCCTGTTCCGGCCTGTTCCGTTCCGGCTTTTACACCGTCCCCAAATCAACATATGACATTTACTTGTAAATACAGTACAGTGGTCCTTTTAGGGACAGCAAGAACTATGGATGCAGCATGAGGTTTTGAGAGCCCCCCCATGTCACAGCTCCTCCGCCCGACTCCTACAAGATAGAATAGATTTCTGCTTTGTCAGTTGCCTTCTCTCAGCTTGACAGGCCCATTGATTTACCACAGCAAGACAGCTCCAAGGAAAGGTCTTGTTTATTTCAAAAGCGGTGTCTCAGAGGTAACTTTCCTGCAGCCTTCCTTCATTATAACTAAGAAGAACAGCAGCCTGGATTCTTAAAGGGCTGCAGACAATTACATTAATAGGTGAGAAAATAAATGTTTTTTTTAGTTTCCTTTTAAGGTAAAAAATAAATAAAGCTTTTGCCCATGATCAATACAGTTCTTTAAATAAACATTGGAAAATGAATATACTATAGTCTCCCTTTCGGTTATACATACAGACACATATCCACGGTATAACCGCCGTGTACAGCACGCTAGATGGCATGGTAGTGAGTCGGTAAGATGCTGGAAGGTAGGCAAGGGTATCTGGAGCCATGCACACTGCAGTGCATCCACGCGGTTTTCTGCAAAGGTGCCATTTGTCCAGGCACGGCACAATATCGCCACAGCAGCACGCGAACAGTTCACAAACTGCGCTGTTTCAGAAATACTGCCAACATCCCCTTTTTAAAGTCGGATAAATTGCATGTTGATGGTTGATATGTCTACATGACACCTTATATACCCACCAGGCCAGCTCACAACACGTGATGTATTTCGCTGGCTACGCGCTCAAGTGTGAACACAAATGTACTATTTATTTACTGTACGGTGGTGGCGTCTATCGCTCTTTTGCCCACCATAAATGGAATGATTGTTGTGGTGAACTACCTACTCATAAGGTCCACAACACAAGGCAGTAACCTTGAAAGAGCTGTCCGTGGGTAGGATTCTTAGCTTGTGTATAATTCATCTTGAGCTTTGCTCAAAGCGGTATAATACAGCAGGCACATGCTTTAAGGAAGCCATGTTTAAAATGGTAATAGATTACAAGAGCAAAGTCTTTGTAGGTACATTTGCATGCCCCTGCCCAGGTTCCCAGAATGCAATAACTGTATTTCTCAGAATACTGAGCTGGAAACAGGGTTTTTTTTTTTTTTACTTGTTTTAGAGTACGACACGCTACACAGCTAAGCAACTCATCCAAAAAAAAAACAAGGGTGACTAAAACGACAGTACAGCCAACCATGTTGCTGATGAGGGTTCATCGCCAGCAACGTTTTCAATTTGCACAATACCAAAATCGGACCTCTTCTGATTGGCAAAGGGTTGTCTTCTAAGAGGAGTCACATTTTCTGCTCCATTGACTAGACAGGTTGGCGTGTCAGGTGCAAAACCTTAGAACAAACCCGGGTTCCGGGGAATGTTTTCTTGGCATTGTCTGCGTCCACGCTCAACTGTTTTATCTATCCATCTTGCAGATCAAGTACACCCATACAGGTTAACTGTCTTCCCTGGAGCGGATGGGATCTTCCAGCAGGACAATGCAACAAGTCACACGGCCAGAATTGTCCGGGAGTGGTTGGAGGAGCAAGACGAAGACTTCCAAGTACTTCCCTGGTCTCCAAATTCCCCGGACTTGAACCCCATTAAGCACCTGTGGGACCACCTTGATTGTCACGTTAGCCTTATGGATTCTCCACTATACACGGCTCCAGATACCCTTGCCAACCTTCTAGCATCTTATGGACTATCACGCTGTCTAGCTGCGGGCCGTGCTGCACGCGCTGTTATTCGGGATATTAGCTGGTTTTCTGGACTGTGTATTTTTAACCAATCTATTCTTTCTTCCCTTTTCTATATCTATATATAATCTATCACCCTTCTATACCTCCCCAAAACCCTTTAGGATGTAAGTTTGCAAGATATCAATCTTGTTAGGTGCTTTAGGGAAAGCTCTGTATACGTTTGATTTGAAGCTCAATAACAAGACACGCCATTCTTTTGCTTTGAGTTCAAATTGTTTTTCCACTTGTACTGAACCCCTGTATAGCGCTACAGAATATGTTGGTGTATTATAAATAAACCATAATAATAAAAAAAAATATGTTTGAAATATTGGAGAAGGTGAAGAATGGATAGCGTAAAAAAAGATGAGAAAAAGAAGACAGAAAAGAAACATGGGACCCTTCTCCTGGCAAGGGGAAGATTGAAGGGGGAAGGAGGGAAGGAAGGGATGTAAAAGTGAAAGGAGGGAGGGAGGGAAGGGATGTAAAAGGGAAAGGATAAAGGGAAGGGATGTAGAAAAAAAGGAAAGGAGTGAGGGAATGGATGTAGTAAAAAGGAAAGGAGTGAGGGAAGGGATGTAAAAAAAAAGGAAAGGAGTGAGGGAAGGGATGTAAAAAAAGGAAAGGAGTGAGGGAAGGGATGTAATAAAAAGGAAAGGAGTGAGGGAAGGGATGTAAAAAAAAGGAAAGGAGTGAGGGAAGGGATGTAAAAGGGAAAGGAGTGAGGGAAGGAATGTAAAAGGGAAAGGAGTGAGGGAAGGAATGTAGTAAAAAGGAAAGGAGTTAGGGAAGGGATGTAGAAAAAAAGGAAAGGAGTGAGGGAAGGGATGTAGAAAAAAAGGAAAGGAGTGAGGGAAGGGATGTAGAAAAAAAGGAAAGGAGTGAGGGAAGGGATGTAAAAGGGAAAGGAGGAGGGAAGGGATGTAGTAAAAAGGAAAGGAGTGAGGGAAGGGATGTAGTATAAAGGAAAGGAGTGAGGGAAGGGATGTAGTAAAAAGGAAAGGAGTGAGGGAAGGGATGTAGTAAAAAGGAAAGGAGTGAGGGAAGGGATGTAGTAAAAAGGAAAGGAGTGAGGGAAGGGATGTAGTAAAAAGAAAAGGAGTGAGGGAAGGGATGTAAAAAAAAGGAAAGGAGTGAGGGAAGGGATGTAATAAAAAGGAAAGGAGTGAGGGAAGGGATGTAAAAGGAAAGGAGTGAGGGAAGGAATGTAGTAAAAAGGAAAGGAGTGAGGGAGGGAAGGAATGTAGTAAAAAGGAAAGGAGTTATGGAAGGAATGTAGAAAAAAAAGGAAAGGAGTGAGGGAAGGGATGTAGTAAAAAGGAAAGGAGTTATGGAAGGAATGTAGAAAAAAAGGAAAGGAGTGAGGGAAGGGATGTAGTAAAAAGGAAAGGAGTGAGGGAAGGGATGTAAAAAAAGGAAAGGAGTGAGGGAAGGGATGTAATAAAAGGAAAGGAGAGTTGAGGAAGGGATGTAAAAAAAAGGAAGGAAGTGAGGGAAGGGATGTAAAAAGGAAAGGAGTGAGGGAAGGAAGGTAGTAAAAAAGGAAAGGAGTGAGGGAAGGGATGTAGAAAAAAGGAAAGGAGTTGAGGGAAGGAAGTAGTAAAAAGGAAAGGAGTT
>CM050163.1:26718135-26757827 GCA_027410445.1 Discoglossus pictus | reverse complement strand
TACTCCCCCCCCCCCCCCATGTCTCTCTAGCCCCCCCAGGCGTTGGCACCCGGTACATGCTAATGACATGACGTCACACGCGCGCCACGTGTGGAGGAGGGGGGTTGAGGAGGGGGGGTTGAGGAGGGGGGTTGAGGAGCGAGGTTGAGGAGCGAGGTTGAGGAGGGGGGTTGAGGAGGGGGTTGAGGAGGGGGGGTTGAGGAGGGGGGTTGAGGAGGGGGGTTGAGGAGGGGGGTTGAGGAGAGGGGTTGAGGAGAGGGGTTGAGGAGAGGGGTTGAGGAGAGGGGTTGAGGAGAGGGGTTGAGGAGAGGGGTTTGAGGAGAGGGGTTGAGGAGAGGGGTTGAGGAGAGGGTTTGAGGAGAGGGGTTGAGGAGAGGGGTTGAGGAGAGGGGTTGAGGAGAGGGGTTGAGGAGAGGGGTTGAGGAGAGGGGTTGAGGAGAGGGGTTGAGGAGAGGGGGTTGAGGAGAGGGGTTGAGGAGAGGGGTTGAGGAGAGGGGTTGAGGAGAGGGGTTGAGGAGAGGGGTTGAGGAGGAGGTTGAAGACGGAGGATGAGGAAAGTTGAGGAGGGAGGTTGAGAATGAGGAGGGGTGTTGAGGAGGGTGATACGGGAGGGGGGGAGACACATGGAAGGGAGAGGGGAGAAGAGACACGGGAGAGAGAGGGGAGACACAGGGGGCAGCACATTTACCACCCTCGGCTTATACTCGAGTCACTCATTTTTCCCAGTATTTTGTGGTAAAATAGGTGCCTCGGCTTATACTCGGGTCGGCTTATACTAGAGTATATATGGTAGTTTGTTCTTATTTGCTGCCCTTATGATATGGGCTGGAAGAGGAAGAAATATATATACCCATTTACAAACAAGTGCAGGATCAGTGTAATGCTATTTTTCCTAAATTTACTTTTGACTTGATAAATGGGCAACATATTCTTAGACAGCAAATAATTACAAATAAATATAATAGAATGTATAGTCAGTTTTGCATGTTCTTTCAGAATAACCAAACAACCACCTGCTTTTGGGATGTGTCCCTTTAAATACACCTTGTCCCTGGACACACTGATAAGCTCGCTCATTTGTGCTCGGATGACTCATTCTTTGTTATTCTTGTGGGTTAATTGTAAGATATCGGAATCTGATTAAAATGTGAATTATTTGGCGAATACCGTTTTAAATAGATTTTGTGTACTTCTCACAAATAAGTCACATTAACCCTGCTATTTTATTATCCAATCCGTCCTCACGATGTTACTGCATGTAAGGATCTGCACATAAACTTTTTTAAAGGAACTCGGTCACTCAAAATCAAGTGTTTTCTTAAATATATATATAGCAAATAACCAGTTGTTAATGCTCTTTATTTGGTATTTAGTGATCTAAATACTTTGAAGTGACACAAAAAAAAAGTATACTTTATTATAGTAAAAACTTACACTGATGTCTGCAATTTTTATCTGCCAGTCAATCGGATCCACCCACCTGATATCTCTTTCTGATTATTGCCAATAGCCAATTACACCCTACGGCTCAGGACACATTGCTTTGTGTAAAGACATATGTCACTGGTAACCAGGCTGATAACTAGTGGGACAGACACTGATCGAAAGCTGCAATTTTTACCCATAAATCAACATGTGATGGCTCCACTGGTAATTCGTTGAGAATAGTTACTCCTTGAGAATAGTTACTCCTTGAGAATAGTTACTCCTTGAGAATAGTTACTCCTTGAGAATAGTTACTCCTTGAGAATAGTTACTCCTTGAGAATAGTTACTCCTTGAGAATAGTTACTCCTTGGGCTCTGCATACACTCAGCCTTGTCCGTTTCATATGGATTTACCCTAAGAACAATACATCCTGAGCCCATAATTATCAAGTATTGGCAATCACCCATTGGAAAGAGATATCGGTCTACGTATGGCGTGTAGATTAGGCTGACTGACAGTTAAAAATGATAAACTTTAATGTATTTTTTAAATAACAAAGAACTTATTTCTTTCTAAACAATGTTTGTAGCCTTGGCCATGATTTGGGCAGATATTTTCTTCTTTTGCCAAGTCTTATGCACTTCACTCTTTCTTTTAGTGGTTACCTTCTGTAGAGTTATCAGTCCAGTAAGTATCACTAAATACAGCACTAATCCATTTTTTGTGCAACTGGACCATTCAGACTATACCAAACTGTGGGAAAATACTGCAGACCAACTAAAAAGGAATACTAAATAGTCTTTAACGTATGTTTAAATCCACCATTTTTAATTTTTTATAACTTCATGGAAAATAAACATACTATATTTGGTGAATGTGTCCTCACTCCCAGTACCGGATCTACCTTTTTGGAGCCCCTGGGCAGTAAAGTGGAGAAGCCCCTGCGAGTTCATGCACCCACGTTTCCCTTTTCTGTGCGTGTATCACTCTCTCTCTGTGTGCGCAAATCACAGACATTTCCCCATAACACACATTTTTAAAACAGAGCTATTCCATTTTTATTAAATACATTTGATGGTCGGCCATATTATTTATATTTCTCTATGGGGGGGGGGGGGGTGCAGCGAGCACACGTTACACAAACACATATCATGATCACTTGTATCACACATAAAAACAGAGTAATTATGAGTTAGAGCGACACTGCACAATGAAAACAGAAATGGTTTGAAAAAAATGGAGTCTAGGAACATAAGTAATCAGGAGAAAAAAAATAAAAGTCATACAGCTCATTTTGAATTCGATAAAATAAACTTTGATACCGCTACTGGGACCTACAAAATAATATACATTTATATATATTCACCCAGGGTCCACCATAATTATAATATTAACACACTTATATTTAACCAGCTTCACCTATAGTCATACAAATGTATGCACATTCAGCTAGGGTCACCAATAATTTTAATACAAAAATACATATTCAACCAGGATCAACTATAATTAAACAAATATACACATATTCAGCAAGGGTCATCTATAAATTAGCATAACAATAAATAGCTCTCTCCGCTTCCAAGACCCCTCTCCCCAGCCACTGACCACTCTTTATACCACCTTAGAGCCCTTCCTAAAGTAGCCACCCCCCAAAACTCCTCTCCCTCAGCCACACTATACCCCCACAAAAAATCCCTTCCCAAAGCTCCTTCTTTCACTCAAGACCACCACCCCCAGACACTGACCCCTCTTCATACCCCAGCAAAAACCCTGGCCAAAGAAGCTCCATTCCCCTCAAGATCTCCTTCCCACCTGACAGTGGCCCCACTTAAAACCCCCAAAAGACCCCTTACCCAAGCATCTTCCCTCCCCCTAGCTTACCTTGTTGCACTGACCAAACACTCACTGCAACCTCACCCCATGGAAAAAAATGTTTTTAAAAAGCAGGATAATGTAGGGGTCCTCCCAGGTGAGGGCCCTGGTGCATTACACCATCTGCAGCTCTAGCCCCTTATTATATTAACTATTACATACAATTATTGGTCCGCATTTTTGCTTCAGTTTATAGTTTTTCACACGCAGTAGAGGACTTTAAATGCTGAAAAGCATCAACTGAGATACGTCAATCCTCAGTGATCTTGCTTCTAACAGCAGCGTCAATATGGCCCTCCATCCGTCAGACATGGACGCACATCACAGATCGCACTTACCCAGCACTCTCGCTTGTACAATCACTCTAATGAAGGCTTGGTCATTCGTCTCGTTTGCCAGCAACATTTCTTCCTTTAGTACCCCTTCTTTATGTGCAGTGTACTCGCACTTTATACTGTATCCTGTAAAGAAAAAGGCAGGCGTAATCAGAAATGATGATGAAAGTTTCCACAAAGTAAAATCAAAAAGGACAGAGAAAATTACACAAAATTACGCTGCACAGTCACATTTTTTTAATGTGCAGCAGAAGAAAGGATCACACACAAAGGCTCATATATATATGTTCATAAAAACTAGCAATATTTAATATTTTACACCCTAGCAGGTTTCTATGCTTTTGCAGCAATATTTTTCACGTGTTAAAAATGCATTCATGCAACATTATAAAAATAAAATTATCTATAAAAATGATTTTATGCTCATGATTTACATGTTTCACAACACACGTCATGGTTTTTCCAAACCTAAAATGTTTTGTTTTTTTTAAGTGTCTGTTTTCCTAGTTTTTAAGAAGCATATATTTATTATGATTAAAAAGGGACAAATGTACATTATTAACAAATGAATAACTCTCAGCATCCTCCAATCTATCACAGCAAGATGGGAGGAGCCTAAACACAAGGGTAAATACAGCCATTTTCAAGGTTGACATTTTTTTTTTTTTTTTTAAATAATAAACTAAGAAAGTAGTTTTTACCACTTGAGCTATAAGTTATGAAGGCGGGACCATCCCAGTGACACTTTTTTCTCACTATTAGCCCTGTTGAAAGCACTGTCAGTTTTACCTGCCACATTCCCACCGTGCAGATAGAAGTGTCTGATGCATTCAAAAATGTTCTATCCATGTAAATTATATATATATATATATATATATATATATATATATATATATATATATATATATATATATATATATATATATATATATATTCTGATATCTACTTCACAAACAAGTGTCTTTTTCCTTTAAGTGCATGACTAAGCTGGTCCTTTAACTTATCTACAAAGAGGTTTTAAAAAGTCCTTTATTGTACATTGAACCCTCCCATACCTAGATATACACTTATCTTAGCATCTTATTGCCCCAGCCCCTTCTGGATCACAACCTTGTCATGGGGGAAAGGGGCTTTTGCTCCACAATGAAGCTAAACCATGTAGGGTCACTCAAGATAGGCAGGTCATAGAAGAGAAGTCAGACAAGTCATGGTCCACTGGAGAATGAACTGGGAACCCACTCCAATATCTTTGCCAAGAAAACCTTATGTATATTAGGGTCACGACAACATTTGCCCCAGTGCGTCGGTGCTGAAGATTCAGTCTGAGCTCTGACAAATGTTTTGCTACAAGGAAGCAATTGCCGTTTAATTTCTAATATCTGTGACAGGTGTCGGCCGACAAAAACATGCAGCAAACATATTGTGTGACAGAGAAGCATCTTCCTTCTGGCTCATTATGAGTAATAATTTTTCACAGAAGGAGAAATTAATCTTTGATTGAGAACACAATACAAGAAGCTGTATATATTTCTCCAAATTACACTAAAATGTATCCAGTGATACAATAATAGCAAACCCCCCAAAAAAGTAATATCCCAATATCCCACTGAAACACTACCTTAACCGATATGCAGTTCCCTTCACTAATCCAGCTAAACCTGGGTGGAGCAAAACAAACAGACCAATCATTTGTAAAATCACTGGCCCATATAATTCTTCAGATTTCCAGATCTCCACTTTGCTCCAGATGGTCATAAGCTGCAGGTTGCAGTCTCACTCTGTGTTTGTGTGTCTTTCTCCAGGTCAGACAAACTGCAAGCAATCAGTCCATAAGCAACCCCTCTCCCCGTACTCCAGGAGCAGTCTTAAATCAGGACTGCACAGGTGCAGCTAATTAACGGTTCAGAAAAGTTAACCGCTGCAATCCGATTGGAGGAAGAGAGCTATGCAGAGTCTGTGGCTAACATGAACTCATTGGGAACTGTCACAATAAATAATTAACCACACTACAGGGCAACAACAAAAATTATCAAAAAGGATATGAGGGGAATAAATTAAGGCTATTAAACTGATACATAGGCTAAGATACCAACAACTTAGAAACAAACAAATACTTTGCAAACCTGATCTACAGAGGAACATCAAGTAAGTTAGGACCATCTAAACAGGGGGTCTCTGGTACTGTATACTGCTCTGCACAATCACGTAAACCAGACATAATCATACATAAACATTAAAGCCTTCCAAGCTCGGAGGACTTGGGCAATGAGTACCAAAGGCGCTGATTGCCTGCGAGCCTTGCAAAGCGAGGCGAGCAGTTAAGGACTTAGGCTGAAATGAGAGCCAGTGGCGCTCCTGCGAGCCTTGCAAAGAGAGGCGAGCAGTTGAGCAACGCTGGACTTCAGCTGCAAGCAGTTGAGGAATGCAGGACTTACAGAAAAAAATCTGAGCTCGGAATCTCGGGGGGGGGCAAAAAAAAAAATCAGACCTTGCAAAAACACGAACGCCCGAACCGCGGAATTAGAAAAACATGAAAAATAATAAAAAAAATAAACTAAAACACACACACACACAGCACAGGGGGAGAGCCAGGATATCTGGGAGTGAGGTTGCAAGCGAATTTGAGCCGAATTTGCCGTGTTTCATCACTTGGAAAAATCGGCTAATCGAGAAAAAAAACGGGGGACAAAAAACAAAAAAAACGCTAACAAATCTGAAACTGAATGAAAACGAGGCTAAGCAAAGCCAGGCATGTGGGACTTAGAAAATACACGACGGCAAAGACAGTACAACTCCAGGCACGCAGGACTTTAAAAATACAACAAACGCCAGTCAGCGCGCGCCATACAAACAAACATTCAGCAGACACATAGAAGAGAAACAAACAGGGAAGGGACAGGGGGGAGATGCTGGAAAGAGACACATGGTATTCCCAAGCACAAAACTTGCAGGTTAATGAGCGGCCTTACAGTAGGCGGGAGGAAAGGTTCATAATGAGCGCAGAAGGTGCTCAGCGAAGCAAAAGCCTCACATTGCCTGGTTTACACTTTTATGCCCGTAATTTTTTGACGGGCAGTTGGCTAGTATCACATAATAGTTGTCAAACTGCGAGACGTCGTCACGCTTTGAGAGGTGCGTACGACTTCGGCCATGAGCGCTCAGCGAAAGCCTCGCAATGAGCGCCGAAGATCCTCACAGTACAAAACAAACAGTTTCAATTATCTCTCAAACAGCATTCCCATGGCTTCAAATTTTATTGCCCCGTCATTTTTTGACGGGCAAGTCGCTAGTAAAATATAAATATAAAAAGGTTTCCCATTATAAAGTTTAGTTATTAAAACAAAACAATACAGAACAACATGTTGACCACAGTTAAGAAATTTCAGATAGTTATGGGGATTCTGCTGCATTATGGCTAGAATTTTTTTAATGGATTTAAGCATTTTGACGACAGCTTTGATAGTGGGGAATCTTGAAGTGAAGTGCTATGGCTGCAGGTTGCCATGGCAACAGTTGAAAAATAAACTTAAGCTTTCTGCATGTGTAAAAGTGCTGTGTGGGCTCAGAGGAATGGGAGCAGAACATAATGGATACCTAAGAAACATGATGCATTAAAACCATTTCCTATTCAGTGCTTGGGACAGAGTCACTTACTAACTGCCATGTTGCCCACGTCCTTCCAGGGAATCCCCATCACCAATACACAGAAACCCACAGAGGAGAGGACCTAACCTTTGGGGCACAAGGCGTGCAGTAATATTTCATTACATTTTTTTCTTAATTTGCCCCAAGGTGAGGTCATTTTGTCCCCGGTGGTAGAAGCAGACACCACATAGGCTCCAAGTATGGTATAAACTAAAACTATAAATATATATATATATATATATATATATAGTAATATCCACATTCTTAGCGTTACATCTCCAGTCTGTCGCTAAATATTTCCAATTACCATCGCTAGCCGAGGATCCTTAATTCCCCTAATGAGTTTGCGAATATTAAACCAATTTTCTGTGTGTCCGATATAATTTCAGTAAATGGATCTTACTGCTTTCAGAGGAGGAAAGGTATCTGTTGGCACAAACGCATTTAGCATTCACTTAAGTTATTAAAGCCCAGCATTGGTATGATTCATGTCTCATTACAGACGGTAATGGCTGCAGACTGACACTGATACACTCTGAACAAGAGCAGACACAAGGAATATGTTCATTTTTACAGCATTTAAATTGTTTACTTGCCTTGAGTCTCAGCAGGAGTCTGTTGCGCCTCAGGTCCTTAAAGGACCATAAATAAGCTTGGTCTAAATGCTTATATACGCTCTCAACTGTAGTAATAAACAGAGTTCCTTGGAGTGCAAGAAGATCCAATCAAACAGTACTACAGAAAATGAAGCCAAACTGTTCACTGGAAGGTTTGATTATAGGTTTAAACGATTTTGTCCATATCAAGAGAAGATAGGATAACCTTCATGATACTCTGATGCTGGGAAAGACTGAAGGCACAAGAAGGGGATGGTAGTGGTGGAGATAGATGAGATAATTGAAGTAATGAACATGAGCTTGATGGAGATCAAAGGATAGATGTGCCTATCATGCTGCGGTCCATAGGGTCATTGAGAATAGAGCACGACTGAACAACAAATGTATGTATGTATGTATGAATGTATGTATGATTGGCTCTCGGTACCTTAAAATAGAGTTTATTAAAGAAGATTCAGCACCCATACCCCTGAATTATTTTAAATTTTGCGCAAGTTAAAGCCTGCATTGAAATGTCAGACTGTTAATGTATGTTGCTGTGTAATGCATGGACAGACCATAATTTAATCCATGTTGATATAAATTAAAAACACCCTGCCTCACGCACGATTTGCCATACGCAAAATATCAGAGGACCAATTTGCTGCCAATTTGACACTTTTTATATAACAGATAAAATTAAGTTGTCAGCATTCCCAGTACAGGAATGGCATCTACGCTAAGACTAAGAAGTGCCATTAACATCTGTTCATCAAACATGCTTCGTTAACGAGAGACGGCACAAAAGGGGGATTGTTTTATTGAAGAGCCTTGATTACCCTGGGAGAAGCCTCAATTTACATCTAATCACATGCATGAGAATTTGCTGCGAAAATATTGCACAAAGAAGTCACTTCACTATATGCACACACTGTACAATATATATATATATATATATATATATATATATATATATATATAATTTTTGTGTCGGCGCCGATTGTAAGCGATTCTCCCCTACTCATTAATTTTTTATCTAAATTTTTTTTTTTAAATAATTAATTAATTAAATAAATAATAAATTAATATACTTTACCAATTTATAATGAATATATCCAGGAATGAATATGTAGAAGAGCTAACAATCTGTTTTGATGCTCCTGCAGTATACAATGTAGGTTTGCACTGTTGTGGAGCGGAGGTGTAAGTGTCCGCAATGTGCAGTGTTAATAGGCTGCGTGCCCGAGACTAAACCGTTTGTTTACTTGTGTAAAGCGGCATTTTAGAATGGTAATGTTATTAGAAGCAAGGTAAAATGGCCGCGAGTGTGTATGCGTTAGGCGGCTCTCGAGCATTTTCAGTCCTTCCTAATAGGGTATTTTGTACCCCGTACATTCTTGGGTAAAAGTCGTATGTGCTGGCGGTGTTTTGTGTGTTTGGGGTTGGTGTTTTTTTCAGGCTGCCATTTTTTTACTCGCTTAGGCAATTTTCAAGTGGCGAAACTCAGCAAATTCGACTTTAATTCGTCCCCCCCCCCCCCCCTGCTGTGTGGGATGTTTTTGGTATTTTTTTTTTTTTAATTATTTAATTTTTTCGTGTTTTTTGATGTGCGCGGGTTGGCCATTAAGTTTGCATTTTTTGTGGGTCGTATTTTTGTTTTCTCTAAGTGGTGGTTTCATTTTGCAAGTATTACGGGCCGTAATTTTTCACACAATTAAGTGCTGCGGGTCTGGCACTGTGAATTGTATATTTGAGTTTTCTATTCTGTAGTCCCGCGGGTCGTAGGTATGATGCTTAATGGCGTGTGGGATCATAGGGATGAGCGCCTATGGCGCTCATCTCCACCAGCGCAAGGATCGCCTTTGGCGCTCCTTACCAGCAACTGCGGCCCTCGCTTTGCGACTGCTGCAGTTGTGGCAGGCTTGCTATGCGAGCCCGCAAGCTTTAGCAACAACCCGTATTTCTCACAAATATATTTATAAAACTAGACTATTGCCCGTCAAAAAATGACGGCAATGAAATTGTAAGTGAGCTAATGCGGTTTGGTGTATGGTAATGAAATAAATAATACATTAATAAATGAATATACTTTACCTATTTTGAAGTAATATATGCAGGAAGCATTGTGTTGAAGAGCTGACAATCTGTTTTGATGTTGCCGCAGCATCTAAATGTGTATTTTGAGTGTTGTGGAGCTGCTGTGTAAGTGTCAGCAATGTGTGCAGTGTGTAGTGTAAATAGGCTGCGTGCTCGACGGAAAGCCGTTAGGGTAGCTGTGTACTTCCGCATTCTTTTAGTTAGTGTTGTAAAATGGCGCCTAATGTGTGTATTACGCGGCTGTGGATGATTTTGCGTCCATGTTCTTGTACCTAGTACGGCTTTTTTTGAATAATCCGTATGTATTTGGTGGTGTTTTGCGTGTTTAGGGTCCTTTAGCCTAGTTTTCGTTTTGTTCGCTTAGGGGATTTTTCAGGTGTCTAAACTCTTTAATTTCTACCTAAATTGACTTGTAACTTAACTTGTAGAGGTGCTGGGTGCCCCCTCTTGCTGTCGGTAAGCTTTTTATGTGTTTGTTGTGTGTATTTTTTGTGTTTTTAGTGTTTTCGTGTGCCCGGGTTTTCAGCCGCTAAGGTCGTATTTTTGCGAGGTCGTAATATTTTTGTTTGTAAGTGGCGCGGCTCGTATTTGCAGATGCTAAATCTGTAAAGGTTGCGGTCACAGTGGGATCCTCCACCTCCGCAAATGCGGCCCCTTGCTTTGCGAGGGTCCGCATTTGAGGCCTTAGAGTCCTCGGTTGCTGGCAAGGAGCGCCTTTTGCGCTCCTTGCCATCAACTGCGGCCCTCGCTTTGCGATTGCATGAATAAATATAGAACCTATCAGAATCCACGGTTCATCCCATTCCTTATAGAAACAAAGGCAAAATATGTCTGTTCATTAAAGCAAAATCACATATATAGTTGTGAGCGTACGAGTCGTTGCTCACGCTTGCGGGCTCGCGTAGCGAGCCCGCGGCCCTCGCGAAGCGAGCCTCGCGAAGCGAGGGCCGCGGCTCGCACAGCGAGCCGCGGCCCTCGCGTAGCGAGGTCACTGGGCAAGGGCCTCAGTTGCTGGCATGGAGCGCCGAAGGCGCTCCATGCCAGCAACTGAGGCCCCTCGCGAAGCGAGGGCCTCAGTTGCTGGCGAGGTCACTGGGCACGGGCCTCAGTTGCTGGCATGGAGCGCCGAAGGCGCTCCATGTCAGCAACTGAGGCCCCTCGCGAAGCGAGGGCCTCAGTTGCTGGCGAGGTTACTGGGCAAGGGCCTCAGTTGCTGGCATGGAGCGCCGAAGGCGCTCCATGCCAGCAACTGAGGCCCCTCGCGAAGCGAGGGACTCAGTTGCTGGCGAGGTCACTGGGCAAGGGCCTCAAACCCTCGCAAAATTCACGTCGCTACTCAAAAAACACGACACACAAATTACGACACTCGCTAAATTTTACGAGTAACGCAAACAACGTACGAAACACGTTACCACACATTACGACCTCGCAAACATCGGACGCAACACGCCGACATACAAACATTTAAAACACAATACATACACACAGCACATACATAAAAAACTTACCTACACCAAGAGGGAGCACCCAGGACCTCAAAAATGCAACTTACACCTCGATTTTAATCGAAATAAAACAGTTTAGAGACTAAAAAAAAATCTAAGCGAGAGAAAAAATGGCCGCCGAACAAAACGAAAACGAGGCTACAGCACTCTAAACTCGCAAAACACCACAAAACACCTACGGATATTCCGATACAGACCTATACCACACATTACTCGCCATTTTACACCAATGCGGAAGTACACGACTACGCTAACGGTTTGGTCTCGCGCACGCACAGTGTTACACTGCACACATTCAGCATGCTTATACAGCAGCTCAACACCACTAATGCTGCAGCAACATCAACACAGATTGCCAGCTCTTCATCACAATGCTTCAAAATAGCTACACTATATTCATTTACTAATTTAGCTACCTTACAATTTCATTGCCGTCATTTTTTGACGGGCAATTCGCTAGTGTAATATAATAGCAAAAAAATTAAGTTGTAATTAAATTAATAAGTAAATATTTATTTTAAAACCATGTAAAAACATTTTGTCCACTTTAAAGTCAAGTTCTTCAAAAGGTCAGAATATAAATATTACACTTCACTTTAATGTCAACAGAAACTTGCTTTTATTTATTTGTGATAAATGAGAAGAACTTTGGAATAAGCCAAGATCTCTCTTCAGTTTTATTAGAAGACTGCCAAGTATAAAAATGATTAAACAAAAATAGTAAATCCCATTTGGCTCCAGGACAACTAGAAATACAAAAATGCATTTTCCTACAGCAAACATTGAAGATTGCTATTTGAGGTATCAGTCAGCCTTTCTGATCCACCAACAGATTATCATTTTTTTTTAAGGAGTGATCAATGCTGTTAATTACCGATAAGTTCAAGAGGTATTAGATCCATTAATTTTTGATTATAAAAAAAAGAAAAACTAAAGGATGACAACAAAACCAGGCGGAGGACTCTTTGTCCTATATACTGTGCATATTCAGGCAATTTCCAAACACTAATGCTTTTATAATGACAAAGCTAAATCCCAAGAGACTAAAAAGAGACCATTCGGCGAGTCAGATTAATCACAGTTAAATTGTTTATTCGGATTTAAGGTTTCTCATTACAAGGTCTTTAGGCAGAATTTGCTTCTGCATGGGAACCATGAATTTAAATGCAATCCACAAATAATGTTTTACTTCCTTTTTAGCCACATTTCTAATTATTTACATTTCTGACTACAACAAAAATGCCATCCATAGGGGATAATCACACACCCCTAACATTGCATGTAATTTCATATTTATAATAAAGTAAAGATATTGTGTACGGGTAAAGGTACATTTAAAAATGTTAGTTAATACAGCACAACTTGGAACACACCACTGTAATGTACTCCTTAAAAACAATTTGAAATAAAAATTCACCAAAATTCAAAAAGTAACAGAAAAATAAATAAAATCATAAATGAAGTTCTCTTTACATGAGAATTAGGCAAGTCCCCCAGGCAGACTGACAGCAAAAGCGGTGTGCAGAGAGCAGAAGCATAAAGAGGGTTAACCCTTCCCAAATTCATCTGTGCAGGGAAAGTACTGCTAGAAACTCCTAAATATGTTACTTGTGGGTTTACCTTCAGAAATGTAATCAACAAATCAGTTGAGTAAAACCCTAATTATTTCTGTTCACGTGCATTGTCGGCAGATGCTCTTAATTACAGAACCGTCAGGAGTGTGTAAACAGACGTAAGACTGCACATTTTTAGGTGTTATTAGTGTAATTAACAAAAAGCAATAGATCATTTTAACATAGAATCTTGTGCTCTTTCACACCATGGAGAACACTTATAGTGAGGTAAATTGCCCTTTAAGCAGTTTACATTTAGTAGTAAATATAAAACACTTTTTAAAAAGTTTATAATGAAAACAAATTCATGTTTCAATATCGGAGTCTGATTATAACTTTTCCCTGTGTGTTTATGTTCTTAAAGTTAGGTTTTTAGCTTTTATCGAATGAACGGTTCAGACTTTCTATACAAAGTCTTCATCAGTTAAGATTTTCTCTGTAGATTGAAGGAAGTGTCTATAACCAGTGGAAGAGCTAGAAAATGAAGGGTCCTTGTGCAAAAAAAAAAAAAGTTTACCCTTGTTCTCGCACCTCTTCCCTGATACACATCCCCAGTGTGCTGCACTGCTCTACACAGAGCATATCTACTGAAGCTTCAATAGGTGGCTATTTTAATGTTCTGCCATGAGGAATATGCAGCCAAAGAGACCCAGGGGTGTCTAAACTTCAAAAAAAATAAAATTAAATGTATAAAAATAAATAATAATTACACAGCAGTGGACCTCTTAGGTGGGCCCTGGTGCATTGCACCACCTGCACTACTGATAGCTTCACTTCCATAACTGCTAAAGTTAGATTGTTATACAGGGACTATTTGTTTGATTTTAGGCAGTAAAAACAGAGCTTGTAAGAACTTCTCAATAAGACAAAGTACATAAAAGTAAATCGATACACAGGGATATTATATACATAGTAAAATCCAGGCACCTTCCATATCCCTTTAATTAAATCAGATTATACAGACGATAGCACACACAGCTCAGAGCATTATGTACCACTTTGGTTTATTTACAATTCATGAGTCCGTTCCACCCTCAGGACTATGCGTTTGTTTTTTCTTATCGTATTTCCTTGTGCTGCCAGGTAACACAAGATCATTATCAGCCAAATACAGGCTGATAAATATAATAAATGGGCTGGGGGATATTCATGAGACTTCTGCTGACCGGTACCTCCACCTGCTAGGACATAGCATTGACAACACCCCAATCCATCCTATGCTGTGCTTTACGTATGTGTAATACAGCAGGCATATGTATAAACTAGTTTTGGATTAAAGAGCAAAAATGCATTGTGGACTCATTTGCATGTCCCCGCCCAGTTTCCCTTAGTGCATTGCAATATGTTTTTATCTTATTTTTAGACCTTGAAATGTACTATTTATTTATTTAAGTTAAATATATGGAAGAAGGAAAAATAAACAAAAAACAGTGGGAATACAGGATTCAATAGAGACACACAAATTAGCAATGTTAAGGGACAAAAACATTAAATTCCCAAACAGTTTTGATTTTACAAATGTCCTGATAATGCATCCATTTTGTTACATGCAAGTTGGATCATGGGGGTGTGCTTTTTATCTAAAAGTAGAGGGAAGATGGGTAAGAGGGAACAGGGAGAGACTAACATCTCACACACATGCAACTTCCACCAAAACATCATGGATTCCTCCATGGTTAAGCAGCCATTTATAGGCTTCATGCCATGATGCTTTTTTTCCATGATCCCCTATTATTGGCTGAAAAGGCCAACATCGGATTCAAACCCCACTACCTCCTTTGATCCAAGGTATCCCCCATCTAAATTTAACCATGGGGGTCCTTATAGACCTCCATGGCAACAAGCCTTAACTCAGTCATCGTCACCATTCGTTTACAATTGCATGCCCTATTGAGACAGGCTCATTAAAGAAAAGGGAAGTCTACGGTAAAGAATAATTGTACATAAAAGTGAAAGATGGGAAGGCTGTGTGTATTTGTTTTTTTTTCTGAAAACATTTGCCAAATTTCAAGCTTAGTTCCAATAGAGAAAACAAATTGAGCACCATGGCCATGTGTGGGGAAAACCGTACAGAGGCCATTTAAGTTCACCACGTTGCTAAATAGCCTGAATGTGACATGAATCAGGACATCGGCTGGTCCCTTGTGAGAGCAGATACATTAATATAGAGACGTGCACTATCATTTAGAGACATCTGTCTCGGAAATGTGTTCAGCGTTTGCATTTCTGGAATTTACTAACCACAACATCAGGACCAATATTCCCCTGTGTATGAGGCATCTGTACTAGCTCAGACAACATAAATAGATGGATGGGGAGCCGTTGGGAATGAATACTAACATGTGTTATCTCTTCTGTACATTTCTTCAGGCTACCTGAAAAGAAGTTGAAGTCTCTAAATCAGGAAAAACCTGTAAAAAAAGCACTAAACTGCATGGAGATCTAAATAGAAACTACCCTGTTCTGGAAGCAGCCACTGTTGTGTTGGTTTACTTGACTTGTCAACAGACTGGGTACCATGGATAAAGACAAAAGTCTCAGAGTGAATTTGACTCGGAAACCAGTACCGAGGAATCACATCACTAATGTCAGGCTTGATTGCTCGAGAGGTTAATAACAGATACCCCTACCCTTGATGAGCCCTGGATCCCCCTCTATACCAGTTACCCTATACCTGCTCTGAGCCTGGGTTGTTAGTTATGCATCAAAAAGAGACTTTACTTGTTTACTTGAAACAGCAGCCAGCAGGATAAACGGTAAAACAAAAAGACAAAAAAAAAAAAAAAAAAAAAGAGACAAAAAAACAAGTGAAGAAAAACAAAGACATTTCTCCCAGTGAGTACCCACACATTCCTATCACATATTAGAATTGTCAAACTGTGATTTGTCGTCACGCTTGCGAGCCTCACGAAGAGAGGCGAGCCATTGAGGCATTGAAGCGTTCCGAGCTCACAGGACTTAGACAATGAGCGCCAAAGGCACTCATTGACCTGCAAGCCTCGCAAAGCGAGGCAAGCAGTTGAGGCACGCGGGACTTGGATAAAAAAAAAATCTGACCTCGGAATCTCAGGGACAAAAAAAAAAAAATCAGACCTCTGAAAAATACGAAGTTAACTGCTGAACATCGAAAAATACGAAAAACAAGAAAAATAATCAAAAATAAAATTAAAACACACTCACACACGGCACAGGGGGAGAGCCAGGAAGCCTGGGAGTGAGGTTGCAAGCTAGTTTAACCCTTTTTGCCGTTTTTCGTCACTCGAGGATCGGCTAAGCAAGAAAAAAAAAAAAAATAGTGACGAAATACGTAAAAAAAAAAAAAAATTGAAACTGGATGTAAACGAGGCTGAGCAAAGCCAGGCACGCGGGACTTAGAAAATACATGACGGCGAAGACACTAACACCAGCAAAAAAACGCCAGACACACAGGACTTTGAAAAAACATTTAGCAAACACATAGAGGAGAAACACACAGGGAAGGGTCAGAGGGGAGATGGTGGAAAGAGACGCATGGCATTCCCAAGCACTAAATTTGCACGTTAATGAACCCTGCAATGAGTGGCCAGTACAGTAGGCGGGAGCACCAAAGGTGCTCAGAGAAGCAAAAGTCTCACATTGTGGCAAACCGCATTGCCTGGCTTACAATTTTATTGAGGTCATAGTACATATATAAAAACAGTACTATAAACTGCACAGCGCCATCTACAGCTCAAGAGCAGAGTGTATACATATCATGCAGTACATGCTGTTGGTGCAACAGAAGTGAGGTCCCTACTTAGAAGAGCTTACATTCTTGAAGGTAAGGTTGGGTTGTCTTACAGGAGCGTGACAGATGCCGTTAACGCTGTTACCTTGGGAGTCTGTATTGACCCACATGGTACAAAAACATTATCCCCATCCCTATGGATCCTCATGACACCTAATATTAAGATTTATACCATAATGGTCTGCCATAGACCCCCATGGTATACTAAACTATAACAATAGTGGTCCATATGAAACCCCATTGTACCATAAACCTATTCCCGTACCACAGGGGCCATTATGAGCCCCCACGGTTTCTATCCCCTCATGAGAGTCCACAAGGGAGCCCATGTTTCCTAAAACTACCCCCTAATAACAATGGTACAGAGCTGTATTTTTCCGTAATATTTTATCTAGTATTACAATAGATTACAGTCTAAATGTAAGACTTCAGTGACCTTTAAAGTGAATATTAGCAAGGCATTTTCTACATCCGTAGATAACAAGCATGGACAAGGTTATAAATGGATGCAGAATTACGTTTTAATAATATACATGTTGCTAAATATTCTCCTTAAAATGAATGGCGAGTAGCTTTTAGTAAAATATTGTGCGCAATTAAAACAAGATAATCCATTTTCATGCCATTAGGCTGAACTGGTGAGATAATACAGATATATTAAATGGATTTAGACGGCTCGGTGATGACGTTCATGACAGTAAAGTGCCTTTCGTTAATAGTACAGAAGAGATAAACATGTACAGGAACATGAGGAAGTGCACAAAAATTGCTTGTGTTCTTTAACAATGACACAAAAAAAGTCCTCTCTATATACACATAAAAAAATAGAATTTCAAATGGCTGATAATTTTTTTTTAATGGAAGTGTTAGGTAATGGAATTTGAAAGTTGGGTTATTTTAATGGACCACTGTGGTCAAAAGTTTCCTTTGGAAGTACTACACATGTAAACAGGCAACATGCTTTTACAATGTAAAAACAAAACAAAAAAACTCAGGATTACTTTTATATGCAATTATGCTGTCAAATAAAAAAATTGAATGTAAAGTTAAAAAAAATCTGTAATTATTTTCCTTTCTAAAAACATATTTTTTACCATTATTTAGTTTAGTCACAAAACAAAGCTTAAATAATGAAAAAATACTTTCGGTCAATCAAGTTCAACCTTTTAAGATCTCCTCTGATCTGCAATATGCGGATTAACAATTAATTAGTTGTATAAAAAAAAAAAAAATCAATTCCCTCCTGATCACAGACACCGGTGACCAGACTTCTCCCTGGATCAATACTGCCTCTCTAATTATCCATGATAATCCAGAATTCCCTTTTTAATTAGAAATAAATCCAATCGAATCCGTTGTCACCACCTCCTCTGGTAGAGAATTCCACAGATTAACTACCCTTACTGGGAAGAACCCTTTTCTTTCTTTAAGGTGGAATCTTTTTACTTCTAACCTCAAGGGATATCCTCTTGTCAGTTGAAAACCTCTTGGCACAAAAAGCTCCCTTGACAAATCTTTATACTGACCCTGGATGTATTTATATAAAGGTAATCCTATCTCCTCTTATATGCCTTTTTTCTAGAGAAAATAAGTTTAATTTGGTTAGTCATTCTTCATAACTTAGCCCCTCCATTCCCCTTATTAGTTTTGTTGCCCTCCTCTGTACCTTTTCCAGCAAAAAAAGGTCCTTTTTATGATGTGGTGCCCAAAATTGTACTCCATATTCCAAACAAGGGCGTACTAGAGATTTGTACAGTGGGAGAATTATATTTGCTTCCCTGGCTTCTATACCCTTCTTAATACATGCTAATATTTTTATTTGCCTTTGCAGCTGCTGCTTGGCTTTGAGCACCGTTACCTAGGTGGTTGTCCACAAGCACTCCCAAATCCCTTTCAATATCTGATACACCTAGATTTGCTCCATTAAGATTATAAATAGCATGGCTATTTTTCCTTCCCAGATGCATAACTTTACATTTATTCGTATTAAATCTCATCTGCCATTTAGATGCCCATTCCTCAATTTTATGTAAATCCCTTTGGAGGGAAAGCACATCACTATCTAATTTAATTACCTTGCACAACTTTGTGTCATCAGCGAAAATGGAGACACCACACTCCAATCCTACCTCTAAGTCATTAATAAATATGTTAAAAAGGAGAGGACCTAATACTGAACCCTGAGGAACCCCACTTACCACATTAGTCCAATCGGAGTATGTTCCATTTACAACAACCCTTTGCTTCCTGTCTTTTAGCCAGCTCTCAATCCATGAGCAGATATTTACTGCAATTCCTGTATCTCTTAGTTTGCACAATAGTCTCCCATGTGGCACTGTATCAAAAGCCTTTGCAAAATCCAAAAAGACTACATCCACTGAGTTGCCTTGATCCAGGTTCCTACTAACCTCCTCATAGAAACTAATTAGATTTGTTTGACATGACCTATCCCTCATAAATCCATGATGACTTCTACTTATAATCCTGTTCAAATAGACATATTCTTGTATATTATCCCTTATTAACACTTCTAAAAGCTTCCCCACTACAGAAGTGAGGCTCACTGGTCTATAATTCCCCGGATTTGCTCTTGCTCCCTTTTTAAATATAGGTATCACATCAGCTTTTCTCCAGTCATCTGGTAGAGACCCTGTGTTGAGTGAATCTTGAAAAATTAAATATAATGGTTTGGCTATTGCAGAACTCAGTTCCCTTAGTACCCTTGGATGTATTCCATCACATCCAAGGGTACTAAGGGAACTGAGTTCTGCAATAGCCAAACCATTATATTTAATTTTTCAAGATTCACTCAACACAGGGTCTCTACCAGATGACTGGAGAAAAGCTGATGTGATACCTATATTTAAAAAGGGAGCAAGAGCAAATCCGGGAAATTTTAGACCAGTGAGCCTCACTTCTGTAGTGGGGAAGTATATATATATATATATATATATATATATATATATATATATATATATATATATATATATATATATATATATATATATATATAGTGGATGACATCTAGGTGCCGTGCCTGTAAGCAGTTTGTGGCATGACAATCTGGCTCCTGGCATTTGTTGTGACCATTAAGATTATATTTTTATTTAATGTACAGTATTACATTTCTGGTTGCTTGAGTTCTGGTTAACAGAGAGTCTACTGTGTGTATGTCTAAAAATAGAGTCTGACTAAGAGCATAATTAAACATGGAAAAAATCTAAAGCTATTTTTCAAAAGGACATGGAGGGTTTCTGGTATGTATTAGAAAATATGTATTTACATTTATATACTAGAGACTCTGTAGCATTAGACGTGCCCTGTTGTGTACTCATTTATCAAGGGCCACATCTCCACAGCATGTTTTTTGAGAAGTGATCCATGATAAGCTTTAAAAGCACTTCTTAAAACAAAATACATAAAAAAGCTAAACATAAGTATTATTACACACCTAAAATCCAGAAATCCTTAATGTCCCTTTAATTAGAAAAGTGTTGATGCCACTGTTCGATCCTTGATGCATCCAGGATAGTTCGGTGAAGGTTGTGTGTGGAGAGGAGAGTTTACTTTTCTTGAGAGTCGAGTTTGCATTTTTGATGCAAGCTTGCCTGCTTCTAAGCATGGGCTAAAGAATGGTGTCAAATTTAGTAAATTATCTAACACACCCTACTCAGCTCTTCCCCAGCCCTAATTTTTTTGCTTTCAGGAAAATGATTAAACAGACAAAATGGATTATTCTATACATATTTAAAGCCTTATATTTAAAAAGACGAAAAGCTAACATTTAATTTTTTGTGTGTTGACACCTTTTTTGAAAGGCCACAGAGGCTGCAACACCTAAGCAAGAGACACCACTAACCAAGGAACTCTCCTCAACAACATTGTCCCTTACTTGTTTGAAGTACAAGTCAGGGTTAGGTTATAAAAAAATATCGAAATCTTTGATGATCCACAGGAGCACCATCAAATCTATCATAACCAAATGGAAAGAACATGGCACAACAGCAAACCTGCCAAGAGACGGCAGGCCAGCAAAACTCATGGACCGGGCAAGGAGGCAGCACAGAGATCTAAGGTAACCCTGGAGGAGATGCAGAGTGGCCAGATGAAAGCCATTACTTTCAGCAAAAACAAAATGGCACATTTTGAGTTTGCGAAAAGGCATGTGGGAGACTCCCCAAATGTATGGAGGAAGGTGCTCTGGTCTGATGAGACTAAAATTTTACTTTTCGGCCAAAGAAAACGCTATGTCTGGCGCAAACCCAACACATCACATCACCCAAAGAACACCATCCCCACAGTGAAATATGGTGGTGGCAGCATCATGCTGTGGGGATGTTTTTTTAGCAGCCGGGACTGGGAAACTGGTCAGAGTTGAGGGAAAGATGGATGGTGCTAAATACAGGGATATTCTTGAGCAAAACCTGTACCACCTGTGTGTGATTTGAGGCTAGGACGGAGGTTCACCTTCCAGCAGGACAATGACCCCAAACACACTGCTAAAGCAACACTTGGAGGGTTTAAGGGGAAAACATGTAAATGTGTTGGAATGGCCGAGTCAAAGCCCAGACCTCAATCCAATAGAAAATCTGTGGTCAGACTTAAAGATTGCTGTTCACAAGCGCAAACCATCCAACTTGAAGGAGCTGGAGCAGTTTTGCAAGGAGGAATGGGCAAAAATCCCAGTGGTAAGATGTGGCAAGCTCATAGAGACTTATCCAAAGCGACTTGGAGCTGTGATTGCCGCAAAAGGTGGCTCTACAAAGTATTGACTTTGGGGGGGGGGGGGGGTGAATAGTTACACACATTGACTTTTTCTGTTATTTTGTCCTATTTGTTGTTTGCTTCACAATAAAAAAAAATTCTGAGCATGTTCTGTAAATTAAATGATGCAAATCCTCAAACAATCCACGTTAATTCCAGGTTGTGAGGCAACAAAACACAAAAAATGCCAAGGGGGTGAATACTTTTGAAAGGCACTGTACATATTTATATGCTAGATACCGATATGTGGATGTGCATCCCCCCTAGGAAGCTCATATAAAAGTGTACCCGGCAGGGTACAGTGTGTGACCTCTAAAGGAAATGATAGTTGGTGGGGTCACAGCTGAAATTGTCCATAAGGAGACAGGCAGAGAGAAAAAAAAACTAAGAATCATACACTACTAATTCTCTTCTATCAGATACACTCATAATCCAACTCACTTACAAATCCCTTTCAGTGGAACTTCCCACTATGACATTTTTATTTATATGTGAGACTATTAAATGTTGCTATAGGACAAAGGTGCTCAGTGCATGCCCGTAAGGGAAAATGTGAGAAAAGTGTCATTATTGTATTTTCTTTCTGGAAAATTGCAATATTATATTTTTTCTTTAACGGTGTTGCTTTGATTTCATTAGATGTATTGTTCGATTTGCAAAAACCTTCAGCAGAAACAGAGCTGTAACTATTCTAGGAACGGCAGCGTTGCTATTTAGAGCAATACCACATACTAAATTAGATCTCGCTCTTCCACTGCAGATAATCATATTTTGTCCTGAGATTATTACAGCGTATTCCATTATTTATACCAATTAATCTTTATATAGGTTAATACGTATATTAAGAATGGGGCTGATCTTGAAAATCCCTGCAATAGAGTATGCAAACCAGAATCTTCATGCAGCCTGCTGCCCCCTCAAAATGTTCTGCCTTAGGCCTAGGTAGAAACAAACCACTGGTGGTACTGGTAGAGTATGAGAGGCACAAAACTTGGGCAGAGTTGAGAGGGCGGTTTGGAGTGTATCTGAAGAGTTGAGATGTAGGGAGGTTTTGTGGAGGGCTTTGTAACTGCGACTAAGGGTTGAATCTTATTCTTGAGGAGCCTGTGTAGAGGGAGCAACAGATGATGAGCGTTGGTGGAGTCTGGAGAAAGCATTCAGCATAGACTGGAGTAGAGATGGGTCACAAGAGGATTAGTATGAAGCTACGATAATAATGGTGTGACCTTATGAGAGCGTATCTTGGGTGAGGTAGGGATTATTTGTAGAGATGTTCCAGAGTTGGAGATAGCAGGATTTGGTTAGTGATAGAACATAGAGGTGGTCTGACACCAAGACATGGAACTTGAGGAGTGGGGCGATATTTGTCAGATTTCAGGTATAGAGATGGAGGAGGAAGGGTGGAGAAGTAACAGCTCTGTCTTGGAGATGTTGATTTATCTATACTGGTGAGTCATCCAGGAAGAGATGTGCGGAAGGCATTAGATAATACTTGTAGAATATATTGCTAATAAAATTAGATTCAGAAATGAAAAATGTCCATTTGTATGAAAAAGTGTTTTTTAATATCCCACAAGGAAAAAAAAAAAAAAAAAGGAGTCACACAAAGTTTCAAGAAATCTTGCTCCATTTTCAAGTTATAACAAACTGGTTCCTGTAGAGGACATCCCTCCCTTCTATCACAAGAACAAATACACTAGTGAAAGTTAGGACCAGGCAATGCCAACTGCTAATATACAGTAGGACAGTTTGTACTTCCCTTTTATTTAATATGACATTCCTATAATATATTTAAAAAGTTATAGAATTAAAAAAATAATTAATGAATAAAATGCTGCACAGAAAAAGAGATACATATTATATAAAATAAAAAAAAATCTGATTCAGTGCACTTTTTTTTTTTTTTTAAATAACTGGTGTTTATTAGTATAATGACCCAAAAGTTTGTATGACCATTATCAAATAAGATTAGAATAACTATATTCCTGATAAGTAGAAGTAGATGGACAGGTAAGGGAATCTAAAAAAGTTATTCCGGCCTCAAGGTTAATTATCTAACACTAAATTAAATTAGATTATTTTTAAAAATAATCTTTAAAAAAAAAGGTTTTAGTTTTGACCACAATCAGACCTCAATTTAAATACTTTAAATGTATTTTTAATCCAACAATATTGTGTGACCATTTGAATAGTCATTTTATGTTAAAATTATGTTTAAAACAAGCAACAACAAAAAACACAGAATTGGTTGTGTGATTGATATATGTTTATTATATACCAGCCTGATGAAGTTTGTCAGAGAAAAGTAGGATTGAAGAAAAAAAAAAACAAAAAAAAAAAACAGCAAGTTCATAAGAAAAGGGAATTGTACAATCATGGATATTTGGAATTCAAATCCTATTTTCACAAGTTTATACAGTAAAATGTAATAAATCTTACCATCAGATAACGGAGTGATGTTGATCACTTTGAGGTTCAGGGTAGGGAGAGGGATCACACACACACTCTTTCCAAGTCTTTGTATTGAAGGCAACGAGAAGGAAATTTCATATTTGTGCAAGATCTTCAAAAACCCCACCTGGAAAAATAAAGTTTAGATTGTAAAAGACATTTCAATCTAGACATGTTTGCAGGACACCTCGTCAATCAAATGGCTTTCCGTAGCCTCCTGAAACAAAATGTAAAATCATGACCCCAACAATAATGCACCTCATTATATCTCTGCTCTAGTCTCAAAATACTCTCCCAACCGCCCTCCTCACTCTGCTAATGACCTTCTTCTTTCCTCCTCTCTTATCCCCTCCTCTCACTCACACCTTCAGGACTTTTCCTCTGCTCCCCTATCTCTTTGGAACTCCTTGCCTCACTCCACTAGACTCCTCCTTCAAAAAAAGTTATAAAAATGAATCTGTTTTAAGAAGCTTATCAAATTCAGCCATAATATGAACAACTGCATACTGTGCAGCATTATATAATTCACACTCACCATCTACACGACAACATACAGGGCCTTTCAATTGCAAATTTGCTTCAATTACAAAGTGAATCAATTGAATTAGCCCGCAATTTACAGACAGGAAGACGATACCGTAAACCATGCATTCGTATGTAGCATTTCAGAGCATGATCATGATCTATTAAGCAAGGCCGTAACTACCAATTGAGAAACAGTCAATAGAAAATGAGACCGTCATCATTGACGTGGAGGTTACACGTCCATCAATTATCTGTTAGAGGTCCGGTATGCGATCAGATTCACAATACAGCAATGTACAAAATAATAAAAATTCGAAAATATAATGCTAGACCATGTTACACTAGTAGCATTTGGAAAGGTGTAGTGAGGACCCAGATACAGCCCATTCATACACAATCGTTTAGGAATCTAAAACTTCAACAAGGAAGGTCATATAACCTACAGGAAACGCTGATTAACCAGTATTTTTATGATATCACATTGTTCACAGAGTCTTGTATTCAATTAACAAATGTAAGTCAGATATGGGATTGATTCGATTGGTCAGCAATTTCGATGGTTATGAGGAATCATAAGAATCATGAATGGACTATCATAATATATAGAAGAGCAAATAAATTAGGTTACTCTTCAGAGATCTTTTATCTGTATGCAAAGGATTCTTGAGGTTTGGTCTCCCGAAGAGTCATAAGGTACTCCAGACATTGGACATCTTATGACTGAGCTGAAACGTACATATGAGGTTAGTAGTTTCTCCTGGTTTCTTGCCTGGTATTTTGGGATAGGATCAGTCTTATGAGCGAGACCTGACTCATACTACCGCATATCTCTTCCCCGTGAATGGCACAAGTGTGTAAAAAGAGGGTCTGCTCGCTGAATGGACTACTATGCCCATATAACTAAGCGACTTGAGTTATTAAATGTGAAATTAAACTCTCTACTCTTCAGGAGATGTTTGATAGTAGAAAACATTGTGGTTGTTGGGTTGCTTTTGATTAGCTCAGCTTTTGTGGCTTCCAAAGTCGGTTGCCAGCCAGTGGTCAATAAAGTAACTATCCTAAAACTTCAACAGCTCACCAGGAGTCAGCCATAAAGCTTCCTATAAATCAATAAAAATCAGCATATTTCTACCAACTGACATTTGGAGAACCTCTGTGTCATATTTAGAGATATTCAAGACATACAAATGGATGAAGAACACAACTGAAAAAGAACCAATATTTCCGAGGGTATCCATCTGCCTCTGGATACACTCTGAGCCTACAAATGGCTACATATACATATCAAATTTTATACAATATTCCAACCAAAACAATGTAACTTGATGACCTGGGGATATTAACGAGTCTACATAAGCAAATATAATTGGCTTATTCAAATCCCACAGGCTTGAGAAGATTAAGTAAGGAGAATAGGATGGATTAGAGAACTAAATCACTCAGACACACGGTACAGCTTTTAAGATACTGGAGGTGTACATCTATTCTTCGTATTTTCTATAATGCGCTTAAGCACAATCTATGTAGGTATATTTAATACTAGTTGTGTACAGAACTCATAGTAAAATATTCCCAGTAAGTATTCCTGTATTGTAGCCAAATATTCTTACAGTTTCATTGCAATAAAACAAATTGGGCTATGTAAAAGCATTAGAGTAGACACAATTGCATTATTTGGATCAGATTTGTGATCCAAGTCAACTTAATGTTAAAAGAACAAAGTTTGTGAAAGACGTCACATATTTGTGAAGTATGCAACAAACATATCTACATAAGCAATGAGCAAGAAAGCATTTGTTAAAACAAAACGTTAAATATGAGAGGCTCTGCAAGAGCCTTGGCCGATTCATACTTGGTCTGCTACCATTGCCTGGGAGGGTTATCCTACTGGGACTTGCTCTACAGGGTTGCTCTAATGTGCAGTGACAATCTTTCAATACAACTGAATAGAGATGTTATCCATTCCCCCACCCTTTTCTTCCAAGGGGTCTAATGTGATTGGGAATGAAATGCAAATGTTTGCCACCATTAAAAAGCAAAATTAATTTTTTTAGAAGAAAAATAAAAATAAAAAATTAAATTTTATAGTTATTTTAAAGTTTATGAAAAGATTTTGCCCACAGGTTTTCCAGTGAAAGACCTCACTCTAACTCCTCTTACCACTCGTAATCCTTCAGCCAGCATGAAGATTGACTCCAGAAGAAATCAACTGTGTGTGAGAAGTAGAGGGATATATAGGATATCTCCGAGGCATAGCTAAAACATACAATTTCTAGCCTAAGGTGCAGGACGCCAAATGGGATTTGACACCGCTATCAGAGAGCTCCTAAGATTTTTCAAAAACCTGTTTTCGGGCTGATAAACCATGTATATTAAAAATAAAGGATAATAATAAACAACAACAATATTATTATTAAGATTTGATTAGTAAAATAAATGCAATGTGCAGTAGGTCACTCTTCCGAGCCATATACCCTGGACACAACATGACTAAAGAAGAAGGCTTTACACCCAAGATTGTAGCCAAGCATACATACATAGAGCTTGTGGATGCTCCAGCAAAGAGAGTGCTTTTTGTCTGCAACTGAATTTAAATCTCACCAGTGGATGTTCACTATAGTTGGTTTATTTTTCCACAGGTGAAGAGAATATATTGGAAAAGTTCCATTGGGCAAATTAAGAATTAAAATAATGGACTGTTGTATCTAAAATTTAGAGACTTCTTATGTGCAAGATGTTTAGCATCTTTCTTTCTCTTAAAAACGTTATTTCAATAAGTGATATTTTTTTTACTAAAATAGATGCAACTTGACCCTTTGGTTCAGATTTGTGCAGAATTACAGCCTGACATCCATGGATTTGGCTCAGTTGTAAGGCCCATTGGAGCTTAGACCAGTATTCATCAACATGAGACCCAGGCACCAAAAATGGTTTGCTCCATGGGGTGTGAAAAAATATTGGGCACATTTCTCCTTTTTAAGATCAAGGTTGTTGTTTAGTTGATCAGTCGTGTAGAACTCTCTATGACCCTAGGGGCCGCAGCATGCCAGGCATCTGCTACTAACCCTCAGATCCCTCAAGCTAATGTTCATTGTTTCAATTCTCATCTTTCCATTTACCCCTCTGCAGTCTCCATTGTGTGTCTTCAATCTTTCCCAGCAGAGTCCTCTCTATGGAATCCTGTCTTGTCATATGGCAAAAATATTTGAGCTTTTGTCAAGCCTTCCAGTGAACAGTTAGTCTTTATTTACTGTATAATTTATTGATTGGATCATCTAGCAGTCCAAGGGACTCTAATCAGTTTTCTCCAACACCACAATTCAAAGGTATCAATTCTATGGCGCTCAGACTTCTTTAATATCCAGCTCTTACATCCGTATGATTCTACTGGGAATACCATAGTTCTAACTATGCAGACCTTATTATCTTTACTTTTGAATAACGTATTCAGACTTGCCATTGTTTTCCTCCCTAGAACGAAACATCTTCGAATTTCATGGCTACAGTCACTATCTGCAGATATCATGGATCCCAGGAAAATAAAAGTCTGCCACTGCCACCACTTCTTCCCAATCTAGTTGCTAGGAATGAAGATTGCCATTTGCCATGATCTTTGCCTTTTTAATGTTGAACAGCAGACCAGCTTTTGCACTCTTTCTCTGTCACTTTCATCAAAGGTTAAGGATACACAAAGCTCATTTGAGTGAGTGAGAACCGATCCTGGTCAGAAGCTTTGTACGTCAGGCCATCTGTGTTCAAGATATTTACATGGGATAATGCTTCCAAATTAATGGACCATGTGCACTTGCTTTTTATATACTAAATCCTTTATATGGAGTAATAATGGAAATTTACTTAAGTAAGATATCTAGCAAGCTGCAGGTGTCGCAGATATCTGTATATCAGTATGGAGATGCCAATATTTTGGGCAGACGTCCAAATAACAAAAGCTTATGAAAAATAATATGCTGAGATTTATGGTACAAGACAGAGCAAACAAAATGACAGCGCAGTACAAACAAATGGTCGAGATCCATTCAGAGTTTGACACTGTAAAGGGACGATTATCCCAAAACAAAGTTTTCAGTTATTCTTAAATAGCATGAGAAACTAGCTATAAAACAGTAAGTCATTATTTGACCCATACAACTTCAATCCCCTGAAACATTTCAGACAATACCTACACTAAAGATCTCTCTAGAAATGTCTTACACTCCCAAATTATCATGGACGCCTCCAAGGAATGAACAGCTAGCTTCATAACTTGAATTGTTATATATTCAGACTCAAAGTATTTAATACATACATACATACATACATACATACTGTCAGGGCTGTTCAGGTGAAACCCTTCAGGGGCAAAGTACCAGAGGAAGGCAAGTCTGAAGTAACAAATCCGAGGACATAGGCAAAGAATGGTCAGACAAGCCAAAGATCAGAGACCAGCAGAAATCCAACAAGGTCAATAACATTCCAGATCAGTCTGAAAGAACACGAATGGAGTAGGAACTGTAGCTGGAAGACACAGGATCAACCAGAAGTACTCCCAGTTATGGGAACCTACAACAGGCTGAGAGTAGGCTGGAGCAGCAATAAATAGCCCCAGATGAGGTGTGATTGGCTGGTAGAAAGACCGGGGCTTAATACCAACCATTCATGAGAAACGGTATCAAAAGCTAGGAGAGATACTTCTGACTAATCGGTCTGTAGAACACATAGCTGTTGTGGCAAGAGACTGTTGTACATGTCATACTCTTACTAAGCCATGAGACAGCCACCAAATCTGTAGCCAACTTTGGTCAGGGGAAGATTGTCCAATGAACAGCAGCCTAACAGAGAAAAATGGTACCAAACATTGAAATAAAAATGTGCTGCAAACTAGGTCTGCACATCTGTAAAGAGGACACATCAATGCATAACAACAAGCATAATATCAGAGGGTCATATTCATGCACATCCTCCAATATGGTTTACATAATACAATGTACAGTATTTGATAGGGGCTGATACATTGGAGGAAACCAGCCAAAAACTGCATCGAATGATGAATCTACACAGACATTCCATCATTGCACCCCAGTTGACACTTTGAAATCCCCAAAGTATTTTTATTTTTAGCTTTTAAATTGCGATTATTCTGGGTAACAAAAACATTTAAGCGAGAAAAAAAAAAAAAAAATTGGAAAATGAACATGATCACGTTCAACACTAAAGATACAGGACTTAACAGTGACTGGTGATTTTTATCACATTATCAAAATGTATTGTTATCGTGCCACATTCCTTATGTTTTATTATGGTTTTCTACTCCTTAATATGTGGGGATACTTCTGGCCATAACTTAGAATACTCTTGTTTTTTCTTAAGTAGTAAGGTTCATCACAACAATTAGATATTATGAAAGAAAAAATTACCACAGCAAAAAAAAAAACTTTATGCCAATGGAAACTTTTAACATGAGAAGTTTCCAGTAAATGGAGATTTTGATGGCGATAAACAGGTCTGAAAATTTAGCAACTGTCTGCTAAACAAAGCCATCAGCAACAACAGATTATGAATTTTGTAAGCAAGTTTTAATCATGAATTATAATCGTTATATATAATCAATGCCCAATTAAAAAATCTAACTCACATTGTCAAACCATTCCAGTGGCCTCTTTAAAAAACAGTCCTTTCCCAGTCGTTGCAAATGAAAGTAAAATGCCAAGAGCCTTCCACAATAGGAGACATTTTTAGAATTGCTTCCGATTGAGCTCACAGATCTGCAAGGTCTGTTTCAATAGCTTCATTAATGGAGGTGTTGATTTACAGCCAATAAATCCACCCATGGAGCACTCCAGTCGAGCCAAGTCATGACGGGTGAATGTCCTCCTTTAAATTCTTGTTCCAACTGATGGGGATTTGAGGCACACGCAAAGAATTAAAAGTTAAGACCTACTACTCTGTGCTTTTGACGTTTTTATTTTTTATTTTGAAGGACCACTGGAGATGGATATATATAATATTGTATGTGTATTTACAACAGTACTACACACCAGTCCCACTTCTAAGGTATATTGAAGACACTTGAAGGAGCTAAATTTACGTCTGCCATCTGTACTTTTATTAATAATATTTTGCATACTTATTTTTGGGGACATTGTTTCTTTGTCTGATTTAATACTATAGTTTTATCTGTACCCCCCCCCCCCCATCATCTTTTTGTTCAAATCTTCCCTTAACCCCTCCCCATGACACTCTTAGTACACAGGAAGTTATTAAAGCGTTTCCTCTCTCAGCAGACATTATTCCTGCACAGAGCCAATAGAACTACACACCAGTCCCATTGAATCACACAAATTTCTTTCAGCTGATCAATTAGGAACAGCTGCTAACTATTCCTAATTTAACCTAATTTTACCCTTCCTTCTATCTCCTGCTGGAGACACCTTTCCTAACCTGACATTTCCACTAGTAGTTACATTATGTGACCACTAGGGAAAGATAACATATTACACACCTGAGCAATTCACCTCACAATGTGACATACCTTCCTACCTAAGTAAACTTTCACTTTCTTCCTCACCCTTGCTATCCCCCATCTGTTCCTCCCCAAGTTTCTGCCTCTTCCATCCCCTTTAGATCGTAAGTAGCGAGTTTCCAATCTTGTAGGGTGCTTTGGAAAAAAAGCACTTCCTGCAAAGATTCTAAGCTCAAAACAGGGCCCTCCATTTTTCTGCAGTTTGTTAACATTGTATTCTTCCTTGTCGTTATCCCCTGTACAGCGCTACGGAATATGTTGGCGTGATACAATCAAAGAATAATAATAAAGAATAATAATAAAGAATAAAAGAATAAGAATATTTTTTTTTTTGAGAGATCAAAGCCATTAACTACAGATAAACCCCTGAAGCACTTGGTTCAGCGGTCTTCCATGCGGCCACCAGTATTAGGAGCATGCCTAGGCTCTTTTCATGCACCCAACTGCATGGAAGACAATGCACACAGTGTCTCAGGAGATTATCAGCAATGTATGGTAATGTTCATTTACTATAGGAAAATGCATTTTTAAATAAAAATTCAATCGATAGAGTACTTGGTCATGACCAAAGATGAACTGGATGCTTTTGGGTTTTTATTCAGATGTGGTCCTACAATGGACTTTTTGCGAATGCTGATGTAGACAGACTGTACGGATATCCAGGTGGAGTTATTGGTACTATATTTCATTGGGCCAGTCACCAAGGTTGTTGGGAGGAGGCCCATGTCTTGCACAATAATGCATCACCCACACAGGTGAACCCATGGGGGAAAGATACAATTGCACCTCTTGTTGACTGGCACGTACGTCAGCTCTACTCCTAATAGTACCACATCCTTCGCACTAACCTCCCAGACACCATAAGTGTTAATAACCATCCATGACACCATTACTTGGCTTATTTGGAGGTGAGGCCTTGAGGAAGTCACCCATGTAAATCTAACAAGCCATGGGACATAGTCTGGGGAAGACATGTCGTATCGGTCTTTGAGTTGTTTTCTTTGTTACCCACTTGTTGATGCGGGTAGGCATATGGGGTAACAAAAAGGGAGCTAGTTTTGGGGAATACAAGATAGAAGGTGTAAAAAAAAAAAAGCAGAGGGAAAAAAATAGATTAAGCTAGTTTTTAATTGTAAAAATAAAAAATAAAATGTTGATGTCTCTGCTGGACTTTGGAGAAAGGGATATGGTGTCAATTTCAGACTCTAAGAAATCCTTCTGGCCAATCCCTGTTCCTCCCACTCCATGCTCCCTCCACTGATAGATAAATAAACACACCCTCACAAACCATCTCTCATTTAGTGATGGAACAGACAAATTGGATTAATAAAAAACAAGTCAAAAGACATTGTATGTTTCTGGCTTATACAGCTGCTAAGGTTACCAGTTTGGTACATACTTCACAAACAGTTGTCACTAAACATACATAATCCAAACATGCTTTACCAGATTAATTAATTAAATGCTTTTGCTCTTCCTTCCATAAAAAAAGGTTAATTTATTTATTTTGGATATATTTGCTCTGATCCACAATACAAAAAGGCGAAAATGTGAATTCTGTGTGGCCATAGCAACAAGAAGAGCTGAAATTCTTAAATGCTTGAAAATGCTTGCCCTTTATTTAAACTATTTATTTTTTATTATAAAGTGGGTTCAAGGTAGGTGAAAAAAGTGAGAGGCGATTCCCTCATGATTTCTGCACAGTGTTGCATTTCATATTTCCATTTACTCTTATTGAATATCTTTGTTTGCATAGAAAAAAAATCTGAATATTAAGGTAGAATCATGAAGAATCAATAAAAATATGGATATCGGAAATTGTAAGGTATTAAATAAGTCTCCTTTGGCAAGAGAAAAAAAAAATTAACAAAATTGCATTGAACTTACTAAATTCTACTTTCAATATGGTCAAGAGGTCCTCTGCCGAGACTGGCCTCTAATTAATTGTAATACTGATTGATAGCACCTTACAATTATGGTTTCCTTTTGCATATGGATTCTGTTTCGCCAGACAGTCTTTCAGTGATTTCCGTCTCTCCGTGACCTCATGGCCCGCAACACACCAGAACATCTTTATGTCCATGGTCATGCTGATCCACTTGGTTTTCATGGCAGAGATACTGGAGTGGGTTGCCAGTTACTACTCCAGTGGGCCACAGCATACATATTCTCCCAGTACGGACCAAGCCCAACGCTGCTCAGCTTCAGAGTCTTTGTCTTTGGTATCGATCCCAGGTCAACAGAATCCTAACCACTGGAACACCAGGGAACCCTATATAGATAACAGGAATCATATGCAAAAGGAAATTATCCAGTAATGAGGTAATTAAGTACTGAAAACAGTCTGGTAAGGTGATCTGGACAGCCAAAATTTCAGTCAAAGCAATTCTTTACAAAAATTAAATTTTTTTCAATAACTTCCAAATGTAAACACGCATATTTTTATTTTTATTAGTACTTTACTATCCTAGCATAATTGTGACCTCTACTTTGAACTAGGTCTCCTATTTTAGTGTTCATCTTGAACACATTGTATGTTTCCTTTGGGTTCCCTGGTGGTCCAGTGGTTTGGATTCTGTGATTTCACCACTGCGAACTGGGTTCAATTCTAGTTAGTGAAACAAGAGGTCACACCACCCTGAAAACATGCAGGGTTGGACCTAGTTAGTACTTGGGTGGGAGACAAGCTAATAAGAGGGACTGGATGTGGTGTCCCTCTGGAGAAGGAACTGTCAACCTACCCCAGTATCTATGCTATGAAAACCAAGTGGATCAGCATGGTGTGTTACCGGTCCATGAGGTCACGGAGTCAGACACAACTGAACGACGCAAATAAAAAATAAATAAATATGGCCTCTATTCCCATCACCATCTTACATGAACAAAATCAGAGTTCCTCTTCTAAAACAGAGTTTATCTAAAAATGACTGGGCTAACACAGCTACTAGTGTTGATAATCTGTTATAAATTTCGCAAATATATAAAGTTTTTTCCCCAAGCTACAGTGCCCATATACCAATACAATATTGTACTAAAATACTAAATTTTTAGAAAGTCTAAGTAAATTCCAATCTATTTTAATCAAAGAAAAAATTATCTGCTTTTCCATAGTTCGAGAACAATGCCCTCCACCTACGGACCTAAAAGAAGGTTGACATTAAAAAAATGCTACTTTCTTCCATATTCGCATGATGTTGGGTGCCACTTTATTTATGAATAGCAGTGAAAATCTACATCACCAAATTTCAATCAATATTTTTTATTTACCTTTGTGTACTACAGCAAAACAGCATTTTCCTCAATGCACTAGTAAACTACAAAAGCAGTCACATTATGGTGAAACGACTTCAGTTATTTACTACTTGGATATTAGCCTTAGTCAGAATGTCTGGTGGGGGTCGGGGATAAATCTAGGTGTCGCAAGCAAGTGGTGAAGATGTTTGAAACCCACTATAGGTAGGTAGTTATGGGGTTATAAAGTTACATATGCCTACCCAACGCATTCAGTGTACCAGGAATGTATCAGACAGGGCTTGGCATTTAAAAAAAAAAAGTCACAATAAAGGAAAAGCTCTTGTTTAAGGGATCTGCTTCAAGATATGACAATAGAGAGCTTGAAGAAGCAAAGCAGAGCTCAATTTGCCCATAAAACTAACCCACCTAGGTAAGTTTGTTGTCAGAGTAACCCACTCAGAGAGCAGCTTCTTTTAGCTCACTATCGTCCTTCACAGGCCAGAGAACTAACCCACTTGGGTTAGTTAGTTCTCAGATTGGGTGCCTCAGACTCAGATTTTTTGACAGTCTATGCAATTGATTCTTGACGTTTGGTCTCCCCAAGGGTCAATGGGCACTCCAGACGTCCGATTCCTTCCTCACTGTGCCTTAGGGAGTATAGCTAGACCTCCCTGACGAGGCCCAAAAAGGCCGAAATATACATCTAGAGTTTGCCGTTTTTCCTGTTCAGGGAAGAATTGCCTGATATTTCAGGGCAGGATCACTCTTTGGAGAGATACCAGACTGTCCTTCACAGGGAAGAAATATCCTGTAGTATATCAAACAGCTAAAAGAGGGTGCTCGCAGAGTGGGCTACCAAACACATAGAACTCACTTGGGTTAGTTCATTTTCAGACTGATTGCCTCTGACTTTTTTTTTTTTTGCATTTGAGAGCTTGACCATACCATGTTATTCCATCTATTCCAGAGCCTGGTAACTATAACTAATATGTACACCTTTCTACATTTAATCACCATTTTATTTTAATTATCATCAATTGAACAGAAAGTGGATTTATACTATGTAAGGGGTTACATTTTTCTTTGTGATGAAACTGAGGTTTTGTGTGACTTCTATAATTGTAGGTAACTAAAGAATCCCACAGATTATTATATTTTAAATTGCCTTGCTGGTAGCAGTGTTTTATTCTAGATATTGGTCTGTAGGAGAAAATGAAAGCTATATGGACGTTTGTGGGATCTCATGCGTGTAAGTTTGTCTGATTGGGCATTTCATATCAAATCATTTTATTGATGAATGCTGTATATTTTAAATCAAAGTACATTGGAAACTTATGTGAGTTCCACCCCCAAGGCAACTACAGTGCCTTGCAACAGTATTCACCCCCTTGACTTTTTACCTATTTTGTTACATTACAGCCTTAAATTCAATGTTTTGTTAATCTGAATTTTATGTGATGGATCAGAACACAATAGTCTAAGTTGGTGAAGTGAAATGAGAAAAATATATACATAAAACTATTTTTTAGAAATAGAAAATTGGCATGTGCGTATGTATTCACCCCCTTTGTTATGAAGCCCATAAAAAGCTCTGGTACAACCAATTACCTTCAGAAGTCACATAATTTGTGAAATGATGTCCACCTGTGTGCAATCTAAGTGTCACATGATCTGTCATTACATATACACACCTTTTTTTAAGGCCCACAGAGGCTGCACCACTAACCAAACACTGCCATGGAGACCAAGGAACTCTCCAAACAAGTAAGGGACAATGTTGTTGAGAAGTACAAGTCAGGGTTAGGTTATAAAAAATATCCAAATCTTTGATGTTCCCCAGGAGCACCATCAAATCTATCATAACCAAATGGAAAGAACATGGCACAACAGCAAACCTGCCAAGAGACGGCCGCCCACCAAAACTCACGGAGCGGGCAAGGAGGGCATTAATCAGAGAGGCAGCACAGAGACCTAAGGTAACCCTGGAGGAGCTGCAGAGACTGGAGTATCTGTACATAGGACGACAATAAGCCGTACGCTCCATAGCAGAGCGGCCAGAAGAAAGCCATTACTTTCAGCAAAAAAAAAAAAAAAATGGCACGTTTTGAGTTTGCAAAAAGCCATGTGGGATACTTCCAAATATATGGAGGAAGGTGCTCTGGTCTGATGAGACTAAAATGTAACTTTTCATCCATTAAAGAAAATGCTATGTCTGGCGCAAACCCAACACATCATCCAAAGAACACCATTCCCACTGTGAAACATGGTGATGGCAGCACCATGCTGTGGGGATAGGACTGGGACACTGGTCAGAGTTGAGGGAAAGATGGATGGTGCTAAATACAGGGATATTCTTGAGCAAAACCTGTACCACTCTGTGCGTGATTTGAGGCTAGGACGGAGGTTCAACTTCCAGCAGGACAATGACCCCAAACACACTGCTAAAGCAACACTTGGGGGGTTTAAGGGGAAACATGTAAATGTGTTGGAATGGCCGAGTCACCGCCCAGACCTCAATCCAATAGAAAATCTGTGGTCAGACTTAAAGATTGCTGTTCACAAGCGCAAACCATCCAACTTGCAAAACTGCTCCAGCTCCTTCAAGGAGGAATGGGCAAAAATCACAGTGGTAAGATGTGGCAAGCTCATAGAGACTTATCCAAAGCGACTTGAAGCCGTGATTGCCGCAAAAGGTGGCTCTACAAAGTATTGACTTTAGGGGGTGAATAGTTATGCACATTGACTTTTTCTGTTATTTTGTCCTATTTGTTGTTTGCTTCACAATAAAAAATAAATAAAAAAATCTTCAAAGTAGTGGGCATGTTCTGTAAATAAATGATGCAAATCCTCAAACAATCCAAGTTAATTCCAGGTTGTGAGGAAAACAAAACACGACAAATGCCAAGGGGGTGAATACTTTTGCAAGGCACTGTATGTAGGCAGAGCATCCTACCCAATCAGCTGTGTGGAGTTGTGTCCTAGCAAATCATTGGGAGGCAGCCGCGATACTGACAAAACAGCTTTGTGTCAGGGAAATAGATACTATACATTGTTGTAGCGGACTCGGATTGTCCACAACTAATTATAAATTGCATTCTAATTGAGCTTGGCTTTTCAGGGGCGTTCCTTCTTAAAATTACCTGCCTGAAAACTGAACAAAATTCTGCAAACTTTGGGGTAAATTTATTAATGTTTATTTTGAGATTTTAGTGTAGGAAATAATTTTTGCATGAAACAGATTCTCCTCTACAGATTTATAGTCCTTGTATGGGAGGGATAACTTGCGTTTTGTTGTTCTCATCCAAACCCACACAGTCTTTGTCGTCATAACACAACTTCAATCTTGGCTTCAAATGATAATGTATTGCAGGATTAATACTTACTTATCAGATAAACTGATAAACTGAATGTGTATTGGGATAAATAACAATTTATGTTGTATCCAACAAAAGAGCAGAATTTTCCTCCTATTGCACTTCCCCGGCTGTGCCTTCCAAATAACCCTGAGCAGCCAGTGAGGACGATTCCTGTGGTGCTCCAATATTATTACTATTACACTAACAACATGGGACATAATTTGCTTTAAGACATAGCAATTTCCTCCAGCTCTCACACACTATCCGCATACAAAGCTACGGTGTTAGGCACAATAATACTTCTATTTTACCTGTTTTATTTTCTCATTTATCACAGTTAATCTGACTCATTTATGATTGCAGCAGGAGCAAAAAGAAAAGGAACACTGAAACTACAGTTAAATTCGTCCCTGATTTTCAAAGTGTCATGTACCCAAAAAGGTACATAATGTTATATTTGAATTGTGTTACGATGTCTCATAAAAACATTTTGTTCCTAACAGAGAAGGTTTGCCATTTTGTGGTCAGACATTTCACATATAAAAGGTTGTCGAATTGTGTTCTGTTTACAGAATTCCAATATTTTATTCCCAAAGTAGAACACTTGTTGGCTGTAATGACTTTCTAAAGATGCCATATTGAGCCTGATGAAGGCTTTTAGCAAACTTTTTCCATTCTCAGTACCTTTTTCATGCTGCTGGTTGTTTGCATATTGACAACTATGGACATTATAGAGAAAAAATATATATTTTGTATCTTCACTTTATCTAATTATTGCACTCATTTGTATTCGCTCATTTGAACCCTATATCCATGCATGGCACAGTAGACAAAGCATATATTTTTGCACTCCGTTTTCTAGATTTTCTAAAATGTAACAAGTTCTTAAGGAGATAGAGGTACCAGATCTGTATGTGGACCAAGAAGCCACGGTCAGAACTGAACATGGAACAGAATGGTTCAAGATCGAGAAAGTAGAGCGGTAAGGTTATATACGGTCACCTTGTTTATTAAACTTAATCAGGTGTAAGGCCGGACTCGATGAATCCAAAGCCGAAATGAATATGGTTGGAATAAATATCAACAACTTCCGAGAGGCGGATGATACTACTCTGATGACTAAAAGGGAGCAGGAACTAAAGCTTAGATCTTTAAGATATGTTGTGCTCTCCAAGCTTAAAATAAAGAAACGTGATTGATGTCCTAGCTTTGATTTCTTGATTAAAGTATTGGTTATGGAAGAGGCACATTTTCCCTCAACAACATTATTATTTTTTATTATCCTTTATTTGTAAAGTGACAAATTATTCTGTAGTGCTGTACAGGGGTTAAGTACAAGACAAAAACAATATTAACACATTGCAAAAAAAATGGAGGGTGACTTTCATTAAGCCTTAAATCAAACATACTACATAGTGCTCATTTCCCAAGCACCGACACAAAAGTGAAAACTCACAAACAAGGACTTTTATTTCATGTCAAAAATGTATTCTGCAAAAGAAACCAAGGACCATAAAGCACTAAAACGGTTATCTGCGAGTGACAGTACATCAAGTTGTTTCCGAACCTCACAATAATGCATAATGTTCACTGTAATCATATTTAAAATTTGCTAAAAATAGTATAAAATGTTTTTGGATTGGAAAGAAAAATAAATAAATTCTTGTTTACCCGTCTACCCATTATGTGCAATTATGCTGCAATGGTTTCGCTCTGATCTACTTTATAGGTGGGAGGAAACCTTGAAACTGTGGAATTGTAATCTGTACAATGGAGAAAAAGCACCTAAAACTTCCAGCACTTTCCACAGGGCTAATGAACATGAGCTTGAGGAAGCCAACAGATGGGCGCAACGTGCTGCAGTTTCGGACACCACTGATTAAAACAGCTAAACTTTATATAACAAGTACACACTACTTGGAAAGGAGGCAGAACCAGCTCCTGCAGTTAAGAACTACGGAGTAGAACAACCACTTAAAGGCTGTT
>CM050163.1:26628135-26713135 GCA_027410445.1 Discoglossus pictus | reverse complement strand
GGAGGGTCATCCTGATCTTGGCAATGTCATGTGGTGCAATATTTTCTCCACTCATTAATGATGGTCTTTGGTGCACTGTGATGCATCCAATGCATTTGATATTTTATACCCTGCCTCCTGAATGGTACTTTTCAACAATAAGATCTAGTAGATGTTTTCTTATCTCCTTATGGACCATGGCTATCCCAGCAGTTTTACAGAAAATTGGAAATTACTTTGAATGTGATTGGTTAACTCGGAAGACCTCTAGAGCCCCTATTAAAGGGTGTGCACATTTATGCAGCCAGGGTGTTGTACAGAAAAACCTGTAGTTTCAATACGGGTGGATAGACTTTTTATATCTATTGTAAATATTAAATTACAGAGGGGAGGAAAACAATATATTTTTATATACCGTAAATGTTTGTTTTTTATTTTTGTCCGAATAGTTCATTTAATTATTTTGCACCATGAGGAAAAAGGAAAGATAAGATAAAAGTGCTTCTGACCGATCCATCTCCAATCACTCATCTGCTCCTTTACTTTTAGGAAGTCTCACCAGACTACCCATTTACTACAGGATTAAGTTCCAAATCTTGATCCTTGCCCATACCACACTGGCCTTCATGACTCCCTAAGCACCCACTGGGCTCCTTTTCCAACACCATCTTGACATCTCCAGAGATTGAAAAGGAAAAAAAACAAGTATTCAATAATACCTGCGATTGGCTGAGGAGTCAACATGGAAGTCTCACTGTAAAGAAGATCTAGCAAAGGGTTGGGGCATTTTTGACATGTGGGGCAGCTTTAGAGTAAGTTCACGAAAACTAGGAACCAGAAAGAGGTATTGGTATATTCAAGTGTGGAGGAGTTTAAACAGGGGGGGATTTATGGTTCCATTAAAATTTGCAGAAGATTGGAAGAACCCTGAAGAGTAGTGGGCTTCAATAGGAGTTTGTGGTAGAGACCCATTGTGAGCACTGCTGCAACCCCATGCCCAGTGTGCACCTTTCAGGCTTATGATACAGAGGAATTATAATACCATTTCAGAACATAGTTTTTAATGGATATAATAAGGTTAAGACTGTTTTGAGAACACAAAAAAAAAAAAAGAAAAAAGAGAAATGTACCCTAATGCTCATATTAAAAAAGGGACAATGTAGTCCTATATGACTCCGTATTAATGTCTGGTAAGGTAAAATGGATATAGACAACATTATATTTATTTAATTTTAAGTTACCTGGAAGTTATTTAATTCAGTAATTTTAACAGATCTCTCCATATCCCTGTGCTGAAGTCATGATTTGTCTGTTGAGTGATTTCAGCCAAATGAAAGAAATACTTAAGTCTCAACTCCTAAACGTTAAACATCTGCAATACAGCTCCAATGGCTTCCTCACAAACAATGCGAGTCATACGACAGCAGGGAGGTAGACAGACCCAGCACCTCAGGCAGGTATCTAGATACTCTCATAATTTTCTAGAACATAAACTGGCTCTTATAATTCTATTTCTTTAGAACAAAGAATACTGGACTACAGTGTCCTTTTAAAGATGCAGGCAATTCAACATATTCTAAATAAATAATATACTACATGATTGGAGGGGATTTTGCGCTTTCCAACAACGTCTACAAATCTATACTGGAATGCAGTAGCCTAGTTGTACTGTAAATAGTGACTTAATGATCAGAACTCAGGATACAAATATTGATCGCGCTAAATGGTCATGACGCTGGAGGCGAAGCAGAATAGAACACTTTGTACCCTCACTTCATACTAAAAAATAAAATAAAAAGACAAAATAATAAAAAAATGTGAACAAAAAAATTGTAGTTTTGAAAGCAACCATAATATTTAATTGTCTGTTATTTATTTAGCCATTATAAAAAATGGCTCTTTCTGTACAGGTTACACTGGGTATTACTTTATTGTTTTTTAGAAATAATTGACAAATTTTTCTATGTCTTTTTAAAATAACATGGCTATACATTGTACTAGCAGTATTTTAGTCTATAGTAAATATTTTCTGACATTTTTAGAATTGAATGTGCTGCTCATGTATGCCAATTTGCAACTCGGAGAACTTGATAAAGGTGGGAAGAGGTCTAACTGCCAGATATCATTGGGGGTCTTTATTTGGCCACTACAGAGACAGAACGCAGGCTGTAATACTAATTGGCACATCAAAGCAGGTAATGAATATGTCTTCGCCACTTATTTGCATATAAAGAAAGCAGCATGGAATTTCCCAGAATTAATTCATTATAGATAATATGGAGAACACAACAGATATTTTAAGCTATTCTTAAAGAGCATGAAAAACTAACAAAACTTTATTTTGGGGCGACAGAGTCCCTTTAAATAGGCCTGGGTCACAATCTCTTATAATTAAAGGGCCATTCAACATGAAAACATAGGAGCAAGTGCCCTCATGCTACCTAGTATAGTATTCTATGGGGGTCGGTGTGGATCATTATCATAAAGGACCCCCATGGCTATGGTTAGAGACCCCATAGGATGTTTAATGGATCTCCCACACCACAAGAGAGATTTATATAGATAGATATGGCTATAGGAGGATGCTAGATTAACGTGTTCCCTTTAGTTAGCGGGTACCACTCCATAATGTTTCTACTGAAACTACCGAGATTCAGACTCAGAGCTAAAGAGCTCCGGGTAAACCCCCGTGGGTAAGGTTCAGTACATTCTTACAAGAAAAGTAATTTCAGCGATTACTTATTATTATTATATTGTGAGGAAATGAATATTATTATTATTATTATTATTATTATTAAAAATCTGGACCACTTGCCCCCCCACACCTGATCTGAAGTGCATATTTATGGTACTCTACCTTGACTAAGTAAGACCCGTCTTCTTCCTGGGAGACCATAACGACAGAGTCGTGTAGCTTCTCTTCGAAGTGCACATGGTTATGAGGCCCCTCCTCATGAAACCCAGTGGCAAAGCGAACTCCAGCCACTTTAGGCTTTGTACCTGAAAAAAAAAAGAAGTTCAAAACACGATCTCTTATTTTTTTTATTCACAATACTTTGTTAGAGATGGGACTTTAACAAAAATGTTATGTAATAGAGGGTTATATTCTTAAGATTCCTTCTTACGTCAGCTAGCTGAAGCTGCCAACAGATCCCAGTATCCTCAGGATCCCTACAAATACAGGCCCTCAGGGAGCTTTAACACTTGTGATGTCGGCTGTACACCTTGATCTCTAAAGTTCCATACGGTCTCCTCAACCAACTCTTCTTTATTGATGCACATATTTAAGCCAGCCAGTCAAGAGGCCCACGGGTGGCATCATTTGGCACTAGTTATTGAAGCCTCACTGGGGCCATATGGCGTCCTGCTTTGCTGGTGCATGTTGACACTTTCCTCCACCCCATACCCACAGAATATACAGTAAATAATGGCTTTTACCAAAAACTCATAATGATTTTCAACAAAATGTATGGTTTGCCAGCCCCCCAAAAAAGGTCAAAAATTGTACAATTATCTGACAAGAGGAGGATATGAATACATTTGTATTAAAGTACAAGAAGTAAACAGTCAAAATGATCTACTAGTGATGGTTTATGCATATGCAGCATACAGTGGAGGAGCTAGTGGAGGGCCCCAGTGCAAAACAAAAAAAGGTATTGCTCCCCCAGGTGCCAATTCGCTCAGCACCACCTTTCTGCCCGCCCCACTAGTAGAAGACCCCTTCCAAAAGTACCCCATCCTCCAAAACCCACATTGGTCTCTCTGAATACCCCAAGAACTTCCCAAAATCAGCTCTACTCCCCATGGCTTCCTTGCTGCTCCTAACTGCCAACATGAGATACTCGTCCCCACCACTTACAAGAATAATACGGGGGGGGGGGAGATCTTACTCAGGACTTCAAATGGCTTTTAAACAACGACCATTTTACATATTTATACAGACTTTAAGCATTTAAAATGCAGAGAATAATTCCCAGAGTCCATCAGTGTTAGTCAGCCAAGGTAAAGGAGTTGTCAAGAGAGCCAAGTGAGAATAAGATGCAGAGTTCACACCTCCACGTCAAGAAAAAAAGGTGCCAAATCTAACAAACAACTTGTGGTAAATTACAAAATGTATTGTATATATATATATATATATATATATATATATATATATATATATATATATAAATACATACATACATATATAAATACATACATACATATATACACACACACATCAGTTTTGGGCACTTTGTTTCTAACATTACATTACATACAGGAAAGGAAGTGTGATCCTATGGTACAAAGTCAGCAAGTAATCAAATATATAAAAATGCTGGGCTTTCTTGGCTGTCCCTATACTATAGCAAAGGTGAAAGACACAGTTACTTAAAGGACCACTGTAATGCATTACAAGTAAAGCTCATAGACTAAAACAGTATGCAATTTAAAGTAAATAAAAGTGACTTTTTTTATTTAAAAAAAAAATACATATATACATACATACTAAAAACTCACAGCTACTACAACACATAAAGAGAATGTCTCCTATAAGTGCTATATGAAGCCGTGCTGCAATGGGAGCGGACATTTTGTTTCCGATTCTGCAAGACAGGAAAGATATTGAATGCAGAGCTCGATTCAGCTGCCTTAGAGGGACATGGAAGGCTCCTGGATTTTACTCCATATAGAATATCCCGGTGTATCCATTTACTTTTTTTTTTTTTTTTTTTTTTTTTTTTATTAAGAAGGGTTTAGAAGTTCTACCTAAAGTCAAACAAATAGTCCCTGCATGAGTCTGACGTCTGTAGTATATGCAGACACAGTCTCTGTAGGGCTGGGTGTGCAGTATAGTGTCCTAGCCTATCAGGCACTCACTGATTGGTTAGTAGGAGACAACACAGCAAGTACTACAGAATCTGCATCTTCATGAACTACAGAGGGCAGGCATGTATTTGATTGTAGGCTGTAACAGATCTTATAAGCAGTTCTTAATAAAATAAAAGTACATAAGTAAATAGATACACAGGGATATTATATGCCTAGCAACATCCAGGAACCTTCCATATCCCTTTAAACATGAATGTTTTCAAATGATAATCTTATCAGTATTCAAGGTCCCTCCATGCCAAGACAATTATTTCACAAAACAAAGCAAAGGCCAGTGCAACATATACTTATTAATACTACATGTATTTTTTTCTTTCTGAAATCAGTTTTTACCTATAATAAAAAAGGTACTACATGGTTATATTGTTGGAAATGCTGTCAGCAGAGACATTTAAAAGCTTTATTAAATTTAAAACCAATTTATGGTTTCCATTTTATTTTATTGATTTGGTACTTACAACAGTTTTATTTAAAATAATTGCATTAATTCTTATAATTGGGTCAGAGCCCTAAATGTGCTCTCCTTATTTCTTCTTTAACCTTTGCAAGAAAGCTTATGATGTACAAAAAGTGGTTATAAAAATTGTGATTTAAATTACTGTGGCAAAAAACAGCCACCTAGTGTTATTACAAAGACAATGTGTGATGTTATGAGTATATTACATTGTAGTTGTAGCCAGTTCATAAGGAGTTAACTGCATTTGGATGTTATGATGTCATCGTAACTGTCATGTTGTGAGTCCGTTATTACATTTTGCTCTGATGGTTGATACATAAAATAGGTATATCTGTCATTTTAGAGAAAGATAGAGATAAAAGCATGTGACCAAGGTACGTTAAATATTAAAACCCATAACCCAATGAATACACAACATATACATTGGGGTATAACCAGGGCACAGCTTTATTATCATAACATAATGATAACATAACAATTAACAAGAAGGAGCTCACCCTCCCAGAGGCCCAATGGAACCCAGTGCCCAAATGGACCTCTGGGCCCACCATTACCGGATAACTTACCAACGAATGAGCTCCAACCTAAGGCGAATGCATGCTGTGACAATTGCCTAACCTATAGGGAGGGAGGGCGGGCCGACAATTGCCTAACCTATAGGGAGGGAGGGCGGGCCGACAATTGCCTAACCTATAGGGAGGGAGGGCGGGCCGACAATTGCCTAACCTATAGGGAGGGAGGGCGGGCCGACAATTGCCTAACCTATAGGGAGGGAGGGCGGGCCGACAATTGCCTAACCTATAGGGAGGGAGGGCGGGCCGACAATTGCCTAACCTATAGGGAGGGAGGGCGGGCCGACAATTGCCTAACCTATAGGGAGGGAGGGCGGGCCGACAATTGCCTAACCTATAGGGAGGGAGGGCGGGCCGACAATTGCCTAGCCTATAGGGAGGGAGGGCGGGCCGACAAATGCCTAGCCTATAGGGAGGGAGGGCGGGCCGACAAATGCCTAGCCTATAGGGAGGGAGGGCGGGCCGACAAATGCCTAGCCTATAGGGAGGGAGGGCGGGCCGACAAATGCCTAGCCTATAGGGAGGGAGGGCGGGCCGACAAATGCCTAGCCTATAGGGAGGGAGGGCGGGCCGACAAATGCCTAGCCTATAGGGAGGGAGGGCGGGCCGACAAATGCCTAGCCTATAGGGAGGGAGGGCGGGCCGACAAATGCCTAGCCTTTAGGGAGGGAGGGCGGGCCGACAAATGCCTAGCCTATAGGGAGGGAGGGAGGGCCGACAAATGCCTAGCCTATAGGGAGGGAGGGCGGGCCGACAAATGCCTAGCCTATAGGGAGGGAGGGCGGGCCGACAAATGCCTAGCCTATAGGGAGGGAGGGCGGGCCGACAAATGCCTAACCTATAGGGAGGGAGGGCGGGCCGACAAATGCCTAACCTATAGGGAGGGAGGGCGGGCCGACAAATGCCTAACCTATAGGGAGGGAGGGCGGGCCGACAAATGCCTAACCTATAGGGAGGGAGGGCGGGCTGACAAATGCCTAACCTATAGGGAGGGAGGGCGGGCTGACAAATGCCTAACCTATAGGGAGGGAGGGCGGGCTGACAAATGCCTAACCTATAGGGAGGGAGGGAGGGCCTAACCTATAGGGAGAGAGGGCGGGCAAACACGATGTCCCAGCTCTTGTGTAATAAAAGAGCGGGAAACTCCTCTATTTGTAACTCTCCCTACACTCCACCTCTAATGACCCTTAATACTCCCCCAGCACCTAGCCCGGTCAAATGCCCCCTCCTCCTATTCTGTATCCAGGGGCAAAATTATTTTGCCAAGCCTGCTTTTTGCCTCCTGTGTTCCTGAGGTCCTGAACTTGACCCTGGCAAGATCCAATGGGCTTTAGAATAAATAAACACACTGAAACAGCGTTTCTTGGGAAAATTACGGGCCACAGCTTTATTAAAGCAACCATAAACCAATTAACATAATTAACATGGTTAAATCACAACTCAAATAACATCCCGGAGGAGGAGCCTGGCCCGGTCAGTAACCTCACGCCCTGGGCCCGCGCCCAGAGCCTCCCAGTGCTTTCCTAAGCACGCCCATGAGGCAGGGCAACGCCCACTTAAGCCCGTGGGCCGGGTGCCTCACCTTCCGCCAACCAAAGACATTCCTATTTGCATCCTAACTTAAAATTCACAGAATCCTAACCCTTCAACTCTTTTCCACCCCCTTTTTTTTTTTTTTTTAAACCTAGCTTAAGCTTCCTGAACTTTGCTCAACCAACCTCGCCCTCTAGACATACCTTACTACCATATCTGCTACTTTCCTATCTGACCACCATTTAAGGGGAGGGAATCAGCTCAATGGCCGATGCGGAGTGAGGAGGAAGCCCGCGAAACGGGCTTAAGTCCCTCCTCCTCCCAGCCAATCAGCATCACCCATGCTACGCCAGGTCACGCAGCGCTGCGTCAGACCTGGCGTGCCTGGGCTGCCTCCGCGCCGGCCAGATGTCCTGGCCTGAACAAGTCAGAAATGCTGAGACTGTAAGAACCCAGACCATTCAGGGGTGCCCCTATACTAGTAAGCAGAAGGGTTAAGGGGTGGACATGCCCCACTCACTCCTGGGGTCATAAAAAAAGTTTTACTTAAAATAAGCGCAATAATTATTATAATTGGGTCAGAGCCCTACATTGTATACGCTCTCCTTATTTCTTCTTTAACCTTTGCATGAAAGTTTATGATGTACAAAAAGTGGTTATAAAAATTGTGATTAAAAAATTACTCTTAGATTAAGGTTGGGTTCCCTGGTGGTCCAGTGGTTAGGATTTGGTGCTTTCACCGCTGTAACCTGGGTTCAATTCCAGTCAGGGGACCAAGGGTTCACACCACCCTGAAACTGAGCAGGGTAAAATAGAAAAGAAGGGGCAAAATACACAGGTAAAATGCACCCACTGAGATAAATAACTTTAATGGGATAGCCACCCCAAAATCACGCTGTTTTTTTTTCTTCAAATTTTTGATCATGACAAACTGGCCATGTGTTGTGTTATCCATTTAAAAAAAAAAAAATTAATCCTGGGAAATTACATTAATTAACGGTTTTTATGTGTTTATTAGGATTATAATCTGTTTGTTTGTGTAGTGGTCAACATAAAGACCTGCAATGTTATCTGGCAGTTAGACCCCTCATGGAATTTATCAGGATTGATTCACTTTACGGTAAATAAATTGATAAAATATATAACCAGTTTTAAATGTTCTGTAAAAAAATAACCTAAAAAACTATTTGTTTCCAAAAAGGGACCATGTTGCCCCCAAATCCCCACCTGTAATCATTTTGCAGGGATTGTGTATTTACACCTGATTTATGAACAAAAAGGCGCCCCACAGAGACGCCAACATTTATATTCACACATTTGAAGGAAGGTAGTTTGGATTTCTCTTTACAAAGTAACACGCGCGTCTGACACCGCGCCAAGGTGTAAAGTCGTCTTCACAGATAAGATCGGTCACATTTTAAAAGCAATGTCAAATTTTAAACAAGATAAGCTTTATATCCTCAGTCTTTATTACTAAAATTATATACAATTTTTTACATATTCTGTTCTCATCTCAAAATAACTAAAAAAAAACCCTCAATACTCAAAAAACCCTCCCCTCTGCTAATTACCTTCTTTTCTACTCTTATCACCTCCTCTCACTCCCATCTTCAGGGCTTCTCATGCTGTCCCTACTCTATGGAACTCCTTGCCTCGCTCCACTAGACTATCCTCCTGTCTCAGGTCCTCCAAAACCTCACTAAAACACATCTGTTTCATGAGGCTTATAACCTCAGGCTAAATAAGTCCATGTCCGCGAGTCCGGGATGTAGGCCGTAATTCAGTGGGCCCGCATGCTATTAAAAAAATAAATAAAATAAAATAAAAATCGCAAAGCCCGCAAGTCCCAGCCCGTTCGCTTGCTTTAGAAGGGGGAATCTGAGCAATTGAATAGCGATTTTAGCGTTCGGAACTCTTGCGACCGTGAAAGATTAAATGCTTGGAAGGGCCATTGCAAGAAATCGGAGGCCGGAGCCCGTAACCCAGTCAGAGCCCGCAAAAGGATGCGAATTGAATAGCAAAATAAGTTACGTCCTCTATTTCCGAAGCCCAGCTCTCCCGATGCCTCAATTGAATGAGGCTCCTCTGTTTAATCTATATTGATATTGTTTTTACCTTGTGTGTGGGGCTGCATAATATGTTGGCACATTATAATATAATAATAATAAATATACATACATACATTTATATATATATATATATTTTTCACATTAGAGAGTCTAATTGCCTTTATCCTCCCAGTAGAGTTTTTGCAGCTAATGTACGTGACCTCCTTTCTCTGTGTCTGGTTGTGGGCGCGTGCCGACGTCGTGTTACAGATCTGATAAGGCTCAGTGTGGCATGATAAGAGGGGGCCGGCGATAACCTAATTATGGGAAGCCGTGCTAATGTAGTGAGTGAGGAAGTGCACCCTGGGGATAAGTCTGAATTTTTATACGTGCGTCTAATCAGTGCTGAAGCTCTCACTTTGTCTGCATCGTGTTATACACATGTCTGAGCTCTGCTGATCCGCACCTTTGAGAAGCGCACACACAAAAATAAAAAAAGGATATATATCCCCTTTTGCATCACTACCTTGAAGGGTCTTGTGTACCTCAGTGAAGCGGTGGTCACCCATGATTGGCTGGTCAATGCAGAGAGGTCATATAAATATATATTATATTTACACACACATGCATACCATATTTTTCCATCTATAAGACCATGTATAAAAAAAAGACAACCCCTATTTTTGGAGCCCAAAATTCAGAAATAAATAAATATGCAAATGTGTATTTTATAAGTTTTTATTGTGTTGAAAATCATGACAGAAAGTGCCCTTAAATATATGTGCATCTATTGTCATTCCAGATCAATATCCTTGTGATCACATAACTTACAGTGCCTTGCAAAAGTATTCACCCCCTTGCCTTTTTCCCTATTTTGTTACATTACAGCCTTAAGTTGAATGTTTTGTTAATCAGAATTTTATGTGATGGATCAGAACACATCCCCTGTCTCTCTTTGCCCCTTCTATCCCTCCCCTGTCTCTCTTTGCCTCCTCTCTCCATCCCCTGTCTCCCATTCTCCCCATCGCCCTCCCCTGTGTCTCTTCCCCCACTCCCTCCCCTGTACCCCCCTCCCTCCTCTGTGTCTCACCTACCTCTACTGGCTCCCTTCCCCCATCCTCTCTCCCTTCTCCCTGCTTGTGACCCCCACTTCATTACCTACTGGGTTCCCCTGCACATTCCCCTGTACTTGAAAGTGCCTTCTTCTCCCACTGGATCTCTGCATATGGCTGTGTGGGGAGCATCAGTGGCAAGGTCAGTGGCAGGGTCCTGGCAGTGCTGGCTGGGTGTCTGAGCTTCCCCGCAGCCTGGGGTGATGTGGGCCGCATCAGTGGGGCAGGGGGAGCCGTGCAGGCGCCTGGGGTGATGTGGGCCGCTGGGGAGCATTAGTGGCAGGGTCAGTGGCAGCATCAGTGGCAGGGTCCTGGCAGTGCTGGCTGGGTGTCTGAGCTTCCCTGCAGCCTGGGGTGATGTGGGCCGCTGGGGAGCATCAGTGGGGCAGGGTCAGTGGCAGGGTCCTGGCAGTGCTGGCTGGGTGTCTGAGCTTCCCCGCAGCCTGGGGTGATGTTGGCCGCTGGGGAGCATCAGTGGGGCAGGGGGAGCCGTGCAGGCGCCTGGGGTGATGTGGGCCGCTGGGGAGCATTAGTGGCAGGGTCAGTGGCAGCATCAGTGGCAGGGTCCTGGCAGTGCTGGCTGGGTGTCTGAGCTTCCCTGCAGCCTGGGGTGATGTGGGCCGCTGGGGAGCATCAGTGACAGGGTCAGTGGCAGGGTCCTGGCAGTGCTGGCTGGGTGTCTGAGCTTCCCTGCAGCCTGGGGTGATGTGGGCCGCTGGGGAGCATCAGTGGCAGCATCAGTGGCAGGGTCCTGGCAGTGCTGGCTGGGTGTCTGAGCTTCCCTGCAGCCTGGGGTGATGTGGGCCGCTGGGGAGCATCAGTGGCAGCATCAGTGGCAGGGTCCGCATTTGCGGGCCTAAAGTCCGTAGTTGCTGGCAAGGAGTTAGCAACAACCCGCATGCTCACAACTATATATGTGATTGTTAATTGATCCAGAGGAATTGGGAATAAAATTACATACATATATTTAATTATTTATTAGGTACTTATACCTCACAACGGCGAATAAAAATGTTAAAAACAAGGATAGAAAGGGTATAATAAAAACAGAGCCTTCCATAAGGCCAAAATTGTGTAGGATAATCAATATCTCCGGAGCGTAAAAAGCTAGTATTGGTTTTATTCAAATATAAAGTTAAGGCTTGCTTTCGTTTTTGTTCTAAACGCTCAATAAAGTCATTTGTATGGTTTTTAAAAACCAATTATATGTTTTTAAATAGCTTAATTCAACGCATATAGACGCTGTTTGTTTAGGCCTTGCTCTGTTCACCACGCGCTCGTCTAATATTAATCGCTCCAGTACCCCCTCTTAGTATACACCTTCTCTCCCCGAATTCACTATAAGAAATTTATTTTATTAACGTGGATGTCTGTGGCAATTATTATGCCTTTAATAGCCCCTATTCAGTCTTAAAGGGGTTATACTATGTATACATTAGTCTCTGACTAACTGTGATAGTGATGGGAGTTTGAAAGTAGGTTGAATTAAGCAATTTAAAAACATATAATTGTTTTTTAAAAACCATACAAATGACTTTATTGAGCGTTTAGAACAAAAACGAAAGCAAGCCTTAACTTTATATTTAAATAAAACCAATACTAGCTTTTTACGCTCCGGAGATATTGATTATCCTACAACATTTTGGGCCATTTTGGCCTTATGGAAGGCTCTGTTTTTATTATACCCTTTCTATCCTTGTTTTTAACATTTTTATTCGCGGTTGTGAGGTATAAGTACCTAATAAATAATTAAATATATGTATGTAATTTTATTCCCAATTACACTATATGTTATCTATGGTAAAACCATTAACAGAGTGAAAAACTCTTGGGATCTAGAAAATCCATTACTCTCAAATTGATCCAGAGGAAGGCAAACAGAAAAAAAAAAAAACATTGAAACTTTGCCAATTGTCTCATAAGGGGAAAAAAAGCAAAATTCCTTCCTGGCCCCAGAAACTGGCAATCAAATTTCTCCCTGGATCAATATTCCTTCGCTAGTTATCTAGGATAGCCTTGAATGCCCTCTTTATTCAAAAATATATCTAACCCCTTTTTGAAGTTATCTATCGAATTCGCTGTTACCACCTCCTTTGGTAGAGAATTCCACAGTTTAACCACCCTAACTGTGAAGAACCATTTTCTTTGTTTAAGGTGAAATCTTTTTTCCTCTAACCTCAAAGGATGTCCTCTTGTCAGTTGAAAATCTCTTGCTACAAAAAGTTCACTTGACAAAGCCTTATACTGACCCTGGATATATTTATATAAGGTAATCATATCCCCTCGTAGACGCCTTTTTTCTAGCGAAAATAAGTTTAGTTTGGTTAGTCTTTCTTCATAACTTAGCCCCTCCATTCCCCTTATTAGTTTTGTTGCCCTTCTCTGTAGTTTTTCCAGCTCTAAAATTTCCTTTTTATGAAGTGTTGCTCAAAATTGTACTCTATATTCCAAATGATGGTGTACTAGGGATTTGTATAGTGGCAGAAGTATATTTGCTCCCCTTGCTTCTATACCCTTCCTAATACATGCTAATATTTTACTTGCCTTTGCAGCTGATGCTTGGCTTTGAGCGTTGTTACCTAGGTGGTTGTCTACAAGCACTCCCAAATCCCTTTCAATAACAGATACCCCTAGATTTGCTCCATTAAGATTATAGATTGCATGGCTATTTTTCCTTCCCAAATGCATAACTTTACATTTATTTGTATTAAATCTCATCTGCCATTAAGCCGCCCATTTCTCGAATTTATGCAAATCCCTTTGTAGGGAAAGTACATCATTATCTGATTTTATTACCTTGCACAACTTGGTGTCATTAACACTACTTTCGAGTCCTACTTCTATGTCATTAATAAATATGTTAAAAAGGAGAGGACCTAATACTGAACCTTGAGGAACCCCACTTATCACATTAGACAGATCGGAGTATGTTCCATTTACAACAACCCTTTGCTTCCTGTCTTTTAGCCAGATCTCGATCCATGAGCAGATATTTACTGCAATTCCTATATACCTTAGTTTGCTCACTAGTCTTCCATGTGGCACTGTGTCAAATGCCTTTGAAAAATCTAAAAAGACTACATCCACTGAGTTGCCCCGATCCAAGTTCCTACTAACCTCCTCATAAAAACGAAATTATATTGGTCTGACACGACCTATCCTTCATAAATCCGTGTTGACTGCTACCTATGATCTTGTTCAAATAGACATATTCTTGTATTCTGTCCCTTATTAACCCTTCTAAAAGCTTCCCAACTGCAGATGTGGGGCTCACTGGTCTATAATTCCCTGCATTTGCTCTAGATCCCTTCTTAAATATAGGTATCACCTCGGTTTTTCTCCAGTCATCCGGTAGAGACCCTGTAGTGAGTGAGTCTTGAAAGATTAGATATAATGATTTGGCTATTACAGAACCCAGCTCCCTCAGTACCCTTGGATGTATTCCATCAGGACCTGGGGCTTTATTAACATTTATTTTCTCCAATTTCTTTAGGATTTATTCCTGCGTTAACCAATTATTTAGTGATGGTAGTGTAGCCCCATTATGTTGCGGTGTCCCAACCACTGGTACCTCCCTTGTGTATATGGACGAAAAGACCTATTTAGCTCATCTGCCTTTTCCTGGTTACTAATTAACAGATGGCCTGGCTCACATTGTAAAGTTCCTATAGCTTCCTTCCTCGCCTTCTTCCCATTAATATATTTAAAAAATATTTTAGAGTTAGTCTTACTTTCCATTGCAACCGACTTCTCATTTTTCTATTTTAGCCAGTCTAATAGCCCTTTTGCAAGCCTTGTTGATTTCCTTATAGTCACATAAAGCTGCCTCTGTTCCCTCCTTGTATAATTGAAATGCATATTTCTTTTTCCTCATCATGATCTTTAAAACATTGTTAAGCCACATGGGATATGATTTACTCCTAATTATTTTATTTCCACATGGTACATGCCGATGAGTATGTTTAATTAAGGATTTGAATGTTGTCCATTTATTTTCAGCATTTTTCCCTGTAAGTTCTCTGTCCCAGTCTATATGTTGTATTGCTGCCCGTAGCCCATTAAAGTTAGCCCTTTTGAAATGTAGAGTTTTTGTTGGCCCCTTACAACTCTGTTTTTTGTATTCAATCTCAAATGAGACGGTGTTGTGATCACTGTTCCCCAAGGGTTCCACTATTTTAACATTTGATATTATATCAATATTACTTGTGATGACTAAATCCAAGATGGCCCCATTTCTAGTAGGTTCATGTATTACCTGGGCCAGATAATGATCCCAGAGTACTCAAGAACCTGCTCCCCTTAGCTGAGCTGCTGGTCTCATTTATCCAGTTTATTTCAGGGTAATTAAAATCTCCCATTATTAGAACTTGCCCGTGCTTAGCTGCATTTCCAATCTGTAACAATAATTGCATTTCCTCACTTTCAGCTATATTTGGGGGTTTAAAGCATACTCCCACCAATATGCGTTTAGAATTAGCTCCTCCACTATTTAGCTCAACCCACAAAGATTCAATGATGCAGTTCATGCCAGCATAAATATCTTCTCTGACTATAGGCTTAAATTCAGGCTTAACATAGACAGATCCCTCCTCCTCTTTTGCCATTTCCCATATCTTTCCTAAATGGGTTATAACCATCCAGATTAACAGTCCAGTCATGAGATTCATCTCACCATGTTTCAGTAATGCCTTAAAGCCCCATTTTTCTTGTACTTCTAATATTATACATAAAACTATTTTTTAGAAATAGAAAACTGAAAATTGGCATGTGCGTGTGTATTTACCCTCTTTGTTATGAAGCCCATAATTCGTGAAATTATGTCCACATGTATGTAATCTAAGTGTCACATGACACTTTTTTTGAAAGGCCCCAGAGGCTGCAACACCTAAACAAGAGGCACCACTAACCAAACACTGCCATGAAGACCAAGGAACTCTTCAAACAAGTAAAAAAAAAAAAATATCCAAATCATTGACGATCCCCAGGAGCACCATCAAATATATCAAAACCAAATGGAAAGAACATGGCGCAACAGGAAACCTGCCAAGAGACGGCCGGCCCACCGGGCAAGGAGGGCATTAATCGCAGAGACTGGAGTATCTGTACATAGGACGACAATAAGCCGTGCGCACCATAGAGTTGGGCTTTATGGCAAAGTGGCCAGAAGAAAGCCATTACTTTCAGCAAAAAACAAAATGGCAAGTTTTGAGTTTGCAAAAAGGCTTGTGGGAGACTCCCAAAATGTATGGAGGAAGGTGCTCTGGTGATGAGACTAAAATTGAACTTTTCGTCCATCAAAGAAAAACGCTATGTCTGGCGCAAACCCAACACATCACCCAAAGAACACCATCCCCACAGTGAAACATGGTGGTCGCAGCATCATGCTGTGGGGATGTTTTTTAGCAGCCGGGACTGGGAAACTGGTCAGTTTTGAGGGAAAGATGGATGGTGCTAAATACAGGGATATTCTTGAGCAAAACCTGTACCACTCTGTGCGTGATTTGAGGCTAGGACGGAGGTTCACCTTCCAGCAGGACAATGACCCCAAACACACTGCTAAAGCAACACTTGGGGGGTTTAAGGGGAAACATGTAAATGTGTTGGAATGGCCTAGTCACAGCCCAGACCTCAATCCAATAGAAAATCTGTGGTCAGACTTAAAGATTGCTGTTCACAAGTGCAAGCCATCCAACTTGAAGGAGCTGGAGCAGTTTTTCAAGGAGGAATGGGCAAAAATCAGTGGTAAGATGTGGCAAGCTCATAGAGACTTATCCAAAGCGACTTGGAGCTGTGATTGCCACAAAAGGTGGCTCTACAAAGTATTGACTTTAGGAGGGTGAATAGTTAGGACAAAATAACAAAAAGTCAATGTGCATATTTGTTTGCTTCACAATAAAAAAAAAAAAAAGCTTCTAAGTTTTGAGCGTGTTCTGTAAATTAAATGATGCAAATCCTCAAACAATCCATGTTAATACCAGGTTGTGAGGCAACAAAACATCAAAAATTACAAGGGGGTGAATACTTTTGCAAAGCACTAGATTAGTCGAGGTGTGCAAATGCATTTTTCTGGTTTAACACAGGATCACAAAATTATTGAGCAGGAATGTAAATCGGTGAAAATCATGACAAAAAGTGCCCTTAAATAAAAATGTAAAACAATAAAAACCTTTAAAAAAAAATACACATTTCTATGCACACATGCACCACACACAAGTTTTACAGCTCATTTGTGATGTGTAAATTTAAACACAGGGATCACACTGAAATGCTGCATCTGGCCACTAGACTGTTTTAAGGCAGGAGAAAAAAAGACACACGTATTGGAAATTCAATGGTTACAGTTAGAAATATTTACAGTGCTAAATAATAACACTGACTGTCCTATTATCTCAATCTTTGTGTATAGACTTGTACACTTGACCAATCAGTACAATATTTATAATGTCTGTCTCACTTGGGTCTCTTATCACTCAGAATCTTTACTCTGTATTCCACTGGTAAACCTTAGCCAGCATTCCTTCTGACACTTTTCCACGCAGTACAGAAAATTACAGGAGTCTTCAATATGCATTTTCAAACTTTACGAAAAGCTTAGGTCAGTATACAAATCATAAATTCAAACAAATAAAGAATAAAAAGGTCGTGCTCTGTCAGAGCACTACCTTTAACGGTTAGTAGTTCCCTCGCTAAGCATGTCAGCTTCCAGCTACTCTGGAAGAGGACAAACACTAAATATCCAGTCCGAAATAAATTTAAAAAAAGTTACCTTTTTTCGCTGTAGCCATCTATTGTACCGCCTGAAATTTTCAGTGTTGACCTGTCCGGCAAAGGAATCAGAACAAGGCCATCATCGCTAGTACAGCTTCCTAGAAATAAATAAAAAAGACACAATTAAAATTAGAATCGATATGGGTGGACACATTTAATCAGAAAGTTAGGAGCCAGTCACATATTTCTAGTAGCCAGGTTATGGATTATGTATAATAGCTCAAAAGTTAGGTATATGGAAGTTGAAAAATTATGTTTTTAGGTTATTCTTAGAAAGCATTAAATTTGGCTATATGTTGTGTTGGCCATTTTATTCTACAGTAAGTCCATCTTTGTACATTGTGGCAGTATTTACAGTATATGCATGAGTGCCTTGTGCATATTAATTAGCTACTTTGTAATCTAATTAGCACATCAGTCTGCTTGTCGCTGTAGTGGTCAAAATAAAGACCCCCAAAGTTATCAACCCAATGTTATCAAACAGTTAGAGTATTCTATAAGGGTCAGAGAGGGATCTGAGCCACCATTGGCATACAGTGGGAGCAAAATCAATTCTAAATATTTCAGACATTATTTACTGCAGAGAAAAACTGGTAGTACAATGTATAGCTAGCCTTTAAAAATTAAATACATTTTCTGTTGGGGTGACAGAGTCCTTTTAAGGCCACAAAGGTCACTTCAGTGGAGAATTGTTCTCTATTTACATCCTACATTCATTCTCTCAGTGAAAGTTAATTTAAGCATGTGGGATCAGCAGTGTGTGATATTCATGGGCTTCCTGCTGACATTCTTCTCTCTAATTTGAGTGAGAAAATAACTATTTTGGCTAATCTGAAGGGCTGACGTAAGGATGTTTATACTGTCAGGAACAAACTAACAGTTCCCGCAGTGTGTGGGAGGTCTGTTGATTTATTGACTTGTTTGTTTGTTAAAAATGATCTGGAGTCTATTTTGTTCATTTTATTCTCATTTTACAGAGATTTTAACCAAAGAGGGATCAACCTTTAGATGGTTTATGATAATATAATACATTGGTAATACAGACACAAGAGGAAGAGGAGGCAAGGGTCGAGCTACCACCAGAACAAGGCACTGGGGCCCACCTTTGGGTGCGGGAAGGGGGGCCCAGAGAGGTCTATTTTATTAAAAAGTGTGTGTGTGTTTGTGTGTAAAACATATATTATATGTACACACACACACTATCTAAAATATTCTGTTTTGTGTTGGTCACATCATGGGTGCAGCTGAAACAGTAAAAGGGCAATAAAGTAGTCGTTGCCCCGCACCCCACTTCCCCCCACCCCATCCCCATGTGAAACCTGTGGGTTGGTGATATCCAGTGTTTCTGCATGTATTGCATGCTGGACATTTAAGATGTTATATTTGCTTTTCAACAAGGACATAAATGGTTTTGTATACATTTTTAGGACCTGGATTTGTTTATTGTCTTTTAAAGGAATTAAGGCAAAACAGGGAAATATTCACCATGAACACTTTAGAAGAACAGATAGAGAATGGTCAATTATTAAGAAAAAAATTTATACAACTTATTAAAATCGGACATCTGATTATTATTTTTTTGGGAGTGGCCATGATCTTGTTAAAAGGATATGAAAAGGTTCCTGGATGTTACTAGGTATATAATATCGTGGTGTATCTATTACATTTTATGTACTTTATTTTATTAAAAAGGGCTTATAAGCTCTGTTTTTAGTGCCTAAAATCAAACAAATAATCCCTGTATGGATCTGCCCTCTGGATCTGCCCTATGGTTGGGTCCTAGCCTATCAGGGACCACGTCTCAACTGGATGTTGGAAAATACTGCAGAGAGATGGCCACTGATTGGTTAGTATTAGACACAGCCCAGCTATTACAACAGAATATTTGTCTTCATGAGCTGCAGTGGGCATACCCATACATGGACTATCTGTTTGATTTTAGGCAATCAAAACAGAGATTATAACCACGTCTTAATCAATGAACATACATAAAAGTAAATGGATACATAGGGATATTATATACCTAGTAACCTTCCATATCCCATTAATAGAGCACAATGTTTCCCAGACTAAATCACCTATGATATTTTGGGGTCCAAATGTTGTAACAGAACCCCAAGACCCCCCCCAAAAAAATCAACTCATGTGGAGCCTCATAGCTCCTCCCCTATATCCCATCTCCAGGACACCACAACATGTCCACAGATAAATCTTTCGGGTAATGCAACAAGAGAAAACTTTGTGGGACCTTGAATACAGATAGTTACATTTGTCCTATAGAAAGTACTACCACTAAGGATGGCCATATATCCCTTCCCACCTGTGGAAACAAACAGAAAAGGCATGTCTTCCAACAGCTCGGTTACATATAATAGGCAACCAAACATCACCTTTTATAATAAATAAAACCATTTGATACACAACATTTAGTAAATATGGGACAGCACTGGTCCTTTTAAATGTAACGTCTCTGAATGAAGCCATATGGTCCAGTGTTGGGCAGCCCATTACTTTTGGAATAAATGTTGTGTTTGGGCCTCAGGGCCTTATGTCATGTGCTCTTTACATTAAATATTTATGGGTAAAACCAAAATCTTCTTAAAGTTCTGGGAAGTATCTGAGATGCTTGGACAAGACTCAAGAAAGATGCCGTCTTGTAACAAAATGCTTCCATTTAATATATTCTTGTACACGTCTTAAAAAAGGACCACAAATATCCAAAAATTTGAATTACATTTTTTAGCATTAGTAAAAAGGTTTTTTTTTTGCAAAACATTTGACTGAAGTCCAATAGGGTCACAATGGACCTCAGGAAAAGGATTATGGTTCCTTTAGAAGAGCTGTAAATAAATGGAAAGTGTTCTTAAAGAACCACTGTACAATAAGGAAAAGTATTATATATTCAAATGTGAACACAGATGTGCTATTTATTTACTGTATGGTGGATGGCTTTGATCGCCCACCATAAATTATTATTGTGGTAAACTACCAAGCAACAAAAGCTACTATACAATCTAGGAACTGGCACCACACTAATGAGAGGCAGGAACCTTGAAACAGCTATATGTGGGAAGGATTCCTGGCTTGTGTATAATCCGTCCTGCTCAAAGCTGTGCAATACAGCGGGCTTATGCTTTAAGGAAGCCATGTTTAAAATGGCAATGGATTACAAGAGCAAAATGTTTTGTGGTCACATTTGCATGTCCATGCCAAGGTTCCCAGAATGCAGTGTAATATTCTCAGAATACACACACTGTTTTGGGATTTGCATATACATTTTGTCTGCTGTTCGTTGTTCAACCTTTTTTGTGAACGGTTTGTGCCAAGAGGTTTTCAATTGACAGGAGGACATCCTTCAAGGTTAGAAGGAAAAATATTCCACCTTAAAAGAAATAAAAAAGGGTTCTACACTGTAAGGGCAGTCAGACTGTGGAATGATCTACTTAAGGTGGTGACAGCAGATGTGATGAAGCACATAAAAGTACTTAGATACGCAGGACTATTACATATCTCGTAACATCCAGGACCCTTCCATGTAGTACTTGTAGACTTGGAAACAAAGATAACTTTAAAAATCGGTTGGAGATAATGTTGAAGAAAAAAAAAGGGTATTCAGGGGAAAGAAGAAGGAAGAAAGAAGAATTGATCCAGAGAGGTAACAGATTGTTACAGGCAGCGGCTCCACCTATGACCCAGTACAGAGTCTGCGGTGACATTTAGTAGAGACATTTTTTCAAAAACCCAGGGCCTCCTTGTCGCACCATTCATCCCCCCCCCCCCCCCCAAGCCCCTCAGCAGCCATATTCAACCCCAGGGCTGAATGATCGATTTTGTAGGTATGATGAGAACCACGAGAGAGCAGTGTCTGGAATACCGAGGGAGGAGAGGATATGGAGTAGAAGTGGATGGTTGACTGTGTCATAGGCAGCAGAGAGATCTAGTAGAAGAACAATTGAAAAGTGACCTTTTGACTTGGCGGTAAGCAGGTCATTGGTGACTTTAGTGAGAGTTGTCTCAGTGGAGTTTTGGGGCCGGATTGGAAGGGGTCAAGAAGGGAGTTAGAGGAAATAAAGCTGGTAAGGTGGTTTGGAAGCCAGGGGAAATAGCGGGATAGGGCGGTAGTTAGATGAAACGTCAGAGTCAGATGAGGGTGGGTTTAATTATGGCATGTTTTAGAGAAGATGGAAATGTGCCAGTATTTAGGGAGAGGTTGAAAATATGTGTGAGAGCTGGGATTTGTGTGGTACAGAGGGGGGGGGGGGGTGAGCTGAGATGGAATAGGGTCCTGAGGACAGGTAGTGAGGCAAGTGGATGATGCAGTTTGGAGACTTCATCCTCTGTAGCCGGATCAAAGCAGTTCAAAGTGGCTGTGGGATTGGGGAAGGGAGAAGACTGGGTGCTGTTGATTAGTTGAGAGGGTGGAGTGTGTGACTCACTAGGAGATGAGAGTTCATTGCTGATGTTTTGAATTTTATGAATAAAATGGTTGGCGAAGTCTTCAGCTGTGAGAGAGGAAGGGATGGGAGGAGGTTGAGGGCGGAGGAATAGGAGCGTAACATAAATTTGTAGTGGAGGAAATCTTCTGAAGTGCGCAATTTCCTCCATAGTCCTTCAGAAGTGCGGGAGCACCTATGGATGTATCGTGTTTGTGTAGGGTGCCATGGTTGTGGATGAGAGCGAGGGCATCGGAGTGTGGTTATGGGGGCCAGAGTGTCAAGGGTTGAAGAGAGAGAGTTGTAGAGTGATGTGACAGTGTCAGGGAAGTTGACACTGTGATGGGGTTTGAGCACAGAGGAGAGCTGTGTAGGGTCAAGTGCTAGCAGGTTTCTGTGGGTGATGGTGGCAGAGGTTGAAGAAGGGTGGTGAGAGGAGGATGTGGTCAGGTTGAAAGTAAGGAAGTGATGGTCAGATAGATAGAAGGAGTGGGTGTATGACTGGGTTGGAGGTTGTACGGAGATTGGTGAAGATAAGGTCTAGAGAATGTCCAGCATGATGTGTTGAAGAATCTGTAAGTTGTGAGAGGCCAAGGGAAGAGGTGAGTGCAAGCAGTATGTCAGCTGCTGGGGAGGTGGGAGTGTCCACGGCAATATCAAAATCTCCAAGTACGAGTGAAGGAATGTTGGAGGAGAAAAAGTGAGGGAGCCAGGCAGAAATGTGATCAAGTGCCTGGGGGTGCGATAGATCACAGCGACACTTAAAGAGATGAGGTGAGATGAGGTGGATAGTATGAACTTCAAAAGATGAGAATTCGAGGGATGGACAGGGGTAAGAGGTGAAATGTACAGTGAGTGGAAAGTAATACACCCACACCACCACCTTGTTTGTTCCCAGGTCTAGGTGTGTGGCTGAGGTGAACACCACCATGAGAGAGTGCTGCAGGGGAGGCAGCGTCTGAGGAGGAGAGCCAGTGGATGGAGGGAGTTGATAATGGATAGGTCATGAGTGAAAGGGAGTTTATTGCAGATAGATTGTGCGTTTCAGAGGGTGCAGGAGAAAGGTAGAGGGGAAGGTTTGTGACAAGTGATGGATTTCAGATTCTGGGTGTTTCTGGGCGTTTGCTGGCCTTGAAACAGAGTGTGGCTGACAGCGAGTGGAGATGAGTGAGGGGCCTGGGTTAGGGGATATATCTCCTGCAGTCAGGAGAAGGAGGAGTGAAAGGGAGAGAAGATGGGACTGAGACTTAAAGTGCCATTTCTGCTTGTGAGTGTTAGGGAGGAGGACGGAGAGAAGGGAGGGGAAGGTGAGATGGTAATATTGTTGGGGACATGATGTGGAGAGGCTCACAAAAAGGAAAGTCTGAGAGAGAGGCAGTAGGTTATAAGACAGAGGAAAGAATAGGAATGCATTGTGACACAGTGTGTAAGCTCAGGAAAAAAGACTGGATACGAATTATTATCCCAAGATATGATATCTGTAGGGATATATATTCAGGAGCAGGGGAAGAGAGTGTGATCAGGTTTATCAAAATGACAGTGGGGGTGGTTAGCTATGAGTTTTTATGACTTCAATTTGTTTTTAGCAGGTGATGTTGACTGAGCAGGTGCAAGTCATATGAGTATCTATAAGTTAAGAGAATGCAAGGGCAGGTGGGTGTGGGGCAGAGGGAGCAGGTTAGGTGAGGGAGTCCACACTGGAGAGAAGTTTGCAAGATGGCGGAGGGTTAATGCTGAAATGAGAGAGTTGGAGATAAGGACTGAGCAGGGCATATACGTATAAGAAGAACATTTGTTAAGACCAAGTGAGAATGTGTGAGTAGGAGGGGTGAAAGAAGGTGGGATAATAACACAATATAGTACTATAAAACAGCTAGCCAATTAATAAAGTATCAGTAATGTTACTATGTGCCCAAAAATTATATAACATATGGATATTAAAAGTGTAAAGTAACAGTAGGAAAATTAGAGAGAAGTTTGCAAGATGGATGAGAGTTAATACCGAAATTACAGTATATATATATATATATATATATATATATATATATATATATATATATATATATATATATATATATACACACACACACATTATATATATATATATATATATATATATATATATATATATATATATATATATATATATATATATATATATATATATATATATATATATACACACACACACACACACACACACTATATAAATAGTACAGTTACATCAGAGTGTCTAAAACAAGTTAAAATACTTGTTTCATCCCCAGAATTCCGAGAAATACAGTTATTACACTGCATTCTTGGAACCTGGGCAGGGACATACAAATGTGCCCACAAAGGCTTCGCTCTTGTAATCCATAACCATTTTTCAACATGGCTTCCCTTAAGCATATGCCCGCTGTATCAAATGAAGATTTAGGAGCCATGGCTTTCTGGCTCTAGGGATTTGTTAAACCCTGTGCTAAATTATTATTATGAACCTTTATTTAATAAATGCCAATAGTTTACGCAGGACTATACACTGGGAAAAAGTAAGTGACATAGATCAGGAACATCAATTGCTTGAAAGATCATGGAGATAGAGCGCCAGAAACTGCAGATCTCCTCAGTAATGTTTTGCAGCAAAACATCACAAAAAAAGCATAAATTAAATAAGCCCTGCAAGAAATTCCAGGCAAGATGGGGTCATGTCACATACCCGTTACCACTATATGGTCAGTATCATGGGAGATCAAGCTATTATATCTAAACATACAACTTCTTCTCATAGCAATTACATTTATTTATAGGGTTAAAAAATATTTTTATGTTAAAATTTACTGGAAAAAAAAAAATGAACAAAGCAATTAGAGCCAGATTGTTGAATGTAGGCGCTGCGGTACACAAATAGTTCTTCATTACAAAGCAGCTTTGTGTTTGTTCTTGTGGGATAATGTTGCCATTTTAGGAATCAATTAAATAAAAAGGGTAGAACTGACACTTATTCAAACCTTATAAGTGCAGGTATTTGCAGATGTATTCTTTTAAAAAAAGGAACATTGAAGATTTCTGTGTTTCACTAGGAATAGAATATATCTATTTACTTTTATATAGTTTATATTATTAAAAAAAGTGCTTATTTATCACGCTTTTTTTCTGCCTACAGTCATACAGTTTGTCCCTTTTTTGGATCTACCCTTTGCAGCTCATGAATACACAGACTGTGAAGAGCAAGATCTTGAAAAATTAGCCCGTCAGTGACCTCTCTCAAGCAGCATGTTGCAGAATGTTTCCAACAATTGGTTACTATGAGCCAGGACAACCCCACAAATTAGAAGTCCACGGTCTTTAGCTTCATTGGGGAGAAACCAATTCAGAACCATTTGTTTGACTTTAGACAGGAAAACAAAGCTCTGAGCTTTTAACAATTAATAAAATAAAAGATATATTACATTAATAGTGAAATCCAGAAACTTCCCATGATCCCTTAAGGTGCAGTAGCTGTAAACCATGTACAAGATATTGACTAATTAAAAACACCAGACAACAAAAAAAAAATACATTTTTAATTTTAAATATGTTCATAAAATGAAAAAAATAAAAATAATTAAAAAAAATAAAAAATATATATATATATATATATATATATATATATATATATATATATATATTTTTTTTTTTTTTTTTTTTTTTTTTTTTTTTTTTTAATCTCACTTTATCAAGTCATTAGAATGGCTGCCCTGAACTTGAGCTGCATTACAGCATGGATTGCAGGCACTTTTATGGTCCTTAACTTCATAATGTTAACATATAACTACCACTATGTCAGTAACAAATATGGCGTCCTCACCAACGTTACAAATATGGGCACCATTACCACACTGAAATATGTAGCTCCTGCTTTACTGTTTACGTGTAGAGGCAAAATAACTAATTGTAAAGGACAGCTTTGATGGGGGAGAGTCTTGAAGTGAAGTGCTGTAGTATTGTGTGCAGTGTCCTAGCCGATCAGAGAGCATGTTGCTGAGAGATGTCACTGATTGGTTAGTTTGAGACACAGCACTGCAAGTACTACAGAATCTGTGTCTTCATGAGCTGCAGAGGACAGACCCATACAGGGACTATTTGTTTGATTTTAGGCAGTAAAAACAGATCTTATAAGCACGTCTTAATAAAATAAAGTACATAAAAGTAAATAGATGCAAAGATAGATTATATACCTAGTAACACCCAGCAACCTTCCATATAATTTTCATGCAAACCATGAATTTGGTGATTTTTAAAGTTGCTTTTTTAAATGCACGGAAAAAGAATTATGTTGCATGTCCCTTTAAACAGGAAGTTTATTGGACGGTTAGCTTTCCTTTAATTGAAGCCACCCGCGCGCTCAGGTTCATTACAAGGATTTTTTTTTGCCATGTGACACGTCTGCTGCGTGACTTCTGTCAGGGTTCCTGCCATGCCTACATGTGCCAGCTGTAAGATACCAAGTGCACCCGGTGCCATCTGTCCATCACATGACAACATGGAGACCGAGGTGGGTGGCTTCTCAAGTCAACAGTGATTTTAAGTAGAATAAAATCTGTGTTCATCTCAGCCCCCTAAAATGTTCCCACTGGTAACAGTGCCCAACATAGATCATTTACGGCCCCCATTATGTCCAATTTTACTCCTACAGCAAGCAAAACAATGGACATTTACATCATGAGCGTATTTAGGTTTGAAGCGGTCCTAAGCCAGTCATATTTGTGTATGCCCCACGTTTGATATTTCTGCTTTTGAGTAAGTCCGGACTTGAAGTATCCAAAGTCAAAATCATTACTGGGAAAATAAACAACCTCAGATACGCCGATGATACTACTCTGATGGCTGAAAGTGAGGAGGAACTAAAGGACTTATTGATGAGGGTAAAAGAAAAGAGAGTGTAAAAGCTGCCTGCTGCTCAATGTTAAAAAGAAGATCATTATAAAAAACGGCAATCTCAGATCCTGACAACTAGATGGAGAAGTGGAGGCAGTGACAGATTTTTTTGTCCTGGGCACCAAGACCTCTGAGGGTAGTGACTGCAGCTATGAAATTAAAAAAGGCATTTGCGCATGGGGAGGAAAACTATGGCAAGTCTGGACAAGCTATTAAAAAGTAAAGCTATTACCAACAAAGGTCTGCATAGTTAGAACTCTGGTATTCCCAGTAGTGACGTACAGATGTGGGAGCTGGACCTTAAAGAAGGCTGAGCGCAAGAGAATTGACACCTTTGAATTTAGGTGTTTGAGAAAATGGCTTAGAGTCCCTTGGACTGCAAGAAGATCCAATCAATCAATACTACAGGAAATAAAGACAAACTGTTCACTGGAAGGTTTGATCATGAGGCTAAAGCTCAAATACTTTAGCCATATCAGAAAGGATTCCCTAGAGAAGACACACGAAGAAGGGGCAACAGAGGTGGAGATGAATGAGGAGGTCACTGAAGCAATGAACATGAGCTTGATGGTTTTCAGCAGGAAAGTGGTTCACAGATGTGCCTGGCGGGCTGCGGTCCATAGAGTTACAGAGAGTTAGGCACAACAACAATAATCTTGAACTTTCACTCAAGCTTTTTAAAAAGGAACAGGTTTTATATATTCCCAAAAATTTTGGGGGGGAATCAAAACCCTTGTTAAAAATGCATAACCTAAAGTTTCTGGATGACAATGGCCCTTTAAATGTTTGTACATAAAATGTGATGAAAACTTGACAGACAAGACAGAAGTTTCAATTACAGAAAATTAAATTACAAAATATTCTTCTGTAATGAGAACATGACAATGTCACCTTTAAAGAGCAAGAAGATGTTCCCCAAACAAACAAACAAACAGCCTAATTAAAATACCTGACCTTCAAAAGCAGAGAGTATAAACACGGGAGAGTATTTATATAGAACATGACTGTGTCACAACATTTAGTACATTCTCCAAGAAAGAGCCAGTTAGAAAAACAAATAACTGGTTTATATATATATATATATATATATATATATATATATATATATATATATATATATATATATATATATATATATATATATATATATATATATATATATATATATATATATATATATATATATATATATATATATATATATATATATATATATATATATATATATAATCCAACCCTAGCTTTGCTCAAAGCGGTTTGATACTGCGGGCATATGCTTAAGGGAAGCCATGTTTCATATGGTTATGTATTGCAAGAGCGAAGCCTTTGTGGGCATATTTGCATGTCCCTGCCAAGGTTCCCAGAATGCAGTGTAAATACTGTATTTCTGGGAATTATATGCATGGAACAAATTTTTTAAACTTGTTTTAGACGGTCAAATGTGACTATTTACTATACCACCTATGTCATCAATATGTGTCCTAAGCTCCCTGACACCCCCTGGGGGGGGGGGGGGGGGAGGGGTATGCGGTGTTATATATATATATATATATATATATACACACACACACTTGGTAAGATCTAAACTCTGATATAAATTCAGGATTTTATAGGTAAGTGTGTGAAAAAAACAACATGTCCAAGATAGAAATAAAATTGGCAGAGATAGTCTATATAGTAAGATGTATTAATCTCTTTTATGTATATTAAGTCTCCATAATTGTATGTATGTATGTATACATATACGTATGTATGTATGTATGTATACATATACGTATGTATGTATGTATGTATACATATACGTATGTATGTATGTATGTATACATATACGTATGTATGTATACATATACGTATGTATGTATACATATACGTATGTATGTATACATATACGTATGTATGTATGTATGTAATTATATATATATATATATATATATATATATATATATATATATATATATATATATATATATGGTAAACTCCCCGTTATCCGGCACCCACGGGGACTGCCTATTGACGGATAAGTGTAGTTGACGGTTAAAAAAACAAAACAAAAAACACGGGAATCCCAGAAAAAAAAAGGGGTCTAAACAACCCTTAACCCCCCCTAAAACGCTTTTTAAAAGCCATTAGCACCTAAACTGGGCCATTTAGGCACAGAAAAAAACATTTAGAAAAAAGTTTGTTTTTTCTTTTGGCAGTCTCGAAGTTTCTGTAGAATGGAGCATTGATGCTGGTTGCTTGAGAGTGCCGGTTGGTTAGGTGCCGGATAACCAGGATTTTACCAATGCCTCCATCATGAGGGTGCATATTAGGCTAATGTCTACTCTGTATTAGAGGTGAATAGGTGAGGAGTGAAAAAATTCAATTAAAATTTATTGAATTAGTGACAAAAACGAAATGAAGCCGCACTCATGATAGTTTCATTGTGCTGAAAACATAATGTGTATTGAAAAAAAGAAAAGAAAAAAAAGAAGAAAAAAAAAAGACACCGGGCACTTAATGTGGGATTCCATTATAGTCCTAAAATATTTTTTATGTGTATTAAATAATTGGGCCTAAATATCTCACATTCTTTATCTATGCCTCCTAGGTAGAGATCTGTCCGTTTCAGGTGGGGAACATTAGTATATCTTAAATCATATGATTTCTATCTCTTGATGAATCATCCACTTCTGAAAGATCCCCCTCAGAGGAACTCACATCTGTCATTGTTATTATTCAGAGGATTTGGTTTCAATTTTCTTGTATATGATGCCAGAAAGGAAATCTTGTTCATCTCAAAAGAACTAAAATTAAGGAAATAGAATTTTTTTATTTTAGTCTTTATATGTTGTTATTTAACTTGATACTAAAGTTATCAAATCCAGTGTCTGCTTTATATACCTGAACATTTATCTGAGATACTAATACTTTACCATTGATCTTTTGCCTATTGGAATATTTTGTGATTATATCTGAGCATTTTTTTTTTTTATAATACGGTCATATTGTAGATGAGTCTGAGGAATGAGAGTTATTCTTAATCCTCTAGAGATTTTTTAATGTTTAATATAGTTTTGTTGACTTGATATCTCCCATATTGTCCTAATTTGTCTTTTTAAGTGCTTTGTTAAATCTTTAAACAGGTTCTTGATATTGCGGTTTATATTTAGCGTTATATTATGAGGAATAGAGAATAGTTGGTCTGCTTCTACTTGCATATCCCATAAACTCTATTGATGCAATATTGCATCTTCTGTGCCTGTCGGGGGAGCGGCGTGGTGGCAATTTCAGTCATACTCAATTATCTAACATAGTACAGAATCTCCCTGTATGGGAATATCACAGGTACAACACATTTTGTTTCTGTGTTATCATAAAAATTGTTCTATGTGGTCTCAAACTTTTCTGTAATGATATCATAAACCTTTGAGAAAGCTACAAACAGTAGCGAAACGGCCATTAAGTTTGTTTCAGGAGGATTGACCTTATCATATTGTTGTCCCTAGGATCACCTGTGAGACTCCAAAACAGGTATAGGGATTAGGGTATTGAAACCCTATCCTATGGGTTGGTCATAGCTCTATCATAATTTGATTCTTCGGCTGAGAATAGGAAATTGTATATAGGATTAGTGTTTTGTCCCCCCCCCCCCCCCCCCCATATACATTATGGAATGTTGTATACTGTGTTAGCCTAATCATAATATGAATTGGTCAAATTCAGCTCTGTATAGGACTAAATACTTGAAGTAGCCTTAATCTTCTAAATTTCTACATTCTGTTTCTTCCTAGTTATTGTAGAAATGTTTGTCAGCTTTGGGGCTGCCCCTAGAGAGCCTTCCAGGCAGGAGGACTCACCAAGGTCATGATCTGCTATGCCTTTGATATATGATGGACTTGTGATATAAACCTGTGGGCATATATGTAAAGAATATAGAGATCAATCATCACAATCCATAACATTTTAAATGGCATCGTATTTGCCATAATAAAGATTACATATTAGAGTTCCCATAATGTTTTCTTAAAATGTACATTGTATCAAACAGGGAAACAGAACATAATTACTGGTCACAACGTATCGAGTCTTTGCTTGTACAAACCAGTATGTAAACTAATGATCACTCAATATCACACAACTCAGAGGTTGTGTCATGGAATTATAATGGACTCGGCATTAGGGCAAATATCCTTGGCCACATTATTTTGGAAGCAAAGAGGTTAATCTTAGTGTCGGAGAGGGAGGTGGTTATTTCTGGACTTACGAGTTGTGTACAGTGATAATATAAGTCAGGAGTGCAGGTGACCGGTTGTATTTACACTTGTCCCTGACTTAACCTTGGGCAATAAAAAGGTGATAATAACAGGGCTATAATAGAATATAATAATAACACAGCAATTATCAGATGCATTAAATGTTTAAGTAAGTAATTCCAAACAATTTTAAATGGATATGGAAGGTTCCTGGATGTTACTAGGTACAGTGGATATAAAAAGTCTACACACCCCTTTTAAAATGTCAGGTTTCTGTGCTGTAAAAAAATGAGACGAAGATAAATCATTTCAGAACTTTTTCCACCTTTATTGTGACCTATAAACTGTACAACCCAATTGAAAAACAAACTGAAATCTTTTAGGTAGAAGGAATAAAAATAAAAATAATGTGGTTGCATAAGTCTGCACACCCTCTTATAACTGGAGATGTAGCTGTGTTCAGAATTAAGCAATCACATTCCAAATCATGTTAAATAGGAGTCCGCATACACCTGCCATCATTCAAAGTGCCTCTGATTAACCCCAAATAAAGTTAAGCTGCTCTAGTTGGTCTTTCCTGAAATGTTCTTAGTCGCATCACACAGCAAAAGCCATGGTCCACAAAGAGCTTCCAAAGCATCATAGGGATCTCATTGTTAAAAGGTATCAGTCAGGAGAAGGGTACAAAAGAATTTCCAAGGCATTAGATATACAATGGAACACAGTGAAGACAGTCATCATCAAGTGGAGAAAATATGGCACAACAGTGACATTACCAAGAACTGGAGCTCCCTCCAAAATTGATGCAAAGACGAGAAGAAAACTGGTCTGGGAGGCTACCAAGAGGCCTACAGCAACATTAAAGGAGCTGCAGGAATATCTGGCAAGTACTGGCTGTGTGGTACATGTGACAACAATCTCCCGTATTCTTCATATGTCTGGGCTATGTGGTAGAGTGGCAAGATGAAAGCCTTTTCTTACAAAGAAAAACATCCAAGCCAGGCTACATTTTGCAAAAACACATCTGAAGTCTCCCAAAAGCATGTGGATAAAGGTGTTATGGTCGTATGAAACCAAGGTTGAACTTTTTGGCCATAATTCCAAAACATATGTTTGGCGCAAAAACAACACTGCAAATCACCAAAAGAACACCGTACCCACAGTGAAGCATGGTGGTGGCAGCATCATGCTTTGGGGCTGTTTTTCTTCAGCTGGAACTGGGGCCTTAGTTAAGATAGAGGGAATTATGAACAGTTCCAAATACCAGTCAATATTGGCACAAAACCTTCAGGCTTCTGCTAGAAAGCTGAACATGAAGAGGAACTTCATCTTTCAGCATGACAACGACCCAAAGCATACATCCAAATCAACAAAGGAATGGCTTCACTAGAAGAAGATTAAAGTTTTGGGATGGCCCAGCCAGAGCCCAGACCTAAATCTGTGGGGTGATCTGAAGAGGGCTGTGCACAGCAGATGCCCTCGCAATCTCACAGATTTGGAGTGTTTTTGCAAAGAAGAGTGGGCAAATCTTGCCAAGTCAAAATGTGCCATGCTGATAGACTCATACCCAAAAAGACAACAAAGTATTAGTTTAAGGGTGTGCAGACTTATGTAACCATATTATTTTATTTTTATATTTTTTCTTCCCTCTACCTAAAAGTTTTCAGTTTGTTTTTCAATTGAGTTGTACAGTTTATAGGTCACATTAAAGGTGGAAAAAGTTCTGAAATGATTTATCTTTGTCTCATTTTTTTACAGCACAGAAACCTGACATTTTAACAGGGGTGTGTAGACTTTTTATATCCACTGTATATATGTTGCTACGAAACACTGAAACTCCTCCTTAGAAGTACAAGGTCTTCAAGAGCTGCAGAAGGGAGAAACCTGTTAACTATTGGTTTGATTTTAGGCAGAAAAAACAAAAACAAACAGGGCTTATAAACCCATCTTAAAAAAAAATTAAATACATGCACAGGTATAATATACATTTCCTGTCATTTTTAAATTAAACTACCATATTTCAAGTTTGCAGTTTTCGTATATTCGCTAACCAAAATAATTTCATATATATAATTTTCTATTTCTGGTACAAAAAAATGCTACTTCGTGATACTGCCCTGGATTAGATGAAAAGGGATACACCCAGAGGCTCCAGTGTGACACATAAGATATGACGTGCTTTACATATACGGGTTTATCTACTCATGAACGATCTCTACATTCCTGAGCAGATGTATAGTGCGGGTGGAAATTTCCTGGAAGTCTCCTAAAATGTATACTTCTGCTATATAATGCATCTCTATGAAGGCCTTCCCTTCAAAATTCCTAGAAACAGCCCGTCTGGCTCCTATAAAGTCTTGATACTGCCACAAGACCTCCCTACTTTGGTTCATGCCTTTATATAGTCAAGACTGGAATATGCTTTGATCTAGAACGTTGGGGGAAATATCTCCCTTTTCAGTGCATCTTCGTTAACCAACACTCGATCAAGGAAGGAAACCAAGGCGTCAATCAAGTATCTCTATTCAAACTTGGAGAGCACCCAATTCATATATCAAGAAAGTTATATGCAAGAGTTGGCTCTTAGGACTGATAACAAGAGATGATGAAGTTTCCAGCCCCCTTTGTGCTAGACTCTGACTGTGACAGAAACACTGTGGGATCAGAGTGCAAAATGGAGACTATGCCTACTGTGCCATGCATGGTATAGGATATAAATGAGTTAATGGGGCAATAATACGATACGGTGTAGATACAGAATATTTTTCTCTACACTGCCAAAGATCTATATCCTTTGCAGTTTAGTACAAACCGCCTTGTTCCTGCCACATAACACCTGTTGTCTGTGCCCTACACTGGCTCCATGTGAAAGACCCTATATAGTGCAAGATTGCCCTGCTGACAAAACTCTACATGAGGAGCGCCCCAGTTATCTTATAAATCATGCTCTTGGATCTGCAGGTAAAAACCTATTAAAACACCCCCAAAATCTCCTCACAAGCCTCAGATCTTGAACATTTATGTGCAGCACCAATACTCTGAAACGCTATCCCTCTCAACAAGAGAAGCCCCTAATTGGGATATTTCTAATAAAGACACTTTCATCCAGACCTTCCAATTTTTTAAAACGGTTTGTTTTCTTTGCCCTCCCCCCCTATATAAATGTATAATCATTGTTATTACACCTTAATAATGATCTCCAATATGATAAGTTGTTAATTCAAAGGGTATCAGACAACTACAGATTTTGTAGTACTTTTACAGTCACAGTCACTGCAGTGAAAGTGATGGAAAGAGTGTACCAGGTGAATGAGTGTCTGCATGCCAATGCACTATAGCACCCACAGATGTATTACAGTTTATACCTATTCTATGTTTGTTTTAGCCTTGGAACCAATTCTGTGATTTGAACTCACAACCTCTACCTCTGAGCTATATCTCTACAAGATTGATAGATAGTACAGAAATTAATGCAGTGGAAATAAAATCAGTGTCAGTCACAACCCGAACCTCGTTATTTATGCAGTTTCTGGTTTAAAATGACTGTCACACCAAAATCAAATTATTTTAGGTTATTCTAAAAAGTGTATGAAAAACGGACTACATGTTGTGTTATCCATTACTGTCTAACCTTAATCCTCATATTGTTGTGGCTGTATTTATATGCAAATTAATTAGCTGACTTGATACTAGTTAGGATACAAGTCAGATGTCTGTCTCTGTAGTGGCCAAAATAAAGAGCTCCAATGATATATGTGCAGCAAGACCCCTCTCCCACCCTTGTCAGGCACTCTGAGCTTTAAAAAGTTACCTTTACAAAGAAAAGCATTTTGAAGTTCACAGGGTGAAACAGAACAGGTATAAACTGTATACGAGTATAAGACAACTTTGCAGAGCATGGACGGTCATTTATTCCAATACTACACACAATCATAACAAGTATGTATCAGCACAAAGCACTCATCAGGGTGTGTCATCCAGGGTCTTGGGTGCTAGTGAGAGATAAAGTTAAATTACTTTTGCAGCCTGGACATTCATTGCAGAAAAAAAAACAAATAGGGTGTTTGTAGGTTGTACGGGTATGTTATACCCTACAGAAATATGCACACACACACACTATCTACTCATGATCTACTACTTAAGTTGGGCTTGATAAGACCCTAATTCAAGCCTATCCAGTAGAATGTCCACCAAAGCGCCCAGGAGACCACAGGAACCAATAGAGCCAGATAGCAGAGCTACCGACTAAAAGGGTCCAATCAGGTTCAGAGATGAGAATCCCATTGGTGAGAATTATTATTCCCAGAGAATGAAGCATACACATAAATTATGCAAAATTCAAACAGACAACTGTTTATTAATGATGGAACAGCCATAACATCAATCGTATTTAGTCTCCAACACTTGTCCTTCTTTACTAATCCCCATCAGCATACACCCTGGCCACATGGGAGGTCTGTCCATCAGATGATGTCACCCTCTCTAAAAATCACTCCCTCTGGTCCTGGAGCCCAACTGAGTATCTAACTTAATTGTCCAAGGGGGTATCTGATCAGATTGTGTAAGTGACCCTCTATATGCCCCATTACTTTAGGTGTATGTCCATTTAAGAATCATTAGGGTTCCCCAACTTCTGTATCCCCGCTTCCTAAGACTGGGACCTAGCACCCTTTCATGCAGGAACCCTAGAGGGTACAGTCCGTGCCATCAGGCATCCCCCTAGGAGGCTTGCGGTTACCTGTATGGTTAGTGATCGCTCCAGGCTGGGACAAGTTACCTAAAATAGTGGGGTGGAACACTAGCAGATGGCCGACTTTGTAGCATCTAAAAGCGGGAAGTGGAGTAGAGGGCTGTGGGTAATCAAAAAAGGTGTGGGGAGATAAGTTACCCCGGTTGTCAGGGAACCATGCTACTGGGGAATGTGACTATGCAACTCCAACATGTAATGGGTTCAGGTACATTTGGAGAAAGGAGAGTCAAGGCTTCCATGTATTTCTTACATTTTACCACTCTGACTTCTATGGGCAATAGGTATGAATAGGGGCAATAGAGCTTAAGTAACAAACAGAGATCAAAAGAGATACTGGCGCAACACTTTGACCCCAGTTGATCTCAGTTTGTTGAAGTAATTACTTCAGTGTTCGATTTTGACAAGATCTAACAAGCCCTTTGACAGATCTATTCGCCACCCACAGGGTCATTGAAGTCTATGCGGTGCAATCGTGAGTTTGTACCTAATTGGCGTCCTCCTTCATAGCTCATGCTGAGATCAAACTATCGACTGTGGTCATCTAATTGCAAGCTAATCAAAAGTCTTAAAGGGATAGTAGCCATATGTTGTTTTAGAACAAGAATGGGTAATCCCATCTCGTTCCTCCATTCATAACAGTGTCCATTGGCGTCTGCCAGCCCTCCCCTCAATGAACTGAAAACTGTAACTTGCAGCCCTCTTCCCCAGAGGATCATGGGATTATACTTCATTAAACTCCCTGCATTTTAAGGCTAAACGTGACTGGGTACCATCCATACATGAATAAGTGCACATAAAACACAATAACACACTTTAACCCCATAACATGGCCCACAATGAACAACATGGCCAACATCCATCATGGCACAAAGTGAAACAACATGGGTGCCATAATCAGAGTGTCAAGGCAGGGAGGCCATCTTCCTGGAGAAAAGGGGAGGAATAGCAACATTAGTCCACGTAAGTCCAGGGCCCACAGCATTCCAATAGTCCCAAAAAGTCTTAGGGCCCCCTCTGGACGTCACAATATCTCTATATAGCAGCCAGTCCCTCTCAGCAGCCATGTTCAAAGAGCACCCAGCCCGTTTTAACATCCACCCTACACAACACCCATCCCTACATAGAACCGAGTCCTTGTCAGCAGCCATCCCCTCAGCACCCACCTCACATAGCACCCATCCCTCTCTCCTTTGCTTCCCCTCACAGAACCCATACCCCCTGTACTTTGCTGTCAGTTTGCAGCCCTTGCTCCTTCACCTAATACACATCCCCAGTGTGCTGAACTGATTAACACTGCCACCTCTTCAATAGAAAAAGCTTTCTTTCTTAAAAACAGGCACAGACCGATTTCTGGCCAGGGGTGTGTGTGTAGCCAAGGAGGCCCCGAGAGGCACAGAATTATGTTTATCTGTTTTAGGTTGGCTTTTTGACCCTGTAAATGTCACTTTATGCCAGAATATCAACCGCATCTCCAAATATTCTGTTCCTTCTACTGATAAGACTAGGATGGGATCTTTTAAAGGTGGCTGTAAGAGTGGTGAGGGCCTCTTAAAGGGATATGGAACGTTCCCCGTTGTTTTATATTAAAATAAACTGCCAAAGTGTGTTTCCAGATCTAAAACAAGATTTTATTAACAAGTGCTCGGTTTTTACTCAACAAGACCTTCCAAATAGCATCACCAAAGCGCCGCCCCATCAGATCATGTGCACAGCTTTTCTATTGTTACTTCCTGTAATGTATACAATATCCCAAGATGGAGGTCACCAAGCCCAGCAGTTCAGTGCATTGCCGAGCACCTCTTACTCACAGGAATGGACATTCAAAGCGGTCTACTATGTCCAACTTGAGTCAAAGGCCTCCAGCTAATTCACATAGTGAAACCACATCACGTATCTGGGTGCTCAGACAGGCCGGCGTGAGCCCTTCCATGGTAAATCCCAGTGGCATTAAGCCAGGCCTTGACAAATTGCATTGAAATTTTGGCGATAGGTCCAAAACTTGGACTTTAAAGCGTGGATCCCTCAGAAAGCCAGCAGGATTTTATTCTGAAAGAGTACACTATATATGTGTATTATAGAAGCAGAAATGTGTTTATATATATATATATATATATATATATATATATATTTGAAATGGTTATGGATTACAAGAGCAAAGCCTTTGTGGGCACATTTGCATGTCCCTGACAAGGTTCCCAGAATGCAGTGTAATAACTGTATTTCTTGGAATTCTGGGCATGAAACACATGTTTTTTATCTTGTTATAGACATTCAAATGTGAACATAAATGTATAGTACATTTATTGCAGTATATATAGTGAAACTTTTATAGGACAAACATATTAATAGTAACGACGAGCTCTAGAGAGTAACACCACACTTTTTCAGAAGCAATAGCAAAAATGATTTCAGGTTAGCAGTGAGAGAAATTCAAAGTAACAGGCATCATGAATAATGTTCTGTTCAGTCAAGTTTGCATGAGTCTGCATAATGTTTCAGATAAGTGAAAACCAGAGTAAGTAATATGGCTGTAAATACCTCCATATATTAAGGAGTAGAGTAGAAAAAATAAAAATATATAAATAAAAATAAAAAAAGGAGCAGGAATGTGGCATGGATTTTGTTAGTGCGGAAGACATCCCATGTCCATATTAATGACTGTATCTTTCGTATTGTATCATTAGTTCTTTTCATTTCAAATGTCTTTCTTTCCTGTATGGTTTTGAAATTACCGGTAAGAATTTAGATTTTCACGTTTTGAATGAAAAGATTTTTCTGGGTAAAAATTGTGCTCAACCAGCGGAATGGGGGACAAGGCCAAAAGGGTGTGATATATATACATATGGCATTAGAAGGGTACCCAGGGGGCTTTGGAACACCAAACTAAGTTGACACCCCACCCCCCTCCATTCGCTAGTCTCCCATCCAAGTACTGACCAGGTCCTACCCTGCTTGGCTTCATGGAGGTGTGACCATAACTGGAATCAAACCCAGGTCGCGGCAGTGAAAGCACCAAATCCTAACCACTGGACCACCAGGGAACCCATATATTAGTGCATATTATTGCACAAATTAGCTTAACAGACAGGACATAAGCAGATCATTGTACAAATTAAGTGTAATTTAGCAGATAAAAAGTTCCAGAGCTTCCATAATTTAATTTTTTTTTTTTCTCTCGCCGGAAAAGGAAGTTACGCAATCTTAATTTTTACCCGCAAACGAACTTCATGACCACCTACCAAGTGAAACTGTTAACAGGATGGTTTCATTTTATAGTACAGTGCATATATTACTGACAACTGAGGGGTGAGAAGCCCATGTGTGGGGCTACACTACTGACAGAGCAACATAACTCCTTCTCAAGGTACAAGTGGCATTATTAGCAGGACAAGCACAACTTCCAAGTATACATTCAAGCTCTTGCTACTAAGCCTATCGGAGGGAGGGGAAAGATGTCCTATGCTGAAATCTTATCCAAATCCAACAAATCCCCCCCTCACTCTTCTCTCCCATCTCCTTTCACTCTTGCATAGACAATAAATTAGGAGCTCACTCAGTCTCTAAGTCAACAAGAAGTGTGGGAGACAAAAAAGGCACAAGCAGTTTCTACCAAAATAAACATTTTACCTAAAAATGCAGTTAGGACCACACCAAGTAGAACCACTACGCCAATATTTGTCCTAAATCACCACAGTACAGTGAATGTATATTTGCAGTTTCATGTTGTGACCAAAGTAAGAAAAAAAGAAAATGTTAAGAGACGTTATGGTGTTAACCACTAGATTATTATTTACATGTACTGATAGAGCTGAAATCACATATATAGTTCTCAGCAGCGCAAGCTCGCCAAAAAATGTTGGTAACAATGTTAAAACTGCGGGCTCACACAACAAGCCCGCAGCGAGAAGGCGCTCACTGCGATCTGTATGTCCTCATCCCTACGACCCGCGGGACTACACATCAAAAGAAATCTCAGTTACACAATTCACAATGTGAGACCCGTAGCACTTTGAAAAAATCCAGTAGAAAAATGACGGCCCGTAACACTTTGCAAAAAGAAAAGCGGGAAATATTTAAAAAAAAGTCACGAGGTCCAAAAAAAAAATACAAAGTTAACGGCCGAACCGTGCACATAAAAAAAAAAACAAAGAAAAAACAAGAACACACACCACATCACACAAACAGCACGGGGGACAGCCAGGATGTCTGGGAGTGAGGTTGCATGAGAATTTAAACACAATTTGCCCAGTTGCAGGACTCAAAAAAAAAAAAAAAAAAAAAATCGGCCAAAGGACAAGAAAAATGGCGGCCAAAAAAAAAACGAAGCTACACAACCCTTATCAAGCAAGATGTTTCTGAAGTATTGGGCCTTGGGAAACTATCGTCGTCAGCAAGGACAAAAAGGTAAGGGGTGGGAAGGCGCTTTGCAGAAAGGGGTCTGGGCAAGGTGAGTGGCTTTGGGAAGGGGTGTTGTGGTAATAAACTTAAGAGGAGCCAGTGGCTATGGGAGGGGGGTCTTGCATGAAAGGGAGCTGCTTTATTAAGGGGTCTTCTGTAAGTAGCATTGGGGGAAAAAGTTGAGCTGAGTGAGTTGGGCCCTGGGGGGGGGGGGGTTGAACAAATTATTTTGTTTTTTTGCACCAAGGCCATCCATTAGTTAATGTATTTAAGCATGCCTAATATAAGTGTAAGGCTTTTAGGTCCCAAGAATGCTCATGTGACTAAAGGACACATCAGTGGTCTACGTAATTAAAGGCATCAAGTTATTTACAAAATCTGGAACATTTTCATAATTTAAAAAAATACACCAACTCTTCGCATTAACCGATTTCTTTCCACAACTGACGCGTTTCACTGCCATCTGTCTATCCCAGGAGGATATGGCAGATCGACTACAAAACGCATCAGTGGTTTTCATGTTATGGTCCCAGGATCACAAGTGGTCCCCAGAGCCCTACCAATGGCACTCCAGAAATGCTCCATACTCCCCAAGAAGTCCAGCTGCACATAAGCATGGATGCCAAACCACTTATAACATGGAACTAACAACATTCTCATCAAAAGATTTGCATAAAAAGTGCACTAATCTAGAGTAGTCTCAAATATTCCTGAAAGAGTACAGCTGATGATCGTCAAAATGGAACAAACCAACAGGGACGGAGGAGCTGGAACTACAAAAAGGGATGCTTAATATAGATAATCACACACAAGTCTAACAGAGACAGACACAGAGAGAGAAAGACAGACACAGAGAGAACGAGAGCGCTCAAAAATCTCTATATACTATAACCAATGAATATCCGCATACTACAGAGCCCCGATCCATTACTATAATCAATGCATTTACACACAGACTACTAAAACAACCAATGACTATGCACAGAACAAGGAAATTGCCCGTCAAAAATGACAGGAATTAAATTTTAAGGCTGGCAATGCTGGTTGGTATACAATGTTAGGCTTTTGGTCTTCGTTGTTTTTTTTTTTCAAAGTTATACGGTACGTGCCCGTCGTGGTTCGTGTAAGCGTTACTGCTCTTGTACTTGTTTATTTTCTACGTTCTGCATGCCTGGCGTTGCAGAGCCTCATTTTCATCCTGTTTCAGATTTTTTTAGAGCACTTTTAGAGCGGCAGAAAACGGCAAATATGAAAATATGGCTCCAATATGTTTGCAACTTCTCTCCCAGGCTTCCTGGCTCTGCGCTTGTGCGGTGTGTGAGTGTTATTTTATAATTAGTTTTTGGCTTTTTTGTAGATACGCGTTTGAACGAACTGCATGCTTCAACTGATCCATATACTACAACCAACGCACATAGGCATACTACAGACCCGCGATCCATATACTACAACCAACGCATATAAGCATACTACAGACCCGCGATCCATATACTACAGCCAACGCACATAGGCATACTACAGACCCGCGATCCATATACTACAACCAACGCATATAGGCATACTACAGACCCGCGATCCATATACTACAACCAACGCACATAGGCATACTACAGACCCGCGATCCATATACTACAACCAACGCATATAAGCATACTACAGACCCGCGATCCATATACTACAGCCAACGCACATAGGCATACTACAGACCCGCGATCCATATACTACAACCAACGCATATAGGCATACTACAGACCCGCGATCCATATACTACAGCCAACGCATATAGGCATACTACAGACCCGCGATCCATATACTACAGCCAACGCATATAGGCATACTACAGACCCGCGATCCATATACTACAGCCAACGCATATAGGCATACTACAGACCCGCGATCCATATACTACAGCCAACGCATATAGGCATACTACAGACCCGCGATCCATATACTACAGCCAACGCATATAGGCATACTACAGACCCGCGATCCATATACTACAGCCAACGCATATAGGCATACTACAGACCCGCGATCCATATACTACAACCAACGCATATAGGCATACTACAGACCCGCGATCCATATACTACAGCCAACGCATATAGGCATACTACAGACCCGCGATCCATATACTACAGCCAACGCATATAGGCATACTACAGACCCGCGATCCATATACTACAACCAATGCATATAGGCATACTACAGACCCGCGATCCATATACTACAACCAACGCACATAGGCATACTACAGACCCTCGATCCATATACTACAACCAATGCATATAGGCATACTACAGACCCCTGATCCATATGCTACAACCAATGCATATAGGCATACTACAGACCCCTGATCCATATACTACAACCAATGCATATACGATAACAGAGCCCTGATCCATATACTACAACCAATGCATATACACATAACAGAGCCCTGATCCGTATACTACAACCAATGCATATACGCATACTACAGACCCGCGATCCATATACTACAACCAATGCATATAGGCATACTACAGACCCCTGATCTATATTCTACAACCAATGCATAGACGCATACACATACAACAGACCCCTGATCTATATTCTACAACCAATGCATATAGGCATACTACAGACCCGTGATTCATATACTACAACCAATGCATATACGCATACTACAGACCCGTGATCCATATACTACAACCAATGCATATACGCATACTACAGACCCGTGATCCATATACTACAACCAATGCATATACGCATACTACAGACCCGTGATCCATATACTACAACCAATGCATATACGCATACTACAGACCCGTGATCCATATACTACAACCAATGCATATACGCATACTACAGACCCGTGATCCATATACTACAACCAATGCATATACGCATACTACAGACCCGTGATCCATATACTACAACCAATGCATATACGCATACTACAGACCCGTGATCCATATACTACAACCAATGCATATACGCATACTACAGACCCGTGATCCATATACTACAACCAATGCATATACGCATACTACAGACCCGTTATCCATATACTACAACCAATGCATATACACATACTAGAGACCCGTGATCCATATACTACAACCAATGCATATACGCATACTACAGACCCGTGATCCATATACTACAACCAATGCATATACGCATACTACAGACCCGTGATCCATATACTACAACCAATGCATATACGCATACTACAGACCCGTGATCCATATACTACAACCAATGCATATACGCATACTACAGACCCGTGATCCATATACTACAACCAATGCATATACGCATACTACAGACCCGTGATCCATATACTACAACCAATGCATATACGCATACTACAGACCCGTGATCCATATACTGCAACCCATGCATATACACTTATACATCAATATAGTACGATTGACGCACATACACTACACAGTCCATATATATTACAGGTAATTCAATCCAAGTTAATTTCCATACAATGTGTCAGACAATTTGCATAAAAATGAACGACCATGTACTTTAGTGTATGAATAATCCATTATCAGTGCAAATACCAGTTACATTTGTTACTTCTTCAGTACAGAGATACAAGTACACGCTGACTTCCATTAGTTACTAATGTTTCAGTGCACAAATTATCTGAATTATAAGGTAAACAGACAACACTCTGCAGCAATATATATATATATATATATATATATATATATATATATATATATATATACACACACACACACACACATCAGTATGCAAAACCTTATCAAATGTATATGTATTTAACCCTTTCACCGACAGCAGGGTCAGCAATTAATAGTCAGTGACATGGTTAAAGTACCTGTTTAAAGGGATGAAGCAGCATCTTATTATTCTGCAACAAAATGCTACATTTTATAAAAAGACACATGCAATGTATTGAGAATTTTCGGAAACGCATCTTTAATTACACGTAGACTGCACCTAAACGTACAGATTTAGGGGTAATGTAATAAAGTACTACTTTACAGAAAGAGTAGTAGATAAGTGGAGCCACCTACCAGTAGAAGTGGTAGAGACAAACACAGTTAAGGAATTTAAGCATGCCTGGGAGACACATAAGGCTATTCGGAGGATTAAATAAGCCAAACTTTTAGGTAGATACAATGGGCAAGCCAGATGGGCCCTTTTGGTATTCTAAACCATGTTTCTATGTTAAACGCACTGCACTTCTGCTTTATTTGGCGATTAAAATAAAATTGCATTTTTTGCTACGGAATAAATAGATACATAAATAAATAAAATCACGTGCCCTGTGGTATACAACAATAAACTCGATTTAATGTCTCAATACAGCAAATCGTGCAAATGACTGAATTGATATTAATTACCAAACGCAACAAATATACAAATGATTTGATACAATTGTTTCAGATAGGTTATATCGCACCTGTCAGTTTTTATCGCTCTCCGGGTCAGCAGCACCCCACCCCTCTGGAGTGCCCGTCTTCAGTCCCGGGCTCAGACTGAACACCAGCACTGCATCTTCCTTGTGTACACCAACTGCCAAGCACTACTGCCCGCCCACTTTAGGAACTCTGCATCGTCATTGGACGCCGCAGCCATGTGACCTTAGTGACGCCCAATGTTTATTGACAACTGCAATTGGCCACCGCCTCCTGAATTACAGTACAGAGAGCCAGTGCTGATTGGCTGAATGGGTTGTGATGTCACCAGCACAGGAATACTGCTAGTGCTGACCATGTGTATTTATATGTGTAACAATATATATCGGTAGAAGTTCAGCTTTCTATTTGTATATTTGTTATTTGAGAAGGGAAGAATACAAAAAAAATGTTTCCCTTAAAGGGAAATGCAAGGTTTCTGGATTTTACTAGGCATATAATATCCCTGTGTATCTATTTACTTTTATGTACTTTATTGTATTAAGAAGTTCTTATGAGCTCTGTTTTTGATCAAACAAACAGTCCCTGAATGGGTCTGCCCACTGCAGCATATGCAGACACAGACTCTGTAGGGCTGGATGTGCAGTGTGGTGTCCTAGCCTATCATGATGCTGAGAGATGGTGACTGAATGGTTAGTATGAAACACTGCACACATAGTCTGTGTCTTCATGAGCTGCAGAGGGCAGACCCAAACAGGTAATGTTTGTATGATTTTCAGCAGTGACATTGATGATACATTTTGGTAATATTATATTTATGTCAGACTAATGAGAACACTATTTAAGGCTTTTTCTTGAGTTGCAAAGCATTTTCTCTGATATAATAGTTTAGTATAATCCTATACATTATATATTGTCTAGTACAGGCCCCAGAGAATATAAAAATACCCTAAAAACACACAATCACTAAAAGACAATATTTGTATGAATCTACCAGATATTTAAGAATTTCAAAGTTTTCAGATTTCTTTTTTTTTGTTTATTATCTTTGTTTACACCCTCACCCTCTCTGTCCCATGCACCAAATCTCTGTCTCCTCGCCCCTCTCACTCTCTTCTCCCTGTCACTATCCCATTATCCCCCATCCACTCTCTTTCCTTTCTCTTCCCCTAATCCCCTAAACCTTCTTCATACCTCCTCTCGCCACCACATCTCACCTTTCTCTCTACCCCCTCATCATCCACTCTCTCCCCCACCCCCTTTCTCTTCCCCTCACCATCCAACTCCTCCTAATAACTCCACAATTCCTCTCACATCCCCTCTCCCTCTCCTTCATTCTCCACTTTGTCCTTTACCTCCATTTCACTTCCCCTCATTCCACTGTACATATAATCTCCTCTAAACCCTTTTTCTTCCCCTCATTGCACTGTACCTATCATCTCCTCTCACCCCTTTCTCTTCCCCTCTTTCCACTGTAACTATCATCTCCTCTCACCCCTTTCTCTTCCCCTCATTCCACTATACCTATCATCTCCTCTCACCCCTTTCTATTCCCCTCATTGCACTGTACCTATTATCTCCTCTCACCCCTTTCTCTTCCCCTCATTCCACTATACCTATCATCTCCTCTCACCCCTTTCTCTTCCCCTCATTGCACTGTACCTATCATCTCCTCTCACCCCTTTCTCTTCCCCTCTTTCCACTGTAACTATCATCTCCTCTCACCCCTTTCTATTCACCTCATTCCACTGCACCTATCATCTCCCCTCACCCCTTCCTCTTCCCCTCATTCCACTGTAACTATCATCTCCTCTCACCCCTTTCTCTTCCCCTCATTCCACTGTAACTATCATCTCCTCTCACCCCTTTCTCTTCCCCTCATTGCACTGTACCTATCATCTCCTCTCACCCCTTTCTCTTCCCCTCTTTCCACTGTAACTATCATCTCCTCTCACCCCTTTCTATTCACCTCATTCCACAGTACCTATCATCTCCTCTCACCACTTTCTCTCCCCCTCATTCCACTGTACCTATCATCTCCTCTCACCACTTTCTCTCCCCCTCATTCCACTGTACCTATCATCTCCTCTCACCCCTTTCTCTTCCCCTCATTCCACTGTACCTATCATCTCCTCTCACCACTTTCTCTTCCCCTCATTCCACTGCACCTATCATCTCCTCTCACCACTTTCTCTCCCCCTCATTCCACTGTACCTATCATCTCCCCTCACCCCTTTCTCTTCCCCTCATTCCACTGTAACTATCATCTCCTCTCACCCTTTCTCTTCTCCTCATTCCACTATACCTATAATCTCCTCACCTTTTCTCTTCCCCTCATTCCACTGTACCTATCATCTCCTCTCACCCCTTCCTCTTCCCCTCATTCCACTGTACCTATCATTCCCTCTTGCCCCTTTCTCTTCCCCTCATTCTACTGTACCTATCATCTCCTCTCATCCATTTCTCTTCCCCTCATTCCACTGTACCTATCATCTTCCCTCACCCCTTTCTCTTCCCCTCATTGCACTGTACCTATCATCTCCTCTCACCCCTTTCTCTTCCCCTCATTCCACTGTACCTATCATTCCCTCTTGCCCCTTTCTCTTCCCCTCATTCTACTGTACCTATCATCTCCTCTCATCCATTTCTCTTGCCCTCATTCCACTGTACCTATCATCTTCCCTCACCCCTTCCTCTTCCCCTCATTCCACTGTACCTATCATCTCCTCTCACCCTTTCTCTTCTCCTCATTCCACTATACCTATAATCTCCTCACCTTTTCTCTTCCCCTCATTCCACTGTACCTATCATCTCCTCTCACCCCTTCCTCTTCCCCTCATTCCACTGTACCTATCATCTCCTCTCACCCTTTCCCTTCCCCTCATTCCACTGTACCGATCATGTCCTCTCACCCCTTTCTATTTCCCTCATTCCACTGTACATATCATCTCCTCTCACCCCTTTCACTTCCCCTCATTCCACTGTACCTATCATCTCCTCTCACCTCTTTCTCTTCCCCTTCCTCTCATTCCACTATACCTATCATCTCCTCTCACCCCTTCCTCTTCCCCTCATTCCACTGTACCTATCATCTCCTCTCACCCTTTCTCTTCTCCGCATTCCACTATACCTATAATCTCCTCATCCATTTCTCTTCCCCATATTCCACTGTACCTATCATCTCCTCTCACCCCTTTCTTTTCCACTCATTCCACTGTACCTATCATCTCCTCATCCATTTCTCTTCCCCTCATTCCACTGTACCTATCATCTCCCCTCACCCCTTTCTCTTCCCCTCATTCCGCTGTACCTATCATCTCCTCTCACCCCTTTCTTTTTCCCTTATTCCACTGTACCTATCATCTCCTCTCACCACTTTCTCTTCCCCTCATTCCACTGTACCTTTCATCTCCTCTCACCTCTTTCTCTTCCCCTTCCTCTCATTCCACTATACCTATCATCTCCTCTCACCCCTTTCTCTTCCCCTCATTTTACTGTACCTATCATCTCCCGTCACCCCTTTCTCTTCCCCTCATTGCACTGTACCTATCATCTCCTCTCACCCCTTTCTCTTCCCCTCATTTCGCTGTACCTATCATCTCCTCTCACCCCTTTCTTTTCCCCTCATTCCACTATACCTATCATCTCCTCTCACCCCTTTCTTTTCCACTCATTCCACTGTACCTATCATCTCCTCATCCATTTCTCTTCCCCTCATTCCACTGTACCTATCATCTCCTCTCACCCCTTTCTCTTCCCCTCATTCCGCTGTACCTATCATCTCCTCTCACCCCTTTCTTTTTCCCTTATTCCACTGTACCTATCATCTCCTCTCACCCCTTTCTCTTCCCCTCATTCCACTGTACTTATCATCTCTTCTCACCCCTTTCTCTTCCCCTCATTCCACTGTACCTTTCATCTCCTCTCACCTCTTTCTCTTCCCCTTCCTCTCATTCCACTATACCTATCATCTCCTCTCACCCCTTTCTCTTCCCCTCATTTTACTGTACCTATCATCTCCTCTCACCCCTTTCTCTTCCCCTCATTTCGCTGTACCTATCATCTCCTCTCACCCCTTTATTTTTCCCTTATTCCACTGTACCTATCATCTCCTCTCACCTCTTTCTCTTCCCCTCATTCCACTGTACTTATCATCTCCTCTCACCCCTTTCTCTTTCCCTCATTCCACTGTACCTATCATCTCCTCTCACCCCTTTCTTTTCCCCTCATTCCACTGTACCTATAATCTCCTCTCACCCCTTTCTCTTCCCCTCATTCCGCTGTACTTATCATCTCCTCTCACCCCTTTGATCACCCCTTCATATCTCTTCTCTCCCTCTCCTCTATCTCTGTTATCCCCTTCACCCTTCAGTTTCTCTATCCCCCATTCTCTTCCCCTCATTCCATCTCTCCCTATTTATTACCCGCTCACCCCTTTCTTTCTCTCATATCCCTCTCTCTCCACCTCATATACAGTACCTCTCCTTTCACATCATCATCACCCTCTCTCCCCTTATATCTCCCCTCTCTCCACCCCCTTTTCTCTTCCCCTTATTCTCTCTCTCTCTATCACTTCCTCTCGCCACATTTTCTTTCCCTCATTCCATCTCTCACCCTCATATACGTCTCTCTCCTTTTCATTTATTTCCCCCTTCCCTCTTTATCCCCCTCTCTATTCCACCTTCCTATCCTCTACATTCCCCCAGTCTCTATTTCTCTCCCCCATTCATTCCTCTCCCCCCACACTCAGCATGTCCTCCCTTTTCTTCCCTCTGTAATGTGGTTCCTGATAGGCTAGGACACTACGCTACACGTCCAGTCTGTGTCCCCACAAATATAATATTAAATGGGACTTATAACTCTTATATTTGGCTGGCATATATTTTGCATATAGCACAAATGCTCCATAAAGTAAAAATATAATAATTTGGAAATGCAGCTTTGCAGCACTGTCAGGTTCTCTCTGTTACAGCCCGTCTGTTACCTATTTCATTTGAAAGCTTGCACATATATCTCCAAGTCATTAAAATGCAAGTAATACATAAAGTAATTAAATAACAAATCATTTGGAAATGCTGTTTTGCAGCACTGGCAGGTCCTTCAGATTTAGTAAATTCTAGTAAATTCACATATATTGCCAAGTCCTTAAAGGGGAAGTGCAGGACAGCTCAGTTTTTTTATGTTGTTGCAAAAGCAGCCTGCATGGGAGGTGGGTGGTATGTCATTTATTTAACCCTTGCAGTGTTTAAAACTGCCTATTTAAAATAAGAGATGTAAGACAGCCCCCATGGCCCTCCCAGGGCCTCCTTCTGCAGGCTCCTTGGATCCCTGCAGCCCCTAGGCCCTCCCACGCCCTCTGTGGTCTCCCTCAGACCCCTGTGCCCCCGTCGGACCCCTATAACCTCGCAGGAGGGACTATGGGGTGGAGTGGGCAAGCTCCAGGGGGTAGCTACCCATTGTTGTTTTACTCTGCATGATAAAAAAAATACAAAATCAAAGCCGGATGATCTGCACCTTTTGGGATGACCAGTTCTTTGGATACATCGAGGTGAGAATCCTTATCTGCCATCTTTATAATCTGTATATGCAAAGCAGTGAGGACAACAACAAACTGTCCGTCCAAAAGAGTCCACAACAACATGGAGTTAGTAAAGTCAACATATAATCATTAAATATCATGGCAAAGCTTAGGCAGATGCATTACAGACTTATCTTAAAGCTATAAAAGGAAAAAGAATTTGCTAACAAAGTAATTTAAAGTGATGATAAGGTAGGGTCAACATATAAGAGGTAACAGTTTTGTATCCATGGATAAAATGCCTGAAGACAGAACAAAACCTCTTACAGTGGGGGGGGGGGGGGAAGTATTTGGTCCCCTGCTGATTTTGTCCAATGACAAAGAAATGATCAGTCTATAATTTTAATGGTCGGTGTATTTTAACAGAGAGACAGAATAACAAGAAAAACAAACAAGAAAAACGTATGTCAAAAAAGTTATAAATTGATTTGCAGGTCAGTGAGGGAAATAAGTATTTGACCCCTTCATCTTAGTACTTGGTGGTAAAACCTTTGTTGGCAATCACAGAGGTCAGACGTTTCTTGTAGTTGGCCACCAGGTTTGCAAACATCTCAGGAGGGATTTTGTCAGATCCTCTCCAAATCATTAAGGTTTCGAGGCTGATGTCTGGCAACTCGAACCTTCAGCTCCCTCCACAGATTTTCTATGAGATTAAGGTCTTGAGACTGGCTAGGCCACCCCAGGACCTTAATGTGCTTCTTCTTGAGGCACTCCTTTGTTATGTCTTTTGGGTCATTGTCATGCTGGAATACCCATCCACGACCTATTTTCAATACCCCGGCTGAGGGATGGAGGTTCTCACCCAAGATTTGACAGTACATGGCACCGTCCATCGTCCCTTTGATGCAGTGCAGTTGTCCTGTCTCCTTAGCAGAAAAACAGCCCCAAATCATAATGTTTCCACCTCCATGTTTGACGGTGGGGATGGTGTTCTTGGGGTTATAGATACAATTCCTCCTCCACCAAACACAGTGAGTTGAATTGATGCCAAAGAGCTCGATTTTGGTCTCATCTGACCACAACACTTTCACCCAGGTCTCTTCTGAATCATTTAGATGTTCATCGGCAAACTTCAGATGGGCCTGTACATGTGCTTTACTGAGCAGGGGGTCCTTGCGGGCACTGCAGGATTTCAGTCCTTCACGGCATAGTGTGTTACCAATTGTTTTCTTGGTGACAAAGGTCCCAGCTGCCTTGAGATCATTAACAAGATCCTCCTGTGTAGTTCTGGGCTGATTCCTCACTGTTCTCATGATCATTGAAACTCCAACAGGTGAGATCTTGCATGGAGCACCAGACTGAGGGAGACTGGCAGTTATTTTGTGTTTCTTCCATTTGCGAATAATCGCACCAACTGTTGTCACCTTCTCACCAAGCTGCTTGGCGATGACCTTGTAGCCCATTCCAGCCTTGTGTAGGTCTTGTCCCTGCCATCCTTGGATAGCTCTTTGGTCTTGGCCATGGTGGAGAGTTTGGAATCTGATTGATTGATTGCTTTTGTGGACAGGTGTCTTTTATACAGAAACAAGCTGAGATTAGGAGCACTCCCTTTAAGAGAGTGCTCCTAATCTCAGCTCGTTACCTGTATAAAAGACACCCGGGAGCCAGAAATCTTGCTGTTTGATAGGGGATCAAATACTTATTTCCCTCACTGACCTGCAAATCAATTTATAACTTTTTTGACATGAGTTTTTCTTGTTTGTTTTTTTTTGTTATTCTGTCTCTCACTGTTAAAATACACCGACCATTAAATTATAGACTGGTCATTTCTTTGTCAGTGGAGAATCGTTCAAAATCAGCAGGGGATCATCTGTTTTATTTTATTTATTTATTTATTTATTTATTTTATTCTTTGGTTATTATTAAAACTATCTCGGATACGCTTTAAGTGCACATAGACAACTTAACTATAATATAAAAAAATAATAATTGAGAAAGGTTTGAAGAAAAAATGTTTATGACAATTCATACCATATAACCGTAATATGTTTTGTCTTGTTTCTATGTTGGCTGTTTTGTTTTATTAGTTTGTTTTTTTTTCCTTCAAAGTTTACCCTGCGATGGTATAATTTTCTTTTCTCACAATAAAAATTATTAAAAAATAAAAATAAAAAAAAATCAGCAGGGGATCAAATACTTTTTCCCCCCACTGTAGGATATAGAATGCACAACTGTCATTCATGGTAAAAAAATATATGTTTTTAAAAAGGGTAAAACATGAATTCCTTTATAAATGCAATTCTGGTTTGAATTGATCCTGAGTCTGGTACAGGGGGTAAATGTACTCCTTTTTAAGCAATTAAATATATATATATATATATATATATATATATATATATATATATATATATATATATATATATAAGTTTCCCTGTTGTTCCCTCTCTCTAATCTAACACCTGCTGCTTATATCAGACACACACATTACATGGAGTCATTCTACATACATACAGATCTATTTTATTTAAAAAGAAAACTTGTTTTGAACATTCCAGAGGTACTTACCAGTGTACCTACCAATAGAAAGAGTGTATTTGGGTATGGATTGTAATCCTTTAATAACTTTCAAGCCAGCAGCAGCTCAATGCAGAAATCTACAGATCAGTGTCTGACTCCTCCTTAAAGAGCCAGTTAATTCAGGACAAGTTGGAGCACACGACTTTTTGAATTTTGAAATAGGTGCCTTTTTTTACAGAAAACAATCATAAATGAAGAGAGTTAGGCATGCCTCCAAAGAGACTGACAGCAAGAACTGTGTGCAGAGAGCAGATCAGAAAGAGGGGTTGACCCTTCCCAAATTCATCTGTACAGGGAAATGACTGATAGAAATTTACAAATATGTTAATTGTGGATAACCCATATATACTCGAGTATAAGCCGACCCGAGTGTAAGCCGAGGCACCTTTTTTACCACGAAATACTGGGTAAAATGAGTGACTCGAGTATAAGCCGAGGGTGGGAAATGTGCTGCCCGCCTGTGTCCCTCTTGTGCCCTCTGTGTCCCCCTCTTGTGTGCCCTTTTCTTGTGTCCCCCTCTCTCTCCCGTGTCTCTTCTCCCCTCTCCCTTCCCTGTGTCTCTTCCCCCTCCTCATTCTCAACCTCCCTCCTCAACCCCACTCCTCATCCTCAACCTCCCTCCTCATCCTCCATCTTCATTCTCAACCTCCCTCCTCAACCCCCTCATCCTCAACCCCCCTCCTCCTCAACCCCCTCCTCAACCCCCTCCTCAACCTCCCTCCTCAACCCCCCATCCTCATCCTCAACCCCCCATCCTCAACCCCCCCTCCTCATCCTCAACCCCCTCCTCAACCTCCCTCCTCATCCTCAACCTCCCTCTTCATCCTCAACCTCCCTCCTCATCCTCAACCCCCTCCTCATCCTTAACCCCCTCCTCAACCTCCCTCCTCAACCTTAAACCCCCAATCCTCAACCCCCCTCCTCATCCTCCCTCCTCAACCTCCCTCCTCATCCTCCCTCCTCATCCTCAACCTCCCTCCTCAACCCCTCATCCTCACCGCCCCCATCCTCAACCCCCTCCTCAACCCCCCTTCTCAACCCCCCTCCTCAACCCCCCATCCTCATCCTCAACCCCCATCCTCAACCCCCTCCTCAATCCCCTCCTCAACCTCAACCCCCCTCCTCATCCTCAACCCCCCTCCTCAACCTCCCTCCTCATCCTCAACCCCCCTCCTCATCATCAACCCCCTCCTCAACCTCAACCCCCATCCTCAACCCCCCTCCTCATCCTCATCCTCCCTCCTCATCCTCAACCTCCCTCCTCATCCTCAACCTCAACCTCCCTCCTCAACCACCCTCCTCATCCTCAACCTCCTTCCTCAACCTCCCTCCTCATCCTCAACCTCCCTCCTCAAACTCCCTCCTCAACCCCCCTTCTCAACCTCAACCCCATCCTCAACCCCTCCTCAACCTCCCTCCTCAACCCCCTTCCTCAACCTCAACCCCCACCCTCAACCCCCTCCTCAATCTCCCTCCTCAACCTCCCTCCTCATCCTCAACCTCCCTCCTCATCCTCAACCCCCTCCTCATCCTCAACCCCCCTCCTCATCCTCATCCTCCCTCTTTATCCTCAACCTCCCTCCTCATCCTCAACCTCAACCTCCCTCCTCAACCTCCCTCCTCATCCTCAACCTCCCTCCTCAACCCCCTCCTCAACCTCAACCCCCCCATCCTCAACCCCCTCCTCATCCTCTCTCCTCAACCTCAACCCCCCCATTCTCAACCCCCTCCTCAACCTCAACCCCCCTCCTCCTCCTCCCTCCTCATCCTCAACCCCCTCCTCATCCTCAACCCCCTCCTCATCCTCAGCCCCCTCCTCAACCTCCCTCCTCAACCTCAACCCCCCATCCTCAACCCCCCTCCTCAACCTCCCTCCTCAACCCCCTCATCCTCAACCCCCCTCCTCAACCTCCCTCCTCAATCCCCCCATCCTCATCCTCAACCCCCCATCCTCAACCCCTTCCTCAACCTCAACTCCCCTCCTCATCCTCAACCCCTCCTCAACCTCCCTCCTCATCCTCAACCTCCCTCTTCATCCTCAACCCCCTCCTCAACCTCCCTCCTCAACCTTAACCCCCCAATCCTCAACCCCCCTCCTCAACCTCCCTCCTCAATCCCCCCATCCTCATCCTCAACCCCCCATCCTCAACCCCTTCCTCAACCTCAACTCCCCTCCTCATCCTCAACCCCCTCCTCAACCTCCCTCCTCATCCTCAACCTCCCTCCTCATCCTCAACCCCTCCTCATCCTCAACCCCATCCTCAACCTCCCTCCTCATCCTCAACCTCCCTCCTCATCCTCAACCCCCTCCTCATCCTCAACCCCCTCCTCATCCTCCCTCCTCATCCTCAACTTCCCTCCTCATCCTCAACCTCCCTCCTCAACCTCCCTCCTCATCCTCAACTTCAACCTCCCTCCTCAACCCCCTCCTCAACCTCAACCCCCCCATCCTCAACCCCCTCCTCAACCTCAACCCCCTCCTCAACCTCCCTCGTCATCCTCAACCTCCCTTCTCATCCTCAACCTCCCTCCTTATCCTCAACCCCCTCCTCAACCTCCCTCTTCAACCTCAATCCCCCATCCTCAACCCCCCTCCTCATCCTCCCTCCTCATCCTCAACCCCCCTCCTCCTCCCCCCTCCTCCTCAACCTCCCTCCTCAACCCCCATCCTCATTCTCAACCCCCCATCGTCAACCCCCTCCTCAACCTCCCTCCTCAACCTCAACCCCCCTCCTCAACCTCCCTCCTCATCCTCAACCTCCCTTCTCATCCTCAACCTCCCTCCTCATCCTCAACCCCCTCCTCAACCTCCCTCCTCAACCTCAATCCCCCATCCTCAACCCCCCTTCTCATCCTCCCTCCTCATCCTCCCTCCTCATCCTCAACCCCCCTCCTCCTCCCCCCTCCTCTTCAACCCCCTCCTCAACCCCCCTCCTCAACCTCCCTCCTCAACCCCCATCCTCATTCTCAACCCCCCATCCTCAACCCCCTCCTCAACCTCCCTCCTCAACCTCAACCCCCCTCCTCAACCTCCCTCCTCATCCTCCCTCCTCATCCTCAACCCCCCTCCTCATTCTAACCCACCCCCTCCTCATTCTACCCCTCTAAATACCTCCCCCTCTCCCTTTCCCCTCACTTACATCTGAAGCGTCTGTTCCGGCCTCTGCTCCGTCCAGTGTCTTGACGTGGTTTGCATGTGACGTCACGTCATTAGCCTATACCGGGTGCCGGCATCCGATATATGCTAATGTCTTGACGTCACATGCACGCCACGTCATTAGCATATACCGGGTGCCGACACCCGGTATATGCTAATGACGTGACGTCACAAGCGCGCCACGTGAAGACACCGGAAGGAGCGGAGGTTGGAGCAGAAGTTTCAGATGCATTCTCAACCCCCTCCTCATCCTCAACCCCCCTCCTCATCCTCCCTCCTCATCCTCAACTTCCCTCCTCAACCTCAACCTCCCTCCTCAACCTCCCTCCTCATCCTCAACTTCAACCTCCCTCCTCAACCTCCCTCCTCAACCCCCCTCCTCAACCTCAACCCCCCCATCCTCAACCCCCTCCTCAACCCCCCCATCCTCAACCCCCTCCTCAACCTCCCTCCTCAACCTCAATCTCCCTCCTCAACCTCCCTCCTCATCCTCAACCTCCCTTCTCATCCTCAACCTCCCTCCTCATCCTCAACTCCCTCCTCAACCTCAATCCCCCATCCTCAACCCCCCTCCTCATCCTCCCTCCTCATCCTCAACCCCCATCCTCCTCCCCCCTCCTCCTCAACCTCCTCCTCAACCCCCCTCCTCAACCTCCCTCCTCAACCCCCATACTCATTCTCAACCCCCCCATCCTCAACCCCCTCCTCAACCTCAACCTCCCACCTCAACCTCAACCCCCCTCCTCAACCTCCCTCCTCATCCTCAACCCCCCTCCTCATTCTAAACCCCCCTCCTCATTCTACCCCTCTAAATACCTCCCCCGCTGCCTTTCCCCTCATCTGAAGCGTCTGTTCCGCCTCTGCTCCGTCCGGTGTCTTGACGTGGTTTGCATGGGACGACACGTCATTAGCCTATACCGGGTGCCGGCATCCGGTATATGCTAATGACTTGACGTCACATGCACGCCACGTCATTAGCATATACCGGGTGCCGACACCCAGTATATGCTAATGACGTGACATCACAAGCGCGCCACGTGAAGACGCCGGAAGGAGCGGAGGTTGGAGCAGAAGTTTCAGATGCAGGTAAGTGATGGAAAAGGGAGAGGGGGAGGTATTTAGAGGGGTAGAATAAGGAGGGGGGTTTAGAAAGAGGGGGGGTTAGGATGAGGGGGGTTGAGGATGAGGAGGGGGGAGGGAAAGGGACACGGGGGGGGTTAGAGAGACAAGGAGGGTAGAGAGACAAATGGGGGCGTTAGAGAGACACAGGGGGGTTAGAGAGACACAGGGGGAGAGTGACTCGAGTATTAGCCGAGGGGGCCCTTTTTAGCCTTAAAAAAAGGTCTGAAAAACTTGGCTTATACTCGAGTATTTACGGTAACTGATGGCTGATTAAATTCCTGAAAGAGACTTAAACCATCATTCTTTCTGTTCGCGGAGCTTGGAACGGGCATGGAGTAGTCAGCCGTGTGTCTGTAAACAGACCTAACACTGCACATTTTTAACTGAAGGCTGCTGAACCTCTTCCCTACCACTACGCCAGCCTGCCTTTGTGAATTTCCTTGAGATCTGATAAACCTTGACTCTGCTAGCAATAGTATCAGTGACTAGTCTCTTCAGCTGTGTCTGGTCAGGTGTCTGGTCCTTGGCCTATATAAGGCACTTCCTGTTTATGTAACTTGCCAGATTATTGTGTGGTTCCTGATCACTTCAATAAAGCTTGTTCCTGTTTCACCTACAAGTTGCTGAACTGGATTATTGCTGACCTTGGCTGCTGGTCTCCACAACCTTGTGATTACTATATCATTTAGCTAGCCAATGATCTACTTCCAGCTTTAGGCAAGCAGAAGTGCTGATATCATCAGAAAGCCAGAGCTAGGGAATTCCAGGCAGGCCACGAGGTATGAATGTTGGTACCCATTCCCTAGAGCAAGCTCTAGATGATTTAGGAGCACCCCTTCCAAATGGTTTAGAAACTAGCCAACACATTTATGGGGTAGCCCTGGATGAGCAACAGCAGATTCAGAAGGTGATCCATGTGAATATGCTAAAGCCATACCACCAAAGAATTCCCAAATAATGATTATACAGTATGTCTAGCAGACCTGAAAGAAATCAAGATACTAGGTATGCTTACCACTGCTGATCCATCCCCCATTTCCTTTATCCCAAACAACTTGTCGTCTGACCAAAACCTAGGCTTGTATTTGGCCCGACCGAATAGGATGGACCTTATTATTATTATTTGTAACGCCAACATATTCCTTAGCGCTATACAATGTTAAGTTCCAGGGGAAGACAATTATAATATTAACAAGCAAAATGATAGAGGGCCCTGTCTTTGAGCTTATAATCCAGTGTCTATAGTTCTTCCCTGTAGCACCATGCAAGACTGAAAATTTAAACTTAAAAAAAATAAACTTATCCCTGACACTTTCTTACTGAAGCAGTCCTCTTATAGGGTCCCAGAGACTGTGAAGGGGATATAAGGAGAGAGCTAGATTAGATGTTAGAGCTAGGAGTCATTAAGCCATTCTATAGTGGTGTTGGTCCCTTAAATGGACGGGACACCCGGTTTTGTATGGACTGCAGGTGGTTAAATTACAAGATGACTGATACTTACCCTATGCCTGGAGTAGATGAACTGCTAGATAGACTAGGACAGGCAATTCACATGACCACTTTGGACTTGTCTAAGGGCTACTGTCAGATCACACTTGCTGAGACCTCAAGAGAGAAGTAGCCATTCACTACCCCATTTGTGTTACACAAGTTTACAGTAAGCCTTTTGGGATGACGAATACCCCTTCCACGTTCCAACAGCTTATTCACCACCTACTACATTGGTGCCAGGATAACATTGCCATATTCAGCTATAATAGGCAGGAAAATGTGGACCACCTAGCCATGGTCCTGGTTGGGATCCAGCAAACCGGATTGACAAGTGCCAGTTTGCTAGAGGGGGAGTGGGAGGGTCTGGCTAGAGCCAGCCAAGGTAGCCTCAATAGACAGTGACCCATCCCAAGAAGTAAGAGGCAGGTGTTGGTATTTCTAGGTACTTCAGGGTATTACCGCCAGTTTGTTTCTCATTTTATTACCCTGGCAAAGCTACTGACACTAGAAAGAAGATGCCCCAGGTCGTACAGTGGACATTTGAATGTGACAAAGCCTTCTTGGTGAATCCTTCCAGAGAAACCCTAGCACGGATACACAAAAACCCACAGAGGAGAGGACCTAACCTTTGAGATCCATTCATTGGCTGGCACAGCTGGTCCCTCCTCCTGACGCAGCTACTTATATATCTTATCTTTGCAGTATTATCGTATAACCAAGTTTTACTAATAAATGCTGAATCATTGGGAGACTCTAAAATGGATGATTTGTCACTTCCCTGCATACAAGATGTAGGCAGCACTATTTCCGGTCTGTTAAGGATGACGAGTCTTACCACACCCTGAGCACAAGGAAGAGAACGCCATCTTCCCTTTGTCCTAAACTTCTGACCAATGAGAGAAAGACTCATCCCCCTGTGGGATGACACCTAGAGACTCCTTAATGCATGAACCCAATGCCTTGCTGAGATTCTGTAAAAGCGACACCTCAGAACCAATGAATTACCGAATAAACCTGATGTTTTGCTTAATTGTAACTTTTATCTGATTACTAAAAACTATATAAATGACGGCTGACGTAATAAATTAGGCGAGAGAAAGCTTTATACCAGAACTCTGTGTTGGTGTATTATTTCTCTAAGGTGTGCACACTATACAAATATTGATAATTTGGCCAGGGACAGATATCTCTGAGATATACTTTCTTTATTTCCAAAAAAGATGGCGCCCGAACAGGGACTTGAGGTTTAACCGAACCGCAGTGGACAAGAGGAGTTCGGACGGACTTCATGGGAACAGGCGGAGCCTGATCACCTCCGGTACACGGTAAGGACATGATTAGTACCTTATCCGTGTAGACCTGTTCCTGCCCGCTGTCCAGCTCCGCTGCAGGGTAGGTTACAAAGTACAGGTAATAGCTTGCCTCAAGTCCATTTGAATCCTGTACAAGAGATAATGATATCTGTCACCTGTGTGTGTCTGTTGGTAGTGTGATTGAGTGATTGTGATTTCTTAGATATTGTGGTTCGGGGACATACACGTGTATGTGTGACAGGCTCTGAAGACGGATGACTTGTGCCCAGAGACGCACATAACCCAGAGAAATTGCACATACGGGCGTGCATATACTTGCCCTGGGGATTGGGATTGCTTTGTATACTTTCCTGGGAAGGGCCTATGCATGCTGGATAGATGAATATCTCTTGAGGGTCATGATGTTCAAGCCTTGGTAGCCTGATAACCCTGAGAGACGTCTGTCATTCACTACGGGTGGTTAAACGTGTATGTGGGACACAGACTTCAGTGGCAGATTGATAGTGTTGTAAAGCACAATAAGCCCTGAGGGTGTCGGTTTGTAAGCACATAATAGTGCAAAATCCCGAATCACATATCTTTGAATCTAAAGTTTTCTGCAGAAAAGGTTTGCTGATTATAATGTTACATGTTATGTTACTGCTGGTTATTAATGCATGATGATATTAAATGTGATACGATTATGTCTTGTTGATTTACATGCCTCTGTCCACTATCCTCCTTGCTATCCCTTACCAGCAGTTAAGTGGTTACAGACTGCAAAGGTATAGTCCCCGGAGGGCGGTAACGACGGTCTGAGTTTAGAGAAGACGTACGAATTAACCCTTCGTAGCAGTCGAACAAGTCAGACCTTCTTCTTCAGAGCTTCTAGCTCTCTATCTCAATCTCTCTCTCTCTCTCTCTCTGTATTACTACCTCGTTAAACCCCTGCTGCTAAATACGTGTTTGCTTCATATAGAGATATGGGGCAGAATCAAGTTAAATTGAGTGAGGGCGTGGTGGCCCAGGATATAGTTAAGAAAAGGGGAGGTGAGGCTGTCGTGAGCCGATGCAAAAAGATGTTCAAAGTATGTGGTATTACCAGTGTCGTAGGAGGGCATTTGAGGGCAGAAGAGTGGCGTAAAGTGTTGAGAGATAACAAAGGGCAGTTACAAGATTGTGGTTTGTTGCCGAGTGCAGAGATGTGGTACAGGGTGGCTAAAGCGATTGCACAGGAAGGTTGGATAGAGAGAGAGATTGAATTGAAGGGACGGAAAATGTATGTGTATCATGCTCCATGTGAAGTGGTCAGTTCCCCGAATTCGCCCGTTGTCCCCTCCATATCACAAGCACCCTGTCACCCTAATGCACCACAGCTACTACATACTGCCGAACAAAGACATTCCACCCAGCCACAATCAAAAGATGGCGCCCACACACACACGAAGGAGGAGCTGCACTCACCCCCGAATACTGCCCATCATAACGTGATGTCACTCGTCGCATCACCTGTCCAAGGGGCTCCGCCCATTACTCCTAACGCTCCAACAGCACATCCCACTTGCTTGTATCCAGTATTGACTCCAGACGGGACACTGTATTCCCCATATCCGATATTTCCATCTGTGGAGGCACCAATTGTAACAGAACATTCACCAGCAAGTGCTGGACCCCATAGTGTGCATAGTTCACACAGCTCTGCCATAAGCCCGCTGTTCGCACCCCTCCCCAAGCCCAGAACACCACTGGAAGTGCAAGCTCTGCTCATACATCATCACCAACAAGATAGTTCAGACGAGTGGGATGACGACATAACGGGAGGGGGCGGAAGAATGGAGAGATAGGAGATCCAATTCAAAAGTGAAACCTAAGAGGAGAACCAAGAAAAGTGGAAGTCTAATGTACGTTGCATTTACCCCGACACAAGCCACCTCCCTTATAAACACATTGCCCGACCCTGAAAAACAACCTATGCCTTTCTATAGGAAGATGGCACAGATCCCAAAGACATACTCAGCAGCGTGGGAGGACCTAGTTAGCTTGAGTGAAATCAAGGCAGGAGATTCATACTGGCCTATTATGCGGAATGCAATAGATCCTTATGGTACAAATCGCTCAAAGCATGACTTTACATCAGGCATACAGTTCTGTGATCTGTTAAGATATTGGGCAAAGGATAAATTGGCAGATCAAGCAGTTAATTTACAAGATATCAAACAGGAGAAGGACGAGTCAGTAGAAAAATTTCATGCACGACTCACACAAGTATTTACAGACCTTGGTTTCAGCCCACATAATAAAACACACACGCAGATGTTAAGTACAGCTTTCGTGCTGGGATTACAGGAGACAATTCAAAAGGGCCTATTGACATCCAGACCGGAATATAGAGTGTTACCTTTAGACACCTTACTGCTGGTTGCTAAAGGACTGGAGACAGCGGCGGCTAAACAACCTGTATCATCAGCGTCTAAGAAGACAGCTGTGCTTATGGTGAATTCTGAAGAATCACCACGGAAAGAAACAAGACAGTGTTTTAATTGTGGGAAATCAGGACACCTTAGCAAGAATTGCAGGGCACCCAGGAAGCCAAGACCTAGACAGCAGGGAGATGATACTAATGCAGCGCCTGTACTTCAAGCTACAGCATAGGATGGGGGTGAGCCTGTGTCAGTGTCCCCTATTCTGGCAGTTTCTTCAGGGGATGGCGAGGTAGGACCACAAGCTATTGTGACACTACCAATAGAGGGGACTCCCACAACCTTTCTCATAGACACAGGTGCAGCCAGAAGCGTTTTAAGAAAACAAGATCTGCCCGATATATCTTACCTGTCTGACATTGATGTCGCTTGTGTAGGAGTAGATGGTGTTCCCATCTCCAACCATTTAACCCAACCTATGCAAATAGGCCCATTTCCAGATCTACTCGCAAGATTTGTAGTATCGTCCACATGCCCTATAAATCTGTTAGGTGCAGACGTTCTTTCCCGGCTACAAGCATCTATCTCATTCACCCCAGATGGAACTGTACAGGTGTCTACACCTCGACAAGTCACTGACACGTCAGCACTCTGCTCACTGCCCATATTACTACACATAGATGCCAATAGCATCTGTAATATAGGGCCAGATGATATATTGGACAAGATTCCAGCAACACTCTGGTCACAAGGACCGGAAGATATTGGACACCTAAAGGTGCCACCAGTCATAGTAAAACTAAAACCCGGAGCAGAGTTACCACGCAAGCCACAGTATCCTCTGAAGCCAGCACAAATAGATGCGATCTCTCAGCAGATAGAGAGATTAGTGCAGCAAGGGGCGTTGGTCCCGTGTACGTCACCATGCAACACGCCCCTCTTTCCAGTAAAGAAGAAATCCAAAAAGGGAGAACCAGTAAAATACCTTATGGTACAAGATTTACGAGCAGTCAATGAAACAACCATACTGGACACTCCGATAGTACCTAATCCGAATACTCTCCTTTCCGGAATACCTCCAGCAGCTGCATACTTTACCGTAGTGGATTTAGCAAATGCTTTCTTCAGTATTCCCCTTGATCCTTCTTGCCAGTATTTGTTTGCTTTCACGCATGATCATAATCAATACAAATGGACTGTAATGCCTCAAGGAGCGCAAAATTCGCCCAGCCAGTTTGCCAAGGCTATGAGCCATATCCTTGACTCCTGGCAACAAGCGAATCCTGACATTGTATTGCTGCAGTATGTTGATGACCTCTTGCTGTGTGCTGAAGATCTTCCCACAGCTACAAAGACCTCAGAAAGCTTACTGAGACACTTGGCAGAATAAGGATGTAAAGTGTCCAAACAAAAGCTACAATGGTGTAAAGAAACTGTCATATTTTTGGGACACTGTCTGTCAAAAGGTGTGCGTCATCTTACACGCGCCCGAGTACAAGCAATAGAAGACATGTCAGTCCCTGAAGGACACAGACCACTGCATGCTTTCCTAGGTCTTATATCTTACTGTAGAGCATGGATCCCGGAAGCATCCCTTCTGATGCAACTCTTGTATGACGTATTAAAGACGGAACCATATGAGATGACACAGACAGCTCTGGATAATTTCTACACCCTGAAGAAAGCTATCTCATCAGCACCAGCACTAGGACTACCAAACTATGATCTCCCATTCAAGCTCTTTGTGTCAGAAAAAGAGGGACATGCAACGGGAGTCTTGACACAGTCCCATGGAAACAGACAACGGCCTATTGGCTATTTCTCATGTCAATTGGATGCTGTGACAAGAGGAGGGCCGTCTTGTCTCAGAGCAGCATTAGCAGCCCATGCCTTACTGGACAAAACCAATGACATATTCCTTGGTTATCCTCTAACAGTTCTGGCACCACATGACATTGCGGCCATCATACAGCAGACACAACCCAAGCATATGACTACAGCCAGACACCTCCGTCTGCAATGTTCCTTCCTTCTACCAGACAATGTTACTTTGCAGAGATGCTATGTTCTCAATCCAGCCACTCTCTTACCATTTCCAGAGGGGGGAGATGAGGAAGATGGATACTTTTGGTACAGCCTGATTTTGAACCCAAACTCAGGAATAACCAATCTATATGTACAAAGACGTCTATTGGTATGTGGAAACAGCCAGACGCCCACATGACCCTCTATATTGCACACTGTGGAATAAACAATCTCCAGGCCGAGATTTTCAATATGAAGCAAGACTCAATAAATTGAAGCAGGTCACCTTAAAACTAAGGACATTGTACAACAATGCAGCAGAAGATGGTGCATTTACGGTAGAGCTCCCACAAGAAGCAGAATTGCTCTACAAGCATTGGGATACAGAAATTCCACATGTTGCAGTATCCAAGTTTGCACCGGATGGATGGAAGACATTGGGAGCCGCATTAAAATGGTGGGAATCTGCAGAGGAAGAGGAATTGGAAGAGGAAGGAGTGGAAAAGAAAACTCTCCACTGGCAAGCAAACAGCACTCCCAGTATACAAGCCAGAGACCCATATGCAGTCCCAGGACTCACAAATCCACCTCATGACTGTCTTCAGCAAATGGAAATGGAAACCTCACACCTTGCGAATGTAAAGGAACTTGCTCTGACAGACCCAGACATCACTCTGTATGTGGATGGATCAAGGTATGCTGATGAGAATGGAAAATATCACACAGGTTATGCTGTGACTACGGAAAAAGATGTGATACGAGCCTTCTCACTACCTCCCTCCATGTCAGCACAAGAGGCAGAGTTGATAGCATTGACTAAAGCCTGTGAGATTGCGACAGGAGTCCGAGCCAATATCTATACAGACTCAAGGTATGCTCTGGGAGTGACTCAAGACTTTGGAGTAATTTGGAGAGCCAGAGGATTCATGACAGCTGCAGGCACTCCAGTGTGTGGTGTATCACCAAATTAATATTACACAAGGTTCGTCTACATTAAAAGGTATTTATTAAAAGGCAGATAACACAATACTATAAATGTATTACAAACACAACAGCCCAGACCCACGGAGCAACACCCCCTTTTAAATCTATCTACCTATATATATAGTAATTCCCTTCCCCAAACGCTTGATCTTACCCACGGTCAGACCATTGACATCACCTCCATCACCATCACCATCAAGGAAGAAAACAGGAAGCAGCACCAGTTTCCTGCCTGGATATATCCTTAGTTGAGATGATGTAATTTACATCACATCCTGTCCATGAGCAATTGTGGGAGGGAAGTAAAGATTCTCAGCCCTCCTACAAAGGCCTGTTTAAGGAAGTCCTGAATTACCATGCAAGGAAGACAAGTTACCACATTCCCTCACTTTTTCTTCTTCTATGTTGCTCAATTTTCTAGTTATCCCTCTAGTACAGGAGAACCTAGTGGGAGCAAAAACCTGATATACAGGAGAAATTCAACCCAACGTCCCTCCGGAATAGTTCCCTCAGCGACATAAGTTCTCCTGTACTTTCCTATGGCTGTCAATCCACATATTACACAAAAAACAGAATTTATAGAATTTAGGTGAGAGTGTGTGATAAATGTTTATGTATGTGCAATGTAAAACTTTATTGAAGAATGTATGAGAGAGAGAAAGAAGAGGAAAAAGACACATTATTATATATCCTCCTTGCAAGTTTCTTCCTCATTTGTTTCATTGCCGCACAAAAGTATATTATTATAATTGTCGTTAATACTTGAATGAACATGAGTACCAGCGACAGTGTTCGTAGGACTGGATGTGTCTCTGACTCATGAAGTTCCAATTTAAAAAGCTTAATTATCAAATTTGTCCGATCTGCATTTGCAGTAAAATTGATCATTTCAGTGGTAAGGTTTCTTGATGGAAATACCATGATACAAGACCCTTCTTCCACCAAACATATTTCATCAACTGTCCTATATTCAGAGTGGCCAATAAAGCATGCAATGTCCCCTATGCGGATCACCTCTTGCACCAGGTTTTCTTTTATCAACTGCACCCAGCCATCCTCCTCAGCTCCTTTCTCCCAAACACAACTGCACAGCCATCGGTGTTGAGATTTCCTGCAACAGCTTTCATCCATCTCCAATCCTGTAATAGTGGCCAGTCTTTTTGATGGGAAGTGTTGCTTGTAGATTCCATCACTTAACGTGCCAATGCTATGTATGAAGTTCAGTTGCTCTGCCTGCCCCTCCCAGCGGGGAATTGCCAGGATTAGTCCTATTGTCCCAGATTGTAGTCCATGTGGCATCCATTGATCTGGGCCTTCAATATAGCTGTATTTAAGATTGTCCTCAGTGATGTCCACTCCTTTTCTTTTCAATGACGTGATAATCCTTGTTGCATTGATTTGTCTTGCCCACTTGTTTTCCTGGATGTCTTTAATAGTTTCCTTTAAATCTGCCAACAGCTTTCCTCCAATCATAGAACAGAAAATGGCAGTTCCCACTATTTCATTCTTAATGCTGTTAGCAATGGAAGCAATATTTTCCTCAACTAGATGCAGGTTGTTGGCAATGGTGTGTATGTCATCAACATTGTCTGTCAGTCTACTCACTATAAGGGAGTCAGCTACTCCACCTGTTTTCATAGCATGTCCCATGCCATTAGTAAGGGAGTTTATCCGGCTGTTCAGTCCAATGATGTCTGCTGAATTCCATACTCCCAATCCAGTTCTGACTCCTCCTAAAAGGGCTGCAAGTGTGTCCCGTTTTTCTCGACTCCCTGCTCCGGTCCACTCAATGATGGTCTCTTGTGTTGGTACCACCACCAATCCGCCTATTGGCCATGGTACCTTCTTCTGATCTTTACAACGTTGCAGCTCCTTTACAGAGACAAATACTTCATCTATTGTTAGAACACACCCCTTTCCAGTATCAAAATTGCAGAATTCCTCTAGGTCAGGCTGGGCAGCTATAACTGCAGCGTCCCATTCTCCACCTTCTTCTAATGTTAAGTTACTCACTACTACTGTAATATTTGTAAACCTCCCTTGTATTGGAGCTCTAAGAGCTAATCCCCTGGTACTATTATGTGGCAAAATAATGTTTACTTGTAACCCTCCACCCTCTTTTACTTCCAATTCCCTGGGCCAAATAAATCTATCTGCTTGAACATAATGTAACTCCAATCTTTTCAAACTCTCTCCCTTATTTGCGGTATCTTCTGGCCTTATTGCCTGTCTCCCCATTCCTACTGTGATACAGCTTATACTTATCCATCCTGGAACAAGGATCCACCACAATCTTCTGTTGACACGCATCTTCATTCTTATACAGCCTTGCTCTGTGGGAACACTAGATTCCATCATTAGAAACATATACATAACAAAAACAACAGGGGCCATTCTTTTTGCAAGTTTGTTCACGGCCCTGTAATCAATGGTAAGTCTCCATGATGAGGCTGCTTTTTCATCTCTATTCCCTTTTAACACAGCTTTTCTCACAGGCCAACATGGTGAGTTACATACATACCCATTTCCAGATTTAATTATTCCACTTCTCTCCAGTATTTCTATCATCTTGGTGATTGATGCCACTGATTCTCTTGGGACTGGATATTGCTTTTGCCATTGTGGGTCTCCTCCTTCCAAAAAGACCATTCCTTTCATTCTTCCACAGTCTAATTTATCTGTAGCCCAAACAGGTATGTCTTGGATTAGCTTCTGCAGCCATTCTGGTTGTCCGTCTAGTTTCAGTTTGTTTTTTTTCAGACTTTTTATCGGAGAGACAATATATGCCATTGGGAGCACAACCCCTTTCGTCAACTCTGTACTTACCTGATTCACCTTTTCTGTCTTCCACAAACAAAAATTGGCAAGATCTACAATGAAATTTCCTTTTTTTAAAGCTTCTATTCCCAATATTTCCTCTGGCCAACCCACTATTGCTTCTACTTGTATTGTTTTTTCTCCAACTGCTACAAGAAGGATGATCAAAACTGGAGATAGGTTTATTTATTATTTTTCTCCAGGCCTGTACTATGATAAAGGACTAGAGAAAGAAAAAGAAAGAAGAGAAAAAAAAACCAAAAACAAAACAAAAATAATAGTATTAACAAACTCAGGTATTTGAAACACACAACAAACTAATTGTGGCCTGGTGCCCAAGCTTGTATATTAAAAATGGAGGCTTGAATTAGCATTTAATTACACAAAGAAGCCACATGGATTCTATTCAAATGCAAAGCTAGGCCTGTACTCAAAAGCACAACAACTCAGATAAACCCACAAAAAGAACCTGTATGATATATATTTGTTTTATGTATCAAAATAAGCTAGTACGAACAAAACTCAACTCAGAAGCTAGTACGATATAGTACGATATTTTTGTTTTATGTATCAAAATAAGCTAGTACGAACAAAACTCAACTCAGAAGCTAGTACGATATATATTAAAAATGGAGGCTTAATTTAGCATTCAAATACACAAAGAAGCCACATGGATTCTATTCAAATGCAAAGCTAGGCCTGTACTCAAAAGCACAACAACTCAGATAAACCCACAAAAAGAACCTGTATGATATATATTTGTTTTATGTATCAAAATAAGCTAGTACGAACAAAACTCAACTCAGAAGCTAGTACGATATTTATATAAAAATGGAGGCTTATCCTAGACTCCACACACAATCAGCACTTGATTTCCCATGCAGAGGATAATTAGACAAAGTACTTTTTTTCCTTCCCCACAAAAAAAATAAAATAAAATAAAAAAAAATAATTAAATCTGACTATCTATTAATGTGATATTACCTCATAAATAACCTTTGTAGAAGTCTAAAATTCGTGGTCGCCAAATGTGGTGTATCACCAAATTAATATTACACAAGGTTCGTCTACATTAAAAGGTATTTATTAAAAGGCAGATAACACAATACTATAAATGTATTACAAACACAACAGCCCAGACCCACGGAGCAACACCCCCTTTTAAATCTATCTACCTATATATATAGTAATTCCCTTCCCCAAACGCTTGATCTTACCCACGGTCAGACCATTGACATCACCTCCATCACCATCACCATCAAGGAAGAAAACAGGAAGCAGCACCAGTTTCCTGCCTGGATATATCCTTAGTTGAGATGATGTAATTTACATCACATCCTGTCCATGAGCAATTGTGGGAGGGAAGTAAAGATTCTCAGCCCTCCTACAAAGGCCTGTTTAAGGAAGTCCTGAATTACCATGCAAGGAAGACAAGTTACCACACAGTGAAGCATGATAAAGCCATCCGTGAACTGTTAGAAGCTCTAACACTCCCAAAGGAAGTAGCCATACTGAAGGTAAAGGCACATGGGAAGCTAAATTCAGATGAAGCACGAGGAAATCATCTAGCAGATCAGACAGCTAAACAAGCAGCAATGACAACACAGGAAATGGAAAGGAGAGAGGTGGATGAAGAAATAAACATATATACAATGCAGACTCTGCCAACAGACTTAAAATTGCTCAAAGAATTGCAGAAGACGGCGGGTCCAGGAGAAGTGAACAAATGGAAAGCAAAAGGAGCAGCTTTGAAAGATGGACTATATGTTGACAATCTGAGATTGTGTTTGCCAAGAAGCTTGTATCCAGCAACAGTACAATGGGCACATGGACCAGCACACCTGTCAAAGACTCTCATGAATAACTTAATAAATAAGTATTACATGGCCCCAGGCATCACTACTCTGACAAGCACTTACTGTAAATCATGCAGTATTTGTGCCAAGTGCAACGTAGGCCGCACCGAGAAACCACCACAGAGACATTTGACAAAATCATTATATCCATTCCAGAGGATGCAAATTGATCACATACAGATGCCAAAGAGTGGTCGGTATAATTATGCATTAGTCATTGTGGACATGTTCTCAGGATGGCCAGAAGCCTACCCAGTTTTAAACATGACGGCAAAAACAACAGTGAAACGCTTATTAACAGAGGTCATCTGCAGATATGGGGTCCCTGAAGTGATTGAGAGTGACCAGGGACCAGCTTTTACAGCAGTACTGGCCAAAGAAATATGGACAGCCCTAGGAGTGACCCTCTCCTTTCATACGCCTTACCATCCTCAAAGTAGTGGGAAGGTGGAACGTATGAATGGTACCTTGAAATCTAGGATGCTAAAAATGTCACAAGAAACTGGGTTGCCATGGCCTGAAAGTCTCCCCATAGCCTTGTTCGGTGTAGGTATACCCCTAGAGGGAAACATGCATTGTCCCCCCATGAAATCTTGTTTGGGTCTGCTCCTAGATTAGGGTGCTACTTTCCTCAGCAGCTACAGCTAAAATCTGATGTACTTGTTGACTATGTAATTGCACTGTCCACCGCACTGACTAAAATCCATGCACAAGTGTTCTCTTCTATTCCAGATTCAGAAGTAATCACTGGTACTCATCAACTACTTCCTGGAGATTGGGTCCTGGTTAAGAAATTTGTGAGAAAAACCCCTTTGGAACCCAGATACGAAGGCCCATTCCAAGTATTGCTGATCACAGCTACATCATTTAAGCTGGAAGGGAAAGCTACTTGGGTCCACGCATCCCATTGTAAAAAGGTTCCTCCCCCTGATGATCAGGAACTAACACAATGAGTACAATTCAGTGGTTTGTCTTGTCCCTCATGGTAATTCCAAATATTGCTCAACAGGTAACCATTACAAAAGGTAAAGATGGTATTACATTTTGGTATAATTCACGTAATACACATGTTGCCACATACACCTTTGACTTCTGCGACATTGTTCCTTGTCCTTCAATCCCTGAACAATGTGATATATATAAGAGAGATATGTACATATGTGTCACTGATGAAACTGTTGGAAAACACTGTGACACATGGAGAGCAGCGGGATGGGGCACTGGGACACTTTGGGGGTATAGACCTCAAAGTGCTGCAGATAAGAAAGATGACCAGGGTAGGTCCCTCCTTGACCGAATGACTCTAATAAAGACTGGTCGATGTCTGAATAGTGGGGTATCTGGTTCTGATATGCAACTGACTCTGACCATACAAAACCCTTGTCCCATGGATGCTGATACATATATACTAAGGGCTTGGGCTAGAGGGCAGAGTGCAGAACTGAAGGGCGAGTTTAAGATAGCAGATCTATACAAACACCCAGATTTACCTTTGGCATTGCGGTCATTGAAGTCAGGGCCCCAGATCATTGGAACAATGGCTGCTACTGGTGACCCAACATATGAGGACACATTAGCTACTGAGACTGGATTCTCAGACCTTAATGTATGGTTAGAATGGATGAAATACAATGTACAAGAAAGTAATAAGACCAACTGTTATGTATGTGGCCATGCTAGACCTCACTTAGGTACTGTTCCACTTACTATACCAATGCAAGAAGAAAAATGCTTTCTGAAACTGTTCAAAGGATATAGTCATACAGATGAGTGTGAACAATGGAGAAACACGTACCCTGTGGTAACCAATAACCCCCATCCAGGGAGAGGTATAACTATATACCCTGGAAATTATACGTGTTACAGGAGAAACGTTTCTCAGGGGTTCAATTTGCAGAAGTTCCCAAGTGGATTTTGTCACACATACAGAGATGGTTCATCCACACTGCTAGTTAATCAGACCCGATCTTTAGGGGACATATATTGGTTGTGTGGTGATATGAAACTCAGGGTAAGACTGTCAGGAGTATGGCGTGGGGAATGTACCTTGGCTAAAGCCATAATGCCATTACACATTGTCCCAACTTATTATGATGACAATCTACCTAATGCCCCCCAAACAAGGTCCAGGAAGAGAAAACAAACTTCATCATCTGAACCTCGGGAAAGTTTTGACCCACATGTGTATATTGATACTATTGGAGTCCCAAGGGGGGTGCCCGACCAATTTAAGGCCCGAAACCAGATAGCAGCAGGATTTGAATCACTGATACCAATGATTGGTGTAAACAAGAATGTTGCCTGGATCAATTATATCTACTATAACCAGCAACGATTTGTTAACTACACTAAGGATGCCTTAAAAGGCATTGCAGAACAATTAGAGACTACATCACACATGGCCTTCCAGAATCGTATGGCACTAGACATGATCCTTGCAGAAAAGGGTGGAGTTTGTAAAATGCTTCCTGACACCAGTACGTGTTGTACATACATTCCCGATAATACAGGTCCAAATGGTAAGATCACAATGGCAATCCAGAAATTGGCTAATCTTGGTCAAGAATTAAAGGAAAATTCTGGTACTATAGATTATTGGGAATCATGGTTTGGTTGGATGAATGGCTGGCAGAAAGTGTTATTGCAAATAGGGATGGCCATCTTTATTGTCATAATCTTGTTAGCCTTCCTCTTATGTTGTATTATTCCTTGTATACGCAACTACCTTCAGAAAGCTGTGGACAAGGCTTCCCCCACCTTTATTCACCAAGATTTAGACATAGACCTACATGGACAAAATGATGATTGTAAGACATCCCATCTTCTGATGCGGACTCTAACTGTCTCTAAGGAGAGTGGTCTGTGAGCTGAGCTACACTATATCTGAGTACTATGGTCCCTCTCCAAGGTTAGCTACACTATTAGATATTAGAGGCTTGTTAGGTCTTCCCCATGCCACATAGGTCATAGGGTAGGTGTGACGTCAGGTCATGGCAAGCTCGATCGAACGAAGATATGTACCTATGACTTACACACATGCAATGCTTTCACCATCCGGAAATAGAAGACATAAAGAATAGTGCTCTGGAAGGACCATAGTTGAGACATATATCTATTATAACAAGATATTTAGTTTTAGACAGCCGATATAAGAATAGGGTGTTATACTTATAATCAGTAAGTTTTACTAATAACTGTGAGTGTGACGAATATATTATGTCATTTTAGGGGGGACTGGATTAGGATCAGTACAAAATGCATAACTGTATTCGTGCACCTACTTATATATCTTATCTTTGCAGTATTATCGTATAACCAAGTTTTACTAATAAATGCTGAATCATTGGGAGACTCTAAAATGGAGGATTTGTCACTTCCCTGCATACAAGATGTAGGCAGCACTATTTCCGGTCTGTTAAGGATGACCAGTCTTACCACACCCTGAGCACAAGGAGGAGAACGCCATCTTCCCTTTGTCCTAAACTTCTGACCAATGAGAGAAAGACTCATCCCCCTGTGGGATGACACCTAGAGACTCCTTAATGCTTTTAACCCAATGTCTGATCAAGGTCTCATAAGAGCGGACACCTCAGAACCAATGAATTACTGAATAAACCTGATGTTTTGCTTAATTGTAACTTTTATCTGATTACTAAAAACTATATAAATGACGGCTGACGTAATAAATTAGGCGAGAGAAAGCTTTATACCAGAACTCTGTGTTGGTGTATTATTTCTCTAAGGTGTGCACACTATATAAATATTGGTAATTTGGCCAGGGACAGATATCTCTGAGATATACTTTCTTTATTTCCAAAAAATTATGCTAAATAAAATCTGTATTCCAGAGGAATTATTCTCCTGTATTAATTGCGCTATTAAATCAACTTTATTTGGCTTGATAATTGGGGTGTGAGACCTGACCAAAAAAATGAAAAGACAACCATTGAGCTTCAAAGTTTAGTATTTCAAAAATGAGTTGAAAGATAATTGGATCTGATTGAAGTTGACACCTCACCTCTTCGCCTCACTGTCCCAGAAGCAGGAAGTTGCATCAATAGATGAAAGAACTGCTCTCCAGAAATGTAAACTCTTCTCTCACATACATAACTTCCACCAAAGTATCATGTAAGCCTTCAGGGACCAGCAGAGGCATCAACATTTGCTTTTTTTCTGGTTATGTTTTTTCCCTGCTTTGTCAAACTTAGTCTATATTTCATTGCACAATGTCCTTTTATACGTCCACTGATTATCACAGAGCTGTAGTGGGATGTTCCCTATTCCCCTTTGTTCCTATGTATAGGGTATTACTGTAAATAAATACATGTATACTATCTGCAGTTAGTTGAAAATCATTCAAAGAAGGGGCATCTAAAACAGGTCACACGTGGGATTCAAAGCTGCCATTTGCCTGTTTTTAACTGTCCCCTGTGTTAATTAGAAAAACATAATTAAAAGGATTTTAATTAGATGTAACTAATTGTGTGTTATTTTCCACAGAGGATAAATTACAGTAATCAAACTCACAATAAATGAGCATAAATCATTAAAAAATTAAATGACAAAAACAGAGACACCTGTTTGGTAAATAAAAGTATGAAAAATATTGACACACGTGGAGAGACCAAAGGCATCACTTTGCCTACTAACCTTAAATGGACGGGGTTCAGCACTAGAGGGGCGTCACTTAAGCCATCACGGAATCCAGGTCCCTGCTCGATAACCTTAACTAGCGTCCTGGCAGAAAAAGTGCCCGCCATTAGTGAGACACCAACACACAGTATACGATTTGCTCCCCACGTCTGAACCCAAAACTGACATTATGTCTTCTTGTAGGGTGAGAGGAAAAAGGCCCAACCCCATGGTATCTAGGTGTACTCCATGCCTGAGGAACATGCAATCATAGGGCCTCATTCCATTTTGATTTGGCCAATTGAATAGGGCTCTATATAAGCACATAGCATATTTTTGTTACAGAAGTTTTTAGTTAGTGAAGACCTTGCTTTGGATAGAAGTTCACTAACTAAAAACTTCTGTAAAAAAAATATGCTATGTGCTTATATACAACCCTATTCAATTGGCCAAATAACAATTGAATGAGGCCCATAGTCTGGAGAATCAAAAATGGTGTGCCGAAGCGATACACTGCCCAATTTGTAATGAAGACTGCCAATATTGTTGTGATGATGTTTTTCCTACAATTTTCTAACGTACTGGCATCTCAAGCTGCCCACTGGTGGAACTTCTCCATATCTGATCGTACTATTCTAACCCGGGTAATCCTTGGAAGAACTTTTTGCACATCAACCTGCATCTACCTAATAATTTTCATGGGTAACAAACCTAAATCAATACCCCCACCATGTAAAATCAAACAGCAGGTGTGCCGAAATTGAGCATATCATTATTATAATTATTATTATTATAGTTTATTTGTAACGCGCCAACATATTCCGTAGCGATGTACAAGGGGAGAGAACAGGGAAAAATACAATATTGACAACTGAAAAATGGAGGGCCCTGTTTTGAGCTTAGAGTCTTTGTAGAAAGTGCTTTTTGCCAAAGCACCCTACAAGACTGAAAACTCGCTACTTACAATCTAAAGGGAATGGAAGAGACAGAAGTCTGGGGAAGAAATGTAAGGAATAGCAAGGACAATGTCGAACACATTCTGCCAGCATAGTCCTCTGATCTCCATCCAATAAACTTCAAATTCCTGATCATTTAGACTCAGCAGCAGACCATTAGGCCTCTCCTCCACCAATCTTTTTTGCCCAGTAAATATATGACCAAAACCCCATATGCACATGCGGCCGGTACATATCACAGTGAGGAGAAGGAAGGTTAATGATCAAGAAACAATAATGGAGGACTGATATATGAGCGGATCCGTTGGGACTCCCACTTTGCAATATTCTGAGCGCCGCCTCAGTGGAATCCCAATCCTGAAAGAATCTGAGCCAAAATCAATCAGAACCAATGATTTGGTTACACCTTCCCACCCATGAAGCTTGATCCAAAAGGAAAGCACTGTCAAGTGTTTATAAGTAGAAGAGCAGGATAAACCCTGCTCTTAACCACAATATAAGATGCCCAAGTCTCTAATTGCCACCATACATGCTAAGTTCACTGGTAGGCCACTCATGTAGATGCGGCCAAGGAGTTATGCGGTAGCCGGACTATTTGGAAGCTGAATGTCCCAAAAATGACAAGGAATGAGAAGGCTCTTCTCTGCCACTGCCTGTGCCAACTCTCTGAATCTGTCCAGCTGCAAGCAAGACAAAAAATCTGCAAACTTATTGGAAATCCCTGGGACGCGTTTTGCTCTGAACAACAGATTAAGCTCAAGGTTCCAGAGAATAAGATGCTGCAATAGCCTGACCACAGGAAGGCCTGAACAACACCAAAGTTATCGCAGAAAAATACTACCTGCCTGTCATGAAATGTATCTTACCAGAGAAAGAAAGTGAGAACAATGAGGAATAGTTCTAAGAAGGCTACGGCCTATTCTTGATGCCCAGTATGCGCAATAACATCAGCGAACGTCCGAAAATTGGAAGAGGGCACTCCTACCTGGAGCTGTTTCCAGAGTGAAGATGATGATGGTGACATCACTGAAACAGAAGGTAAGTCATTCGTAATGGTGGATAAGGCTCAAAAGGGTGGTCAGTGGCTGTAGAAATGGCCTTACCTGGCGACCGGGCATCAGACCTCGAGGAGGTCCCAGTAATGCTGGTTCTTGAGAGAGAAGGGGTCAAATGTCGTGTGAGGGGGGTGAGGCTGCTTGTTAGTGCGTAAGAAGGGTGCCAATGAGGAGGTAGGGTCTTTAGAAAGTGAGCAGCAACAGTAGAAGTTAAAAGTTAGATATTCTGAGCCTCATTAAATTGGCCGAAATTTGAGAGACGGAGGCCCATAAGTGAGATCGCAGTCAAATTTGCTATTCAATTGGCGTCTTTTTTTCGTGCTCGGATCAGGTTATGAGTTACGAGCTTGAAAAAATGTCGACCGTCCAACTAGTAACTCCAAAATGGAGGATTGTCCAATTGTTATTTTTAATCTGTTGCTTTGTTTTTTCAATCTATGACTGAATACAGTTGTTTTGAATTGTGCTCAGCCCTGTCACACATTCTCCAAAATGGAGGATTGTACTTTTGTTATTTGTATCTGTGACTGAATAAAGTTGCATTTGAATTCAAACAATTTTTTTTCTTTCTTGTAGTTGCACTGCTGCGCATGCGCTATGTATTGTAACTTACAGCCTCCAGATGCCATTGATCTGTCGCTTTCGCAAGGCTAAAATCGCAAATCGCTATTTAATTGCTCCAATTCCCCCACACTCGTAAACGGCAAATGGAGGAGAAAATCCTACATGTACTCGAGAGGACACGCAAAGGGGTTAAACACCAATTTGTAGCACTGTAAATGCAAATAAGAAAGTAATCCTGCACAGTAAATTACGGGGAAAGCGATGATAGACATTAGAAGTAATTGCACGACAGCCTCAAGCTCACAAAACTGCAGGAAATAAGTTGTATTTTTATGTGTCATTTCGGGGTTAAATGACCTTGGGTATCAATGATTTAATACATGTCAGGCCACCCATGTGGCCTAGAACTTTATTGGCATTCATTTCATAATTCTTAATTTTCGAAGTTGTGCGAGTCTGATCGCATATCGGACTGTCCCAGGAAGTTGCATCAATAGATGCAAGAACTGTTCTCCAGATATGTAAACTCCCCTCTCACATAAGTAACTTCCACCAAAGTATCATAAATGTCTCCAGGGTCCAGCAGAGGCATCAACATTTTTCTGGTTACGTTTTCAAACTTGCGGTATATATATAATATATTATATGTCCATTGATTATCACAGTCTTCTAAGAGCTGTAGTGGTAGGTTCCCAACTCACCTTTGTTCCTATGAAAGCAGTATTACTGTATATATATATATATATATATATATATATATATATATATATATATATATATATACACACCGTATTTATCGGCGTATAACACTCACCTCATTTTAAGAAGGAAATTTCAGGTGGAAATTTTTTTTTTTCAAATAAAGAACCTTTAAGCAAAATCCTCAACCTTCCTCCTCATCCTCAACCCCCTCCTCATCCTCCTTCCTCAACCCCCCATCCTCAACCCCCTCCTCAACCCCCACCCGGCACCCGGTATATGCTAATGACGTGGCGCGCAAGTGACGTCACATGCGCGCCGGGTCAAGGAGCGGAGCGGAGGCCGGAGCAGAAGCAGGTAAGTGAGGGGGAGGTATTTAGGTGGGTTTAGGTTGAGGAGGGGGGTTTAGGTTGAGGAGGGGGGATTTAGAATGCGAGGGGGGTTTAGAATGAGGAGGGAGATTGAGGAGGGGGGTTGAGGTTGAGGAGGGGAGTTGAAGATAGGGGGGTTGAGGTTGAGGGTTGAGGAGGGGGTTGAGGATAGGGGGGTTGAGGAAGGAGGATGAGGATGGGGGGTTGAGAAGGGGGTTTGAGGATGGGGGGTTGAGTAGGGGTTTGAGGAGGGAGGTTGAGGAGGGAGGTTGAGGATGAGGAGGGAGGTTGAGGATGAGAAGGGGGTTGAGGATGAGGAGGGGGGTTAGGTTGAGGAGGGGGGTTTAGAATGAGGAGGGGGTTTAGAATGAGGAGGGGGGATTAGAATGTGGAGGAGGGTTTAGAATGAGGAGGGAGGATGAGGAGGGGGGAGGGAATATCGGCATATAACATGCACCTATCATTTGCCCCCTATTTTAAGGGAGAAAAAGTGTGTGTTATACGCCGATAAATACGGTATATATATATATACTAGCGAATTGCCCGTCAAAAAATGACGGCAATGAAATTGTAAGGTAGCTAATGCTGTTTAGTGTGTAATAATGAAATATATAATACATTAATAAATGAATATACTTTACCTATTTTAAAGCATTGTGTGGAAGAGCTGTGAATGTGTTTTGATGTTGCTGCAGCATTAGTGGTGTGGATCTGCTGTGTAAGCGTGCTGAATGTGTGCAGTGTAACACTGTGCGTGCGCGAGACCAAACCGTTAGCGTAGTCGTGTACTTCCGCATTGGCGTAAAATGGCGAGTAATGTGTGGTATACGTCTGTATCGGAATATCCGTAGGTGTTTTGTGGTGTTTTGCGAGTTTCTTGTGGTGTTTTGCGAGTTTAGAGTGCTGTAGCCTCGTTTTCGTTTTGTTCGGCGGCCATTTTTTCTCTCGCTTCGTTTTTTTTTTAGTCTCTAAACTGTTTTATTTGAAGTAAAATCGAGGTGTAAGTTGTATTTTTGAGGTGCTGGGTGCTCCCTCTTGCTGTAGGTAAGTTTTTTATGTATGTGGTGTGTGTATGTATTGTGTTTGACATTTTGTAATGTTCGCGAGTTGCGTCCGAGTGTTGCGAGTCCGTAATGTGTGTGAACGTGTGTCGTATGTTGTTTGCGAGTGTCGTAATGTGTGTGTCGTACTGTTTGGGTTGCGACGTGAAGTTTGCGAGGGTCGCAGTTGCTGGCAAGGAGCGCCTTCGGCGCTCCATGCCAGCAACTGCGGCCCTCGCTTTGCGAGGTCCTCAGGTGCTGGCATGGAGCGCCTACGGCGCTCCATGCCAGCAACTGAGGCCCTCGCTTCGCGAGGGTCCTCAGTTGCTGGCATGGAGCGCCTTCGGCGCTCCATGCCAGCAACTGAGACCCTCGGGCAGTGCCCTCGCTTCGCGAGGGCACTGCCCGAGGGTCTCAGTTGCTGGCAAGGAGCGCCTTCGGCGCTCCTTGCAGCAACTGAGACCCTCGGGCAGTGCCCTCGCTTCGCGAGGGCCTCGGCTCGCTGTGCGAGCCGCGGCCCTCGCGAAGCGAGGGCCGCGGCTCGCTACGCGAGCCCGCAGCGTTAGCAACAACTCGTACGCTCACAACTATATATGTGATATATATATATATATATAGTATATCTAATTCTAATAACTTAATCTCCAGTAAATTGAAAACTATTCAAAGAAGTGCTTCTAAAATAGGACATACGCGGCACTCAAAGCTGCCATTTGCCTTTTTTTTTTTTAATAAACAAACATTTTCTGTGTCCCCTGTGTTAATTGGAAAAATATAATTAAAAAGAATTTTAACTAGATGTTACTAAATGTGTGTTATTTTCCACAGAGGATAAATTACACAGTAATCAAACTCACAGTAAAAAAGCATAAATCATTCATAAAAAATAAGGACAAAAACAAAGAGACACCTGTTTGGTAGATATTTATATGAAAAGAGAGATGTGTCAGGTTTAGCGAGACCCATCAATCCTCCAAAAATATATTCTCAATAAGAATGGTAGAGAGCGCTTTTATAAATGGATTCATAGAGGACACAATATTCTTCACTGAAGGCTGTAATCAGGGTTTACATCTCAGGCGCCCCTAGGCACAGCAGATTCCTCCCTCTTGTAACTCCCTAGTTCCTCTAGTGGCAAGTTTGAGAACCGCAGTATTTCCTTTTTTATGCCAAGGAACATTTTGAAGTGTTACATGAGGCGCCGTTCAAAGGGAAGCACCCCTCACAGGGAAGCACCCCTAGGCACCTGCCTAGTTGGCTTAATGAAAAATCTGGCCATAGCTTTAATGACTATTTTCTGCAATGACTATTTTCTCTGTCGGCCTCAGTGAAGTTTAGCTGGGAAACCTAAAGCACAGGCCCTGCCAAGTGCAGATCTATCTATCCAGCATGATTGAAAATGATTTGTGTGTTGGCATGGTTAAGTTATGTACCCTTAGATTGTAAGTTTGCGAGTTTTCAATCTTGTGTCAGTGCCTTGGAAACAAGCTCTATGTACATTTGATTTTATGCTCAAAAACAGGGCCCTCCATTCTTTACAAGGTGTTTAATTTGTTTTCTGCTATGTACTCAACCCCTGTACAGCGCTACGGAATATGTTGGCGCAATATAATTAAAGATAATAATAATGTAAGACCATATCACACATGCTGATCCACTTAGTTTTAATGGCAGACGTACTGGAGTGGGTTGCCAGTTCCTTCTCCAGTAAGCCACAGCATACAGCTCCTGGTATTCCTAGGTACCCAAGTACTGACCAGGCCCAACCCTGCTTGGCTTCAGAGCGGTGTGACCTCTTGGTTCCCTGTCTGGAATCGAAACCCAGGTCACAGCGGTGAATGCACTGAATCCTAACAATAGAACAACAAGAAAATTACTTAAAGAGGGTCAACAAAAACTAATGGAAACTACACTGAACAACAACTGATTGACTATTATATGCAATATTGCTATTCAGGAAACTAGCACTGCAATGTTTTGTTTATTTGTTGTTGTTAGCATTTAAAGTGCTTTGGATGCAGATAAGAGTACAAGCAGTTTATACGGCAGAAATGTAAATCTTAGCCATGGGTGTTGGAGCCCAAAACAATCTGGGGGGGGCAATTCAACTCTACTCCCAGGACAGAAAGCAGGGGCAGATTTACTATCTGCTCTGGGTGGGTGGCGGGGGGAAGCACTTCCTTGTTGCAAGTATTATGTGTCGTAATTTTTTAAGGCGTTTTTTTTCAAACTACTACGGGTCACGGAGTCTGAAATGTGTAATGAAGTTTTGTGTTGATGTGTAGTTCTGCGGGTCTAAGGGATGAGCGCCTACGGCGTTCATCTCCACCACCGTAGTGAGCACCTTCGGCGCTCCCTGCCTAAGCCCTACAGAGTCATAGGGATGAGCGCCTACAGCGCTCATCGCAACAGCGCAAGGAGCGCCATCGGTGCTCCTTGCCTGGCTGCAACCACGGCCCTCGCTTTGCGAGGTCCACGGTTGCGACCCGCAAATGCTGCCCTCGCTTTGCAAGGGCTGCAGTTGCAGCAGGTTCGCTTTCCGAGCCCGCAGTTTTAACGTTGCATTACCACTGGATTTTGGCAAGGCCGCGCTGAAAACTATATATGTGATTTTTATATACAGTTATTTTAAAGAGCATACAGTGCCTCTGCAAAAGTATTCACCCCCCTGACTTTTTACCCACAGCCTTAGGTTCAATGTTTTGTTAATCAGATTTTTATGTGATGGATCAGAACACAATAGTCTAAGTTGGTTAAGTGAAATGAGAAAAATATATACATAACATTTTTTTTTAGAAAAAGAAAACAGAAAATTGGCATGTGCGTATGTATTCACCCCCTTTGTTATGAAGCCCATAAAAAGCTCCGGTGCAACCAATTACCTTCAGAAGTCACGTAATTAGTGAAATGGTGTCCACCTGTGTGCAATCTAAGTGTCACACGATCTGTCATTATATAAACACACCTTTTTTGAAAGGCACCAGAGGCTGCAACACCTAAGCAAGAGGCACCACTAACCAAACACTGCCATGAAGACCAAGGAACTCTCCAAAGTAAGTAAGGGACAATGTTGTTGAGAAGTACAAGTCAGGGTTAGTTTATAAAAAAAATATCCAAATCTGTGATGATCCCCAGGAGCACCATCAAATCTATCATAACCAAATGGAAATAACATGGCACAACAGCAAACCTGCCAAGAGACGGCCGCCCACCAAAACTCACAGACCGGACAAGGAGGGCATTAATCAGAGAGGCAGCACAGAGACCTAAGGTAACCCTGGAGGAGCTGCAGAGATCCACAGCAGAGACTGGAGTATCTGTACATAGAACGACAATAAGCCGTACGCACATAGAGTTGGGCTTTATGGCAGAGTGGCCAGAAGAAAGCCATTACTTTCAGCAAAAAACAAAATGGCACGTTTTGAGTTTGCGAAAAGGCATGTGGGAGACTCCCAAAATGTATGGAGGAAGGTGCTCTGGTCTAATGAGACTAAAATTGAACTTTTAGGCCATCAAAGAAAAAGCTATGTCTGGCGCAAACCCAACACATCACATCACCCAAAGAACACCATCCCCACAGTGAAACATGGCGGTGGCATCATCATGCTGGGGATGTTTTTCAGCAGCCAGGACTGGGAAATTGGTCAGAGTTGAGGGAAAGATGGATGGTGCTAAATCACATATATAGTTGTGAGCGTACGAGTTGTTGCTAACGCTGCGGGCTCGCGTAGCGAGCCCGCGGCCCTCGCGAAGCGAGGGCCGCGACTCGCGTAGCGAGCTGCGGCCCTCGCGTAGCGAGGGCCGCGGCTCGCTATGCGAGCCGAGGCCCTCGCGAAGCGAGGGCACTGCCCGAGGGTCTCAGTTGCTGGCATGGAGCGCCGTAGGCGCTCCATGCCAGCACCTGAGGACCTCGCAAAGCGAGGGCCGCAGTTGCTGGCATGGAGCGCCGAAGGCGCTCCTTGCCAGCAACTGCGACCCTCGCAAACTTCACGTCGCAACCCAAACAGTACGACACACACATTACGACACTCGCAAACAACATACGACACACGTTCACACACATTACGGACTCGCAACACTCGGACGCAACTCGCGAACATTACAAAATGTAAAACACAATACATACACACACCACATACATAAAAAACTTACCTACACCAAGAGGGAGCACCCAGCACCTCAAAAATACAACTTACACCTCGATTTTACTTCAAATAAAACAGTTTAGAGACTAAAAAAAAAACGAAGCGAGAGAAAAAATGGCCGCCGAACAAAACGAAAACGAGGCTACAGCACTCTAAACTCGCAAAACACCACAAGAAACTCGCAAAACACCACAAAACACCTACGGATATTCCGATACAAACGTATAACACACATTACTCGCCATTTCACGCCAATGCGGAAGTACACGACAACGGTTTGGGCTCGCGCACGCACAGTGTTACACTGCACACATTCAGCACGCTTACACAGCAGATCCACACCACTAATGCTGCAGCAACATCAAAACACATTGCCAGCTCTTCCACACAATGCTTTAAAATAGGTAAAGTATATTCATTTATTAATGTATTATATATTTCATTATTACACACTAAACAGCATTAGCTACCTTACAATTTCATTGCCGTCATTTTTTGACGGGCAAGTCGCTAGTACAGGGATATTCTTGAGCAAAACCTGTACCACTCTGTGCGTGATTTGAGGCTAGGACGGAGTTTCACCTTCCAGCTGGACAATGACCCCAAACACACTGCTAAAGCAACACTTGGAGGGTTTAAGGGGAAACATGTAAATGTGTTGGAATGGCCGAGTCACAGCCCAGACCTCAATCCAATAGAAAATCTGTGGTCAGACTTAAAGATTGCTGTTCACAAGCGCAAACCATCCAACTTGAAGGAGCTGGAGCATTTTTGCAAGGAGGAATGGGCAAAAACCCCAGTGGTAAGATGTGGCAAGCTCATAGAGACTTATCCAAAGCGACTTGGAGCTGTGATTGCCACAAGAGGTGGCTCTACAAAGTATTGACTTTAGGGGGGTGAATAGTTATTTTTCTGTTATTTTGTCCTGTTTGTTGTTTGCTTCACAATCCATGTTAATTCCAGGTTGTGAGGCAAAAAAACACGAAAAATGCCAAGGGGGTGAATACTTTTACAAGGCGCTGTATTGTAAATTGAGACCTGACAGCCTCATTAGATGGAGCCTCTTAAGTCCCACGTGAAGGTCATAACGGCTGCGTGATGGTTATTTGGCGTTACGTTGCTATTAAATTAAATTATTATGGGCTGCGAGTTACGTGTTTGAGACGAAAATGGTAGCTTGTTCGTAGAACGTTGGATTTGCGACTGTGCGGATGATCAGTTAGTGCAGACCGTAGTTACGGGTTCAGAAGGAGCCAATGGAAAAAGTGATTGTTAGCGTTACGTCACTGAAAAAAGGGGAGGGTAGATTTCCAAGTCCTACGGGCTTCAATTCCAGTTTGCGATTGGACCCACAGGCCAGAAATAATGCAATATTAATAAAGCCGTAAATATGATATTCTATTATATGCGAGTTACAGTATATGTCGTAACACATTGATTGCCGGGATCGATATAACACAGAATATGAACATGAAAAAGTATTTTTCGGGCCGATTTGCGGGCTGGAGAATGTTGTGCTATTAATTCTAAGACCTAACATCACTTTCCATTATAATAAATGTGAAGTAGATTGTTGTTATTTGCATTACAAGTGCCAGGTATCGTACTTTACCCCCCCTTGCGGGTGCTCATGAGCACACATTGGGCTTTGGGCTCCATTTGCGTGTTACGGGCTTGCTCGCGAGTGACCACGTTGCAATTTAAAAGCTGAATTGAACAAGTAGCGGTTGCCGGCATTACAGATCAAAGGATTTACGGCCGCGGTTGCTCAGCACGTAGCCTATTCTCTGCCGTCTTAACACGCAAGCCCACTGCGAGCAACGTTAAAGGGCTCA
>CM050163.1:26550635-26618135 GCA_027410445.1 Discoglossus pictus | reverse complement strand
GATAGGCGCTTATCCCTACGACCCTGCACGACTTAAGCATCATACCTACAACCCGCGGGACTACGGATGAACAGAAAGCTCAATTATACAATTCACAGTGCGAGACCCGTAGCACTTAAAAAAATTGCCTGCAAAAATTACGGGCCGTAACCCTTTGGAAAGGAAAGCGGGACCCGCGGGACTTTGAAAAAAAAAATACGAGGTCCAAGAAATACGAAGTTAACGGCAGAACTGCGCACATCGAAAAACACAATAAAAAAACATACAAAAAACATCACACAAAGCACGGGGCGACAGCCAGGACGTTTGCCAGTGAGGTTGCACGCGAATGTAAGTCGCATTTGCACAGTTTCGCCACTCGAAAATAGCCTAAGAAAAAAAATGGTGGCCGAAAAAAACTAAAACGAGGTTACACGACCGCTAACCACGCAATACACCGCCAGGCACATAAGACTTTTACCCAGGGACGTACGCGGTACAAAATACACTATTACAAAGTACGCTAACACATAGACAATCGCCGCCATTTTACAACAATAACTTGAAACAAATAACATTACCAATCTAAAATGCCGCTTTACACAACTACACAAACGGTTTCCCCTCGCTCAACAACACTGCAAACCTACACTGTATGCTGCAGGAACAAAACAGATTGTTAGCTCTTCAGGATATTGATTGCTGGATATATTAAATTACAAATAGGTAAAGTATATTCATTTATTATTTAATTAATTAATTAATTATTATTATTAACAAAAATATATATATAAAAAATAAAAAATAACGAAGGCACTCAGCGCGGGGTTCACAATGAACGCACAGGGTGCTCACACAACCAAAACTACACCAGGGGAGAGGCTCGCAATGAGCGCTGAAGGTACTCAGAGAAGAAAAAGCCTTACATTGGGTGGCAAACAGCATTGCCTGGCTTACAATTTCATTGCCATCATTTTTGAGTATCTAGTATATATATAAGTAGTAGACTGTGCTGTCCACAGAAGTTCCCTATTATTACCCTCTGCTGTAGTACCTGCAGTTGCACATAGGTGGCAGTCTTGTGACAGTGATATTTCCAATGTTCAGGTGAATGTTCTATAGATTTTTCTTATACTATAAAATTATATATTCTCCAAAAGTTGTAACAAAAATAATGTGAAAATGTTCAATAATCACATATAATAGTTGTCTAACTGCGATTCGTTGACACGCTTGCAACAAATCGCAGTTTAACAACTACGATTGCCGCAAAACCCCCGCATGCGTATTGCGAGTCGTAAGCCACGCATGCGCATTGCGCAAAGGAGCGCGCAGGAGGTTTGCGTAGCGTAAACCGCGCATGCGCATTGCGGAAAGGAGACAGAGGAGGAGGGGAGACACACTGGGAAGGAGGGGGAAGACACAGAGGAGGGGGGGAGACACAGAGGAGGGGGAAGACACAGGGGAGTGAGAGTAGGTGGGAGAGACACAGAGGAGTGAGAGGGGGAGAGACACAGGGGAGTGAGAGGAGAGGGGAGAGACACAGGGTAGTGAGAAGAGGGGGGAAAGACACAGGGGAGTGAGAGGAGGGGGAAGAGACAGGGGAGGGGGGAAAGACACAGGGGAGTGAGAAGAGGGGGAGAAACAGAGGAGTGAGAGGAGGGGGAAGAGACACAGAGGAGGGAGAGGAGGGGGGAAGAGCCATAGGGGAGGAGGGGGAGACACACAGGGGAGGGAGAGGAGGTGGAGAGACACAAGGGAGGGAGAGAAGGGGGAAAGAGACAAAGGGGAAGGAGAGGAGGGTGGAAGAGACACATAGGAAGGGGGAGGAGGGGGGAAGAGACAAATGGGAGGAAGAGGAGGGGGGGACACAGGGGAGGGGGAGACACACAGGGGTGGGAGAGGGAGGGGGTAGACACACAGGGGAGGGAGAGTTGGGGGAAGAGACACAGGGGAGGGAGAGGAGGGGGAAGAGACACAGGGGAGGAGGGGGAGACACACAGGATTGGGAGAGGAGGGGGAGAGACACATGGGAGGGAAAAGAGGAGGAGGAGACACAGGGGAGGAGGGGGGAGACACACAGGGGTGGCAAAGGAGGAAGTAGACACACAGGGGAGGGAGAGGAGAGGGGAGAGACACAGGGGAGGGAGAGGAGGGGGAAGAGACACAGGGGAGGGGGAAGAGACAAATGGGAGGGAGAGGAGGGGGGAAGAGATACAGGGGAGGGGGAGACACACAGGGGTGGGAGAGGAAAGGGGTAGACACACAGGGGAGGGAGAGAAGGAGGGAGAGAAATGGTGGGAAGAGACACGAGGGAGGGGGGAGAGACACAGGGGGGAAGAGACACAGTGGAAAGAGACACAAGAGGGAAAGACACAGGGGTGGGAGAGGGGGGCAATAAACACAGGGAGGGAGAGGGGGGAAAGAGACACAGGGGGACAAGGGGGAAAGACACAGGGGAGGGAGGAAGGAGAGGGAAATAAGACACAAGGGAGGAAGTAGACAGAGGGAGAGGCTTGCAATGAGCGCCAAAGACGCTCATCATGAGGCCAGTAAATTAGAGGGGGAAAGGCTCTCAATGAGCTTCAAAGGCGCTCATTGCGAGGCCAGTAAAGTAGAGGGGGAGAGGCTCCCATTGTGTGGCAAACAGCATTGCCAGGCTTGACTTTTTATTGCCGTAATTTTTGATGGGCAAGTTGCTAGTATATTATATTGTACTACCTGGTGATTTCTATAAAAAAAATATTTATTTTTTATATATATATATATATATATATATATATATATATATACACACACACACACACACATATATATATATATAAATATATATATATATATATATATATATATGTAAAACCTTGGACAAAAAACACAATTTAAGAGGAACAAAATAAACAAACCCTCGAGGCATCCATGACACTGGTTTCTTGTATCTGTACTACTGTGGTCTGTACGATGGAGGCTTTTATCACTCTTCAGCCCACCATAAGTGAAATGATTGTTGTAGTAAACTACTCTCTACAAAAGTATACCACACAAACCAGGATCCAGCGCAAAACTGATGAGATCCAATAAGATCGAAACAGTACTGTCTGTGGGTAGGTTTTCTAGTGTGTGCATAATCCATCCTTTGCTATGCTTTAAAGCTGTTCCGTACACCGAGCATATGCTTAGGAGCCATGTAAATAGTGGTTTATTGGATTATTGTAGTGACAACGCATCGTGGTCTCATTTGCATGTCCCCGCCTCCTAGAAGTACAGTGTAACAAGCAAATTTCCGAGAGACTGGTGCAGAAAATAACTTATTTGTTAGACATTCAAGTGGAATAATGTAAATGTATTATTTGTTTTCTGTTCTCTATGTATATATATATATATATATATATATATATATATATATATGTATACTAGTAACTTGCCCGTCAACAATGACGGGGATAAAATTGTAAGGTTGGCAATGGTTTTGATCCTCTGAGCACCTTTGGCGCTCATTGCAAGCCTCTCCCCCCTGTGTACTTCAACTATCCTGTTTTGCAATGATCTTGTTCGGTGCTCATTACAAGGCTCTTGGGCTCATCGTGTGGCTCTCAATAAGTTCATTTGGCGCACATTGCACACCTTTCCTCCTGCGTACTGTACGGGCTGCTCATTGCAGGGTTCATTAGCCTGCAAGTTTTGTGCTTGGGAATACCATGTGTCTCTTTCCAGCATATAACCCCCCTATCCCTTCCCTGTGTGTTTCTCCTCTGTGTGTGTGCTGAATGTTTCCGTGGCGCTCGCCGACTGCCGTTTGTTTTATTTTCAAAGTCCCGCGTGCCTGGCGTTGTTGGTGTAAGTGTTGTGTATTTTGTAAGTTTTGCGAGCCTGGCATTGCTGAGCCTCGTTTTCATGCTGTTTCTGAAATTTTTCGTTTTTCATCCGCCATTTTTCTCCTTGCTTAGTCGATTTTCAAGTGCCAAAAAAGCAAAATATGGGTCTAATTTGTTTGCAACCTCACTCCCAGGCTTCCTGTCTTTCCTCCTGTGCTGTGTGTGAGTGTGTTACCGTATATACTCGAGTATAAGCTGACCCGAGTATAAGCCAAGGCACCTATTTTACCACAAAATACTGGGAAAAATTAGTGACTTGAGTATAAGCCGAGGGTGGGAAATGTGCTGCCCCCTGTGTCCCTCTTGTGCCCTCTGTGTCCCCCTCTTGTGTGCCCTTTTCTTGTGTCCCCCCCTCTCTCTCCCCTGTGTCTCTTCTCCCCTCTCCATCCCCTGTGTCTCTTCTCCCCTCTCCCTCCCCTGTGTATCTTCACCACTCTCCCTTCCCTGTGTCTCTTCACCCCTCTCCCTTCCCTGTGTCTTTTCACCCCTGTCCCTTTCCTGTGTCTCTTCACCCCTCTCCCTTCCCTGTGTCTCTTCCCTCTCTCCCTTGCCTGTGTCTCTTCCCCCTCCCTTATCACCCTCCTCAACCACCCTCCTCATTCTCAACCTCCCTCCTCAACCCCCTCCTCATCCTCCCTCCTCATCCTCAACCTCCCTCCTCATCCTCAACCTCACTCCTCAACCCCCCTCCTCATCCTCAACCCCCTTCTCATCCTCAACCCCCTCCTCAACCTCCCTCCTCAACCTCAACCCCCCCATCCTCAATCCCCCTCCTCATCCTCAACCCCCTCCTCAACCTCCCTCCTCAACCTCCCTCCTCAATCACCCTCCTCAACCCCCCTCCTCATCCTCAACCCCCTCCTCAACCTCCCTCCTCAACCTCAACCCCCCATCCTCAACCTCCTCCTCAACCTCCCTGCTCAACCTGAACCCCCCTCCTCAACCTCCCTCCTCATCCTCCACCCCCTTCTCATTCTACCCCTTTAAATACCGGAGAAGAAGCTTCAGATGCAGGTAAGTGAGGGAAAAGGGAGAGGGGGAGGTATTTAAAGGGGTAGTGTAAGTGAGGAGGGGGGTTTAGAATGAGGAGGGGGGTTTAGAATGAGGAGGGGGGTTGAGGATGAGGAGGGGGAGGGAAAGAGACATAGGGTGGTTAGAGAGACACAGGGGGTAGAGAGACACGGGGGGGTTAGAGAGACAAGGGGGGGTTAGAGACACGGGGGGGAGAGTGAGCTTGAGTATAAGCTGAGGAAGCCATTTTTAGCCTTCAAAAAAGGGCTGAAAAACTCTGCTTATACTCGAGTATATACAGTATATTGTTTTGCACATGATTTCCTTATTTTTGGTTTTTTTTATAGTTACGCGCTCGAACAACTGCTGCGCCGCAACTGCTTGACCAACATCGCAAACGTCACCAACATCACCAAACGTTACATACACTGACAACTATATATGTGATTATTTATATACAGTGGATATAAAAAGTCTACACACCCCTGTTAAAATGTCAGGTTTCTGTGCTGTAAAAAAATTAGACAAAGATAAATCATTTCAGAACTTTTTCCACCTTTAATGTGACCTATAAACTGTACAACTCAAAAACAAACTGAAATCTTTTAGGTAGAGGGAGGAAAAAATATAAAAATAAAATAATATGGTTGCATAAGTAGGCACACCCTTAAACTAATACTTTGTTGAAGCACCTTTTGATGTTATTACAGCACTCAGTCTTTTTGGGTATGAGTCTATCAGCATGGCACATTTTGACTTGGCAAGATTTGCCCACTCTTCTTTGCAAAAACACTCCAAATCTGTCAGATTGCGAGGGCATCTCCTGTGCACAGCCCTCTTCAGATCACCCCACAGATTTTCAATCGGATTCAGGTCTGGGCTCTGGCTGGGCCATTCCAAAACTTTAATCTTCTTGTGGTGAAGCCATTCCTTTGTTGATTTGGATGTATGCTTTGGGTTGTTGTCATGCTGAAAGATGAAGTTCCTCTTCATGTTCAGCTTTCTAGCAGAAGCCTGAAGGTTTTGTGCCAATATTCAATGGTATTTGGAACTGTTCATAATTCCCTCTATCTTAACTAAGGCCCCAGTTCCAGCTGAAGAAAAACTGTCCCAAAGCATGATGCTGCCCCCACCATGCTTCACTGTGGGTATGGTGTTCTTTTGGTGATGTGCAGTGTTGTTTTTGCGCCAAACATATCTTTTGGAATTATGGCCAAAAAGTTCAACCCTGGTTTCATCAGACCATAACACCTTTTCCCACATGCTTTTGGGAGACTTCAGATGTGTTTTTGAAAAATGTAGCCTGGCTTGGATGTTTTTCTTCGTAAGAAAAGGCTTTTGTCTTGACACTCTACCCTATAGCCCGGACATATGAAGAATACGGGAGATTGTTGTCACATGTACCACACAGCCAGTACTTGCCAGTAGTGATGTCGCAAACCTAAAATTTTTGGTTCGCAAACCGCGAACCGCTGCAAATGTTCGCGAACCGGCGAACATCGGCGAACCGCCATAGACTTCATTGGGCAGGCGAATTTTAAAACCCACAGGGACTCTTTCTGGCCACAATAGTGATGGGAAAGTTGTTTCAACGGGACTAACACCTGGACTGTGGCATGCCGGAGGGGGATCCATGGCAAAACTCCCATGGAAAATTACATAGTTGATGCAGAGTCTGGTTTTAAGCCATAAAGGGCATAAATTACCTAACATTCCTAAATTGTTTGGAATAACGTGCTTTAAAACATCAGGTATGATGTTGTATCGATCAGGTAGTGTAAGGGTTAGGCCCGCTTCACAGTGACAGACCAAACTCCCCGTTTAACGCACCGCAAACAACCACAAACAGTCCATTTGCACAACCGCAAACTCCCCATTTGCACAAGGTTGGATACCAAGCTAGCCATGTCCCGTTCCTTGTCCTCACTGATGTCATTGAAGGTCTCTTCCTCCACCCAGCCACCAAGGGTCCCCGAAAGGTGACAACAAGCCCCCTGGGATGCCTGCTGTGTTTGGTCTTCCACCTCCTCAAAGCCACCTTCCTCCTCTTCTTCAGACTCCTCTCACTGCATTGCCTCTCTCTGCATTATTATAAGGTGTGTTAAGTAGTACTACTCTTATCAGTTTAAAACCAGTTACAGCACATATCAGGGGGCGTGTATAAGGCCTGGATTTTTAGAACCAGGAGATGGAAAAAGATCCTTTGTTGGTCGTATCACTTCAATTTTGGGGCACGGCACGTGCAGTCAAAGGTGCCACCAGATAGGAGTGACGTGTTTGTAAGTACTACTCTTATCAGTTTAATACTTGTTACGTTACCTATCAGGGGGCGTGTATAAGGCCTGGATTTTTAGAACCAGGAGATGGAAAAAAATGCTTTGTTGGTCGTATCACTTCAATTTTGGGGCACTTTGTGACATTAGCTTCCTACGCTCAAACATGTCCTTTACAGGCACCTGACTATGGGCAGATGAGCAGGAACTGCTCAAGGCGAGAGACGGAGTGGCGGATGGTTTAGAGGGGGCAAGGAGGAGAGCAGTGGTTGATCTGGCTTATGATGCTGCACCAGGAGGAGGATGACGGCTTTGAGTTTGTGTGCTGCTTGTACTCATGTGTTGGTCTGGAGTCAGCCAAACATTAGGTCTCAACCTGTAGAGGATAAGGGAACCAGGCTACTCTAGACCTCATTCATCATTACAGGTTTTGACAGATCGGTACTATGCGTCCAAGCTACTGTGACAACAGATATGAGTGGCACTGTGCACTTGCAGAAGTTGGTATAGTAGACGCTGTAGGTCTGACACACACGCTTGCAGACAACTAACTGCTATGCAATCTATCACAGTACAATTTATTTTATTTTTTTAAATGTACACCAGATATGAGTGGTGTGTTAAGTAGTACTACTCCTATCAGTTTAATCCCTGTTATGTGCCTTTTTTGGGGTTTGGTTGTTGAAGCCACAGTGCAGCACCAGAGGCCAGAAAAATTAGGCATGTACACATGCCTGAAAAATTAGGTATTGTTGATCTTGCAGCGAGCAGAGAAGAAGGTAGGCCTGATTCAACGCCCCATCCCTGCATATCCACACTCAGAGATTGAGGGGGCGACCCTTACAAGGCCACGGGCCGGAGATATAAAGGGGGGCCATCCCAAATAAGCACACAAGTGGGGACAAAGGTAGTGAAGGGGACATAGAGGCCCATGGACTGACGGTCGCCATCTTGGCAGGAAAAGGGCCCAGCAATTAAGCCAAACTGACCCAGCACAGGCAGCTACTTGAGTCAAACGCTGTACAATTACACCTTAATAAAGCTGAAACATGCAGCAGCAGGGATTCTAAACGGCCACACAGGGACAAGGAGGCTAACAGCCCCCACAGTCTCTGCACCACTCTTTTTAACAGATAACCCAAGGGGCTAACCAGGGACCTTGCCCACAAAAAAAAAAAGCAGAATTTTATTGGAGGAATTATTAGTGTCTTTACCCCCCAAGAGAGGACATAATATATGGTATCTTTAGACTACCTGATGGCCAAACCTCCTTTAGCCCCAAAGGGGTCGGACTCAGACAAATCAGCCGGTGCCAGATCTGAGAAGCCACCAGCTGATTCACCACTAGAGTCCGCCCCCTAAGGGAAAGCATTTTTGCTAGACCCCTCCATCGTCCCAGACGAGAGAGGACACTGCCCTCTAACTCCCTCCAGTTGTCTGGGACGGAAGCGTCCGCAGCGGACAGGTAGACCCCCAGATATTTAATGACATCTGCCTCCCACGTGATGTCACGAAACGTGGGAGGCAAAGAGTCTACCTGTAAATTACCCTCTAAAAGGCCTGTGCATTTGGACCAGTTGATCTGAGCGGAGGAGGCAGCTGAATATACCTCCTGGCACTGTTTTGCCAGCTCAAGGTCAACTGGATCCTGGGCCACGAGGAGCACATCGTCAGCATAAGCTGAAAGGACAATCCGCATGTCTGGATCTTTTAGCACCAGCCCTGTGAGCCTTTTCCTCAGTAGGCAGAGGAAAGGCTCAATGGCCAGTGCATATAACTGTCCAGACAAGGGACATCCTTGACGCACCCCTCGTCCAAATACCAAAGGTGCTGTTAGGGACCAATTGATTTTAAGTAAACACTCTGCAGAGGCGTACAGCGTTCTTATAAAGACCACAAACTGTGGGCCAAAGCCGTACGCTTGCAGAGTGGCTATGAGGTAACCATGGTCCACCCTGTCAAACGCCTTCTCTTGATCTAAAGAGAGAAAGGCGAGTGACAGACCAGTCCTGCGAGAATAATGCAATAGATCCCGGACCAGAAAGATACTATCAAAGATAGTCCGGCCCGGGATCGCATAGGACTGGTCAGGGTGAACCAATTCTGCCAGCACAGACCCAAGTCTAAGCGAGATGGCTTTAGCTACAATCTTGTAGTCCGTGCTGAGCAGAGAGACCGGTCGCCAGTTCTTAATAAGCCGGAGATCCCCCTTTTTGGGCAGCAGGGCAAGTACTGCCCTGCGACAAGACAGGGGCATCTCCCCGGTCTCCAGGGCTTCCCCAAGGACCAGATGGAAATCAGGTCCCAGAGTCTCCCAGAAAAATTGGAAAAACTCTACAGTCAGTCCGTCCAGTCCTGGAGACTTTTCACAGGACATGGCACGGAGGGCTTCAGAGAGCTCTTGAAAAGATAGTGGTATATCAAGCCGCTCTCTTACACCCTCACTGACTGTGGGGAGCCCCTCCCATAGCACCCTGCAGGCGTCTGGAGAAATGGGATCCGGAGAGTAAAGATCTTTATAAAAGTTCCGGGCTCTATCCCGGATACTCTCCGGATCTGTAAGGGGGGCACCGTCTTCATTTAGAAGACAGGTGATGTGCCTACTGTTACCCCCCTTTTTCTCCAGTGAGTAGAAGAGGCGCGAGCCGCGGTCTAGATCTTTGAGAAAACTTAAGCGGCTGCGCACGTATGCCCCCTTGGCCTGGTGTCGTTCCAGGTCACAGAGGACACCCTTCCTCTCTACATACTCGCTCTGCAGGGATTGGTCCCTACAAGTGAACAGCCTCTGCTCCAGATGGAGTACCTCCCCCCGGAGTGACTCCAACTCAGCTTCGCGCTGCCCACTCGCACCCTTGGTATATTCCTGACACAGAAGTCGCAAATGAATCTTGCCCACGTCCCACCACAGTTTAAACGTGGCAAAGTCCCCCTTGCAACCCCTCCAGTCCGTCCAAAACTCCCGGATCAATGTCACGAGCCCCTGGTCCTTCAACAAAGCATTGTTGAAGTGCCAATAGGCGGCTCGTGGCGCTGTTGGCGTTAGCGCCACTGTCACAGACACACAGTTGTGGTCTGTGAACGGAGCCAGCCTAATGGCACAAGAACCGACTCGTGACATATAGTGACTAGATATATATAGTCTGTCGATCCGGGAGTGGGACACCAGACCGGCTCTCACCCTGACGTAGGTGAAACCGTCTGATGCCCCTGGGTTCTGCTCTCGCCAGATGTCCTCCAGGGAGAAGCGGGCGATGATCTCCCGCAGGGCTGACGCAGAAGGCGGGTACGGCTCTGGACTATTCCGGTCCAGAGCGTCGAGGGTGCAGTTGAAATCACCCCCGAGTACCAAACACTCATCTGCGTCAACCGTCTCCAAAAACTGGGACAGTCTGGCGAGGATCCTCACTCTCTCGGGCCCTCCAGCAGGGGCATATATATTAACTAGGTTAATGATGCTACCCTGCTCTCGGACCCGGAGGTGGATTAGACGGCCTGGGATAACAGCTTTCACAAGCAGCAGCTCTGGCTGAAAAGACTCTGAGAACAGGGTCACCACTCCACATGACGCCGATGTGAAGTGGCTGAAGAAGACCCTGCCTCTCCACTCCAGTTGCCACGAGGCCTCAGCCTCTGGAGTGGTGTGAGTTTCCTGCAGGAAGCTCACAGAGTACCCTCCCTGATATAAATAGGAGAGTACCTGGAACCTGCGGAAACTGTCTTGACAGCCATTGGTATTTAGCGTGCTGATGTGCAAAGCCATTACTGCGTGTCAGGAATTGTGCGTTCCTCAGACCCTTGAGACTGCTGATAGGACACGCACATTTTATAGAATTTCCGGACGCGGAGATGCTCCGCAGTCCCAGAATTCTTGGCCCTAGTGCTGACCACTAGATATTGCTGGAGAGAGTGGAGAATAAACGACATATTCTTCCACCTCTCCAAGGCCAGCCGCACCTTCCTTTTCTTTTGTCCATGAAGGGTGCTCTCAAGGAATAGATCTATTTCCTTGACAGGGATAACCCACCCAGAATCTGATGTTCCTTCTAGTGGGTCACCCCTGGGCTCCTCTTGGCTGAGGGCTTTTACTCCATCCTCCCCGGCTGGAGTCAGTTTCCTCAGCTTTATTCTCAGGGACCCCCTCTTAGATGATACAGAAGGAGTCCCTTTAGCACCCTTCAAGGTAAATAATGGACCCTTGGATTGCTGCTGCACCCCTGTAGCTTCAGGAGTGCATTCAGGGGTAGCTGGCTGGACAGCAGTGGCTGGCATGGCTTCCTTAATGGAAGCCTTGGAGGCTTTATATGCCTCCTCTGCCAGTTCCACCGCTGCTTGCTCAGCTTGGATGGCACCGATGTTAGGGTCAGTGGACGGCTGAGGAGGGTAGACAGGCTCTCCCATGATGTTAACAGGAAAACCTGTTTTATCACCCTCCCCCATTTCCACTTCCCCTTGTGCCACATCCCCCCTGACAGACAAATCCATGGGGTCCTGAATGGGGGTCATGCCTATATTCCCCCCCTCCAGTAGTGACTCGGCCTGGGGCTCTAACAAAGCCCGAGGTACGTCACTAGAGAGTGACACTGGAGGAGGAGACTGACTGGTGCCCTTGAAGCTCAGCACCTCAGGGACACTGACTACCCATTCAGCAGGGGCTTTGTTGGGTCCCCCCTCAAAGGCCAGAGGCAGAACCTGATCTTTCTTGTCTACCCCTGCCTCACTTGGGAGACCCTCTTGCCCCTGCTTTTCCTCCAGACCCTTTTCCACATTAACCCCTATAGGGTCTGGAGAGAGAGATGTGTGGTCTGGCACCGGCTGGCTGAGCTTAATAACTGGGCCAGACAATGTCACCGGATGAGGAGGAGATGTTTTGTTCCTCTTCTTGCTTTTAGAGGGAGGTGCTCCACTATAGAGCACTTCCCACTTATCAGCAACCTCCCTGTTGGTTTTATGCTTCCTCTTCCTGGGGACGTCACTCCTGGAAGAGGAGCTGCCACTAGCTGCCTCCCCTGCAGAGGGCTTATTATCCCTCTGCTTACACTGTGCCCCCACACTAACTGATGTAATTATGGTGGGGGCAGATTGGGACTTGGGAGATGCAGCTGTGACACTGGGAGGACCGGTGACATTCTTCCCCTTTTTCCCCGTGTCTGCAGTCTTGCTGGAGACCACAGACACAGATGGCTTTTTTGGGGAAGAAGGGGGTTTGGAGGCCGTGGTGGTGGCTTGAGGAACGGCCTCCTTGCCTGAGCTCTGTGGGGGGGATATGACCCTTGAGGTCCCCGCTGTTATGGGCTCAGCGGGGATGGGTGCCGTACTGACGGAGGTGCCATTTGCTGGGGCTGGGGCATGATGCTTTACATTAGGACAATTCCTACGTGTATGCCCCAACCCTTTGCAATGATAGCACTGCACCTCCGTAGTGCTGTAAAAAATCCTGTACAGCACCCCCTCAAATGGAACCCCAAAAGACCCCTCTATGTTTTCTGCGCCCTGAGGCAGGCACATTTGTACCTGCCTCTTGAAAGAGAGCACATGACGAAGTGCTCTCTCCCTGCACCCCAGGGGAATTTTTATAAATGGTGTTTTTACTTCCCCTAGGGTTAGCAGGTGGGGGCGCAGGAGGGAGTCTGGTAGGAAGGGGGGCACATTAGAGAGTGTTACTTTTGTGCCCAACCCTTCCAGGGGTTCTATTGGGACATATAATCCCCCCACTGTGATGCCTCTCTGTATAAGAATGTGTGCAGCAGCCAGAGTACGGGTAAAAAAAACTGCTTTCCCGTACATTTTGCTGGCTGCTACTATAACAGAGGGGCTGATGACATTAGCTGCAGCACGCAGATAGATATCAATGCTGTAGACCCCAGACATCTGACATTTAACCCCATGCTTCCTGGTGATCTGCCCCTCAGCCCCAGCGGTGGTATTACTGGGGCCAGCAGAAACCACCTGTGACCAGGTATTAGCCACAGGGGTAGGTCTGCTGGCAGAACCACCAGGAGCTGGGGCTGCCTTATCTGCCTGGGGCCTATGCTGTGCAGTGCTGCAGCTAGGATTTTCAGGGGCCATTATTCCCCCTTTTGACCCCTGAGGCTTCTTAATGGTCTTATCCCTCATGTTTAGACCCTTTTTTTTTTAGTTTATTTGTTTTATTTATTTTTATTTTTTGTTTTATGATTTTCTACTGTTTTCTTTTTTTTAAAAATATAAAAGTGTGAAAAAGAAACAAAAAGACAAAACTAACGGAGACAAAAACTAAGGGAGAGAGAGAGATGATGTTTGGCAGTGGAAGGGTTAATGGCCTGTTGCAAGGTGTTACTAAATGCAACAACACAGAGAACACAGTGGCTTTTTAACCCCTCTGTGTCTCTGTGTCAGATGTTAAAAAAGCCTTTTAAACAAAACTTTAAATTGTTTTCCCCCCCACTGCCTACAAAGATGTTACTTGTCTTCTCTCCCCCAAAACATAAAACCCAACACCAAACAAACAAAACTTCAACAAAACCTAATAAACTTTTTAAAAGAAAAAAAGTCAAAGTAACAAAGCTCCAGGAGTGAAGGTGTAGTGCTAAGGGAGGGGTGTGGCAAAGTATCCAGGAGACAGCTCACTCTCCTGGGATAGAGACTTGAGCCTGACTCCCAGAAAACTAAAACTTAAATTAAACTAAGAAAAACACCACAAAAACTCCCAAAAAAGAACAACACCGTGCACAAAGTGCTTATAAACAGAAAGGTGTTAAAATAAAACTTGTATTTGAGGGACTAAGACCCTAAAAAGCCTTTTGTTTGGAGCTCAAGCATGCACACAACATGCTCTCTGGCACAGTACTTGTAAGCAGGACACACACTATGGGTAGCGGTCAAGCAAATGAACTTTGATTGACGGTTATGCAAATGCACTTAGATTTAAGAAAATAAAAGTTTGGGTTTTTTAAATGTGAACTGTTGGTACCCCAACTAGACTGGATTGGTTGAACTTGGCACAGTGTATTTTAAAATTATGAGAAAACATTTTCTGTAAACTAAATAAAAATCATATTAGGAGGTTGAAAGAAAAAGAAACCGGATGGGGGGATACCGAGCAGAGCACACCATCTACAGCCCACTGGGAGACAAACTCATCCATTCCCCCAGTAGACAAAGCCAGGTGGTACTCTGCCCGGATACGGGAGCGCACCAGCACCCGGAACATGGCCTCAGGTGACAAGGGAACCCCCCCTATCAAACACTGCTTCCTGGACTTATATATAGCCAACTTGGCTAATGCCAGGAGCAGGTTGACGAGGAGGTCCCTGGCCTTATTGCCCCGGGACACTGGGCGCCCAAAAATAAAAAGGTGAGGGGAGAAATGCAGCCAGAACTGCAGGAGGAGGCCCCTCAAGAGTGACAAGAGGGGCTGCAGTCTGGCGCAACTAAAATAAACATGATACACGGACTCTCCCTTGCCACAGAATGGACAAGTGGAGGGAGAGTCCGTGAATTTAGCTAAGTACTCTCCCGTGCTCAGTGCACCATGGAGCACTCTCCAACTCAAGTCCCCGGTGGGTCGTGGAACTAAATCAGAATAAAGTTCCCTCCACAGGGGCCTCTTGCCCTCGTCAGCTGGTAGGACCCGCCTCCAGATGGTATCGGGACGGGTCACGAGGGCAAGGAAGTGCACTGTATGGAGCACGAGAGAATATAAGCTCTTCCTCGGCATGCCGCGAAAGCATGCCGAGGGTATGTCCCTCAACCTCGAGAGGTTGGGGACAGGAGGAGCCTGAGGGGAAACACGGGGCTTGTGTCCAATGCAAACAGCCGGAGAAGGGGTGTTGAAAGGTGCATGTGGCACTCCGGCCTGCAAAGCCCCGCGAAGGAAGGTGCGCGAGTCGGGGGAGATGGCATCTCTAATCTCCTGGAGCAAGCGCCCTGAGACTTTGGGCGTCACATATCCCAAACGGAGCGCAAGCTCCTGGGGTGACACCCAATCAGAACGCCCGTATTCCAGGAGATCCCCGACTCGGGTCATCCGTGCATGACTAAGGCGGCGGATGATACTGGGGGACTGTAACATTGGAGCCCCCACTGCTGCATTAAATAGCAGGGGCTCTGTGAATATTTCATCCACCAAAGGCACGCCCTGCCTGGTCACGGAGACCATGCTCCAGGCCTTGAGGGTTTCCTGGTAGTATGCCGGCAACACAGAGAGGTCTCTCCCAAACCCCTCGGGCCTGATCAGAAATAATTGCCGGTCATACCCCAGGTTGCGCAACTGGCGATAAAAGCTGGATGCCAGTGCGCACCACTGCGGAGAGGGATCTGCATATAGGTATCTCTGCAGGTACTGAAGGCGGAAGGTGGACAACTGGGAGCACACACAAACTACTCCCTGTCCACCCTCCACCAAAGGCAGACTTGCCACCCCTGCAGAGACCCAATGCCTTCCCATCCAGAGGAAATCTAACAAATTCCTCTGGATATTGGTGACAAACTCGGGGGTCGGACTCAGACAAATCAGCCGGTGCCAGATCTGAGAAGCCACCAGCTGATTCACCACTAGAGTCCGCCCCCTAAGGGAAAGCATTTTTGCTAGACCCCTCCATCGTCCCAGACGAGAGAGGACACTGCCCTCTAACTCCCTCCAGTTGTCTGGGACGGAAGCGTCCGCAGCGGACAGGTAGACCCCCAGATATTTAATGACATCTTCCTCCCACGTGATGTCACGAAACGTGGGAGGCAAAGAGTCCACCTGTAAATTACCCTCTAAAAGGCCTGTGCATTTGGACCAGTTGATCTGAGCGGAGGAGGCAGCTGAATATACCTCCTGGCACTGTTTTGCCAGCTCAAGATCAACTGGATCCTGGGCCACGAGGAGCACATCGTCAGCATAAGCTGAAAGGACAATCCGCATGTCTGGATCCTTTAGCACCAGCCCTGTGAGCCTTTTCCTCAGTAGGCAGAGGAAAGGCTCAATGGCCAGTGCATATAACTGTCCAGACAAGGGACATCCTTGACGCACCCCTCGTCCAAATACCAAAGGTGCTGTTAGGGACCAATTGATTTTAAGTAAACACTCTGCAGAGGCGTACAGCGTTCTTATAAAGCCCACAAACTGTGGGCCAAAGCCGTACGCTTGCAGAGTGGCTATGAGGTAACCATGGTCCACCCTGTCAAACGCCTTCTCTTGATCTAAAGAGAGAAAGGCGAGTGACAGACCAGTCCTGCGAGAATAATGCAATAGATCCCGGACCAGAAAGATACTATCAAAGATAGTCCGGCCCGGGATCGCATAGGACTGGTCAGGGTGAACCAATTCTGCCAGCACAGACCCAAGTCTAAGCGAGATGGCTTTAGCTACAATCTTGTAGTCCGTGCTGAGCAGAGAGACCGGTCGCCAGTTCTTAATAAGCCGGAGATCCCCCTTTTTGGGCAGCAGGGCAAGTACTGCCCTGCAACAAGACAGGGGCATCTCCCCGGTCTCCAGGGCTTCCCCAAGGACCAGATGGAAATCAGGTCCCAGAGTCTCCCAGAAAAATTGGAAAAACTCTACAGTCAGTCCGTCCAGTCCTGGAGACTTTTCACAGGACATGGCACGGAGGGCTTCAGAGAGCTCTTGAAAAAATAGTGGTATATCAAGCCGCTCTCTTACACCCTCACTGACTGTGGGGAGCCCCTCCCATAGCACCCTGCAGGCGTCTGGAGAAATGGGATCCGGAGAGTAAAGATCTTTATAAAAGTTCCGGGCTCTATCCCGGATACTCTCCGGATCTGTAAGGGGGGCACCGTCTTCATCTAGAAGACAGGTGATGTGCCTACTGTTACCCCCCTTTTTCTCCAGTGAGTAGAAGAGGCGCGAGCCGCGGTCTAGATCTTTGAGAAAACCTAAGCGGCTGCGCACGTATGCCCCCTTGGCCTGGTGTCGTTCCAGGTCACAGAGGACACCCTTCCTCTCTACATACTCGCTCTGCAGGGATTGGTCCCTACAAGTGAACAGCCTCTGCTCCAGATGGAGTACCTCCCCCCGGAGTGACTCCAACTCAGCTTCGCGCTGCCCACTCGCACCCTTGGTATATTCCTGACACAGAAGTCGCAAATGAACCTTGCCCACGTCCCACCACAGTTTTAACGTGGCAAAGTCCCCATTGCAACCCCTCCAGTCCGTCCAAAACTCCCGGATCAATGTCACGAGCCCCTGGTCCTTCAACAAAGCATTGTTGAAGTGCCAATAGGCGGCTCGTGGCGCTGTTGGCGTTAGCGCCACTGTCACAGACACACAGTTGTGGTCTGTGAACGGAGCCAGCCTAATGGCACAAGAACCGACTCGTGACATATAGTGACTAGATATATATAGTCTGTCGATCCGGGAGTGGGACACCAGACCGGCTCTCACCCTGACGTAGGTGAAACCGTCTGATGCCCCTGGGTTCTGCTCTCGCCAGATGTCCTCCAGGGAGAAGCGGGCGATGATCTCCCGCAGGGCTGACGCAGAAGGCGGGTACGGCTCTGGACTATTCCGGTCCAGAGCGTCGAGGGTGCAGTTGAAATCACCCCCGAGTACCAAACACTCATCTGCGTCAACCGTCTCCAAAAACTGGGACAGTCTGGCGAGGAACCTCACTCTCTCGGGCCCTCCAGCAGGGGCATAATTAACTAGGTTAATGATGCTACCCTGCTCTCGGACCCGGAGGTGGATTAGACGGCCTGGGATAACAGCTTTCACAAGCAGCAGCTCTGGCTGAAAAGACTCTGAGAACAGGGTCACCACTCCACATGACGCCGATGTGAAGTGGCTGAAGAAGACCCTGCCTCTCCACTCCAGTTGCCACGAGGCCTCAGCCTCTGGAGTGGTGTGAGTTTCCTGCAGGAAGCTCACAGAGTACCCTCCCTGATATAAATAGGAGAGTACCTGGAACCTGCGGAAACTGTCTTGACAGCCATTGGTATTTAGCGTGCTGATGTGCAAAGCCATTACTGCGTGTCAGGAATTGTGCGTTCCTCAGACCCTTGAGACTGCTGATAGGACACGCACATTTTATAGAATTTCCGGACGCGGAGATGCTCCGCAGTCCCAGAATTCTTGGCCCTAGTGCTGACCACTAGATATTGCTGGAGAGAGTGGAGAATAAACGACATATTCTTCCACCTCTCCAAGGCCAGCCGCACCTTCCTTTTCTTTTGTCCATGAAGGGTGCTCTCAAGGAATAGATCTATTTCCTTGACAGGGATAACCCACCCAGAATCTGATGTTCCTTCTAGTGGGTCACCCCTGGGCTCCTCTTGGCTGAGGGCTTTTACTCCATCCTCCCCGGCTGGAGTCAGTTTCCTCAGCTTTATTCTCAGGGACCCCCTCTTAGATGATACAGAAGGAGTCCCTTTAGCACCCTTCAAGGTAAATAATGGACCCTTGGATTGCTGCTGCACCCCTGTAGCTTCAGGAGTGCATTCAGGGGTAGCTGGCTGGACAGCAGTGGCTGGCATGGCTTCCTTAATGGAAGCCTTGGAGGCTTTATATGCCTCCTCTGCCAGTTCCACCGCTGCTTGCTCAGCTTGGATGGCACCGATGTTAGGGTCAGTGGACGGCTGAGGAGGGTAGACAGGCTCTCCCATGATGTTAACAGGAAAACCTGTTTTATCACCCTCCCCCATTTCCACTTCCCCTTGTGCCACATCCCCCCTGACAGACAAATCCATGGGGTCCTGAATGGGGGTCATGCCTATATTCCCCCCCTCCAGTAGTGACTCGGCCTGGGGCTCTAACAAAGCCCGAGGTACGTCACCAGAGAGTGACACTGGAGGAGGAGACTGACTGGTGCCCTTGAAGCTCAGCACCTCAGGGACACTGACTACCCATTCAGCAGGGGCTTTGTTGGGTCCCCCCTCAAAGGCCAGAGGCAGAACCTGATCTTTCTTGTCTACCCCTGCCTCACTTGGGAGACCCTCTTGCCCCTGCTTTTCCTCCAGACCCTTTTCCACATTAACCCCTATAGGGTCTGGAGAGAGAGATGTGTGGTCTGGCACCGGCTGGCTGAGCTTAATAACCGGGCCAGACAATGTCACCGGATGAGGAGGAGATGTTTTGTTCCTCTTCTTGCTTTTAGAGGGAGGTGCTCCACTATAGAGCACTTCCCACTTATCAGCAACCTCCCTGTTGGTTTTATGCTTCCTCTTCCTGGGGACGTCACTCCTGGAAGAGGAGCTGCCACTAGCTGCCTCCCCTGCAGAGGGCTTATTATCCCTCTGCTTACACTGTGCCCCCACACTAACTGATGTAATTATGGTGGGGGCAGATTGGGACTTGGGAGATGCAGCTGTGACACTGGGAGGACCGGTGACATTCTTCCCCTTTTTCCCCGTATCTGCAGTCTTGCTGGAGACCACAGAAACAGATGGCTTTTTTGGGGAAGAAGGGGGTTTGGAGGCCATGGTGGTGGCTTGAGGAACGGCCTCCTTGCCTGAGCTCTGTGGGGGGGCTATGACCCTTGAGGTCCCCGCTGTTATGGGCTCAGCGGGGATGGGTGCCGTACTGACGGAGGTGCCATTTGCTGGGGCTGGGGCATGATGCTTTACATTAGGACAATTCCTACGTGTATGCCCCAACCCTTTGCAATGATAGCACTGCACCTCCGTAGTGCTGTAAAAAATCCTGTACAGCACCCCCTCAAATGGAACCCCAAAAGACCCCTCTATGTTTTCTGCACCCTGAGGCAGGCACATTTGTACCTGCCTCTTGAAAGAGAGCACATGACGAAGTGCTCTCTCTCTGCACCCCAGGGGAATTTTTATAAATGGTGTTTTTACTTCCCCTAGGGTTAGCAGGTGGGGGCGCAGGAGGGAGTCTGGTAGGAAGGGGGGCACATTAGAGAGTGTTACTTTTGTGCCCAACCCTTCCAGGGGTTCTATTGGGACATATAATCCCCCCACTGTGATGCCTCTCTGTATAAGAATGTGTGCAGCAGCCAGAGTACGGGTAAAAAAAACTGCTTTCCCGTACATTTTGCTGGCTGCTACTATAACAGAGGGGCTGATGACATTAGCTGCAGCACGCAGATAGATATCAATGCTGTAGACCCCAGACATCTGACATTTAACCCCATGCTTCCTGGTGATCTGCCCCTCAGCCCCAGCGATGGTATTACTGGGGCCAGCAGAAACCACCTGTGACCAGGTATTAGCCACAGGGGTAGGTCTGCTGGCAGAACCACCAGGAGCTGGGGCTGCCTTATCTGCCTGGGGCCTATGCTGTGCAGTGCTGCAGCTTGGATTTTCAGGGGCCATTATTCCCCCTTTTGACCCCTGAGGCTTCTTAATGGTCTTATCCCTCATGTTTAGACCCTTTTTTTTTTTTTTTTAGTTTATTTGTTTTATTTATTTTTATTTTTTGTTTTATGATTTTCTACTGTTTTCTTTTTTTTTTTAAATATAAAAGTGTGAAAAAGAAACAAAAAGTTAAAACTAAGGGAGACAAAAACTAAGGGAGAGAGAGAGATGATGTTTGGCAGTGGAAGGGTTAATGGCCTGTTGCAAGGTGTTACTAAATGCAACAACACAGAGAACACAGTGGCTTTTTAACCCCTCTGTGTCTCTGTGTCAGATGTTAAAAAAGCCTTTTAAACAAAACTTCAAATTGTTTTCCCCCCCACTGCCTACAAAGATGTTACTTGTCTTCTCTCCCCCAAAACATAAAACCCAACACCAAACAAACAAAACTTCAACAAAACCTAATAAACTTTTTAAAAGAAAAAAAAAGTCAAAGTAACAAAGCTCCAGGAGTGCAGGTGTAGTGCTAAGGGAGGGGTGTGGCAAAGTATCCAGGAGACAGCTCACTCTCCTGGGATAGAGACTTGAGCCTGACTCCCAGAAAACTAAAACTTAAATTAAACTAAGAAAAACACCACAAAAACTCCCAAAAAAGAACAACACCGTGCACAAAGTGCTTATAAACAGAAAGGTGTTAAAATAAAACTTGTATTTGAGGGACTAAGACCCTAAAAAGCCTTTTGTTTGGAGCTCAAGCATGCACACAACATGCTCTCTGGCACAGTACTTGTAAGCAGGACACACACTATGGGTAGCGGTCAAGCAAATTAACTTTGATTGACGGTTATGCAAATGCACTTAGATTTAAGAAAATAAAAGTTTGGGTTTTTTAAATGTGAACTGTTGGTACCCCAACTAGACTGGATTGGTTGAACTTGGCACAGTACTTGTAAGCAGGACACACACTATGGGTAGCGGTCAAGCAAATGAACTTTGATTGACAGTCAGGCAAATGCACTTAGATTTAAGAAAATAAAAGTTTGGGTTTTTTAAATGTGGACTGTTGGTACCCCAACTAGACTGGATTGGTTGAACTTGGCACAGTACTTGTAAGCAGGACACACACAATGGGTAGCGGTCAAGCAAATTAACTTTGATTGACGGTTATGCAAATGCACTTAGATTTAAGAAAATAAAAGTTTGGGTTTTTTAAATGTGGACTGTTGGTACCCCAACTAGACTGGATTGGTTGAACTTGGCACAGTACTTGTAGGCAGGACACACACAATGGGTAGCGGTCAAGCAAATGAACTTTGATTGACAGTCAGGCAAATGCACTTAGATTTAAGAAAATAAAAGTTTGGGTTTTTTAAATGTGGACTGTTGGTACCCCAACTAGACTGGATTGGTTGAACTTGGCACAGTGTATTTTAAAATTATGAGAAAACATTTTCTGTAAACTAAATAAAAATCATATTAGGAGGTTGAAAGAAAAAGAAACCGGATGGGGGGATACCGAGCAGAGCACACCATCTACAGCCCACTGGGAGACAAACTCATCCATTCCCCCAGTAGACAAAGCCAGGTGGTACTCTGCCCGGATACGGGAGCGCACCAGCACCCGGAACATGGCCTCAGGTGACAAGGGAACCCCCCCTATCAAACACTGCTTCCTGGACTTATATATAGCCAACTTGGCTAATGCCAGGAGCAGGTTGACGAGGAGGTCCCTGGCCTTATTGCCCCGGGACACTGGGCGCCCAAAAATAAAAATGTGAGGGGAGAAATGCAGCCAGAACTGCAGGAGGAGGCCCCTCAAGAGTGACAAGAGGGGCTGCAGTCTGGCGCAACTAAAATAAACATGATACACGGACTCTCCCTTGCCACAGAATGGACAAGTGGAGGGAGAGTCCGTGAATTTAGCTAAGTACTCTCCCGTGCTCAGTGCACCATGGAGCACTCTCCAACTCAAGTCCCCGGTGGGTCGTGGAACTAAATCAGAATAAAGTTCCCTCCACCGGGGCCTCTTGCCCTCGTCAGCTGGTAGGACCCGCCTCCAGATGGTATCGGGACGGGTCACGAGGGCAAGGAAGTGCACTGTATGGAGCACGAGAGAATATAAGCTCTTCCTCGGCATGCCGCGAAAGCATGCCGAGGGTATGTCCCTCAACCTCGAGAGGTTGGGGACAGGAGGAGCCTGAGGGGAAACACGGGGCTTGTGTCCAATGCAAACAGCCGGAGAAGGGGTGTTGAAAGGTGCATGTGGCACTCCGGCCTGCAAAGCCCCGCGAAGGAAGGTGCGCGAGTCGGGGGAGATGGCATCTCTAATCTCCTGGAGCAAGCGCCCTGAGACTTTGGGCGTCACATATCCCAAACGGAGCGCAAGCTCCTGGGGTGACACCCAATCAGAACGCCCGTATTCCAGGAGATCCCCGACTCGGGTCATCCGTGCATGACTGAGGCGGCGGATGATACTGGGGGACTGTAACATTGGAGCCCCCACTGCTGCATTAAATAGCAGGGGCTCTGTGAATATTTCATCCCCCAAAGGCACGCCCTGCCTGGTCACGGAGACCATGCTCCAGGCCTTGAGGGTTTCCTGGTAGTATGCCGGCAACACAGAGAGGTCTCTCCCAAACCCCTCGGGCCTGATCAGAAATAATTGCCGGTCATACCCCAGGTTGCGCAACTGGCGATAAAAGCTGGATGCCAGTGCGCACCACTGCGGAGAGGGATCTGCATATAGGTATCTCTGCAGGTACTGAAGGCGGAAGGTGGACAACTGGGAGCACACACAAACTACTCCCTGTCCACCCTCCACCAAAGGCAGACTTGCCACCCCTGCAGAGACCCAATGCCTTCCCAACCAGAGGAAATCTAACAAATTCCTCTGGATATTGGTGACAAACTCGGGGGTCGGACTCAGACAAATCAGCCGGTGCCAGATCTGAGAAGCCACCAGCTGATTCACCACTAGAGTCCGCCCCCTAAGGGAAAGCATTTTTGCTAGACCCCTCCATCGTCCCAGACGAGAGAGGACACTGCCCTCTAACTCCCTCCAGTTGTCTGGGACGGAAGCGTCCGCAGCGGACAGGTAGACCCCCAGATATTTAATGACATCTGCCTCCCACTTGATGTCACGAAACGTGGGAGGCAAAGAGTCCACCTGTAAATTACCCTCTAAAAGGCCTGTGCATTTGGACCAGTTGATCTGAGCGGAGGAGGCAGCTGAATATACCTCCTGGCACTGTTTTGCCAGCTCAAGATCAACTGGATCCTGGGCCACGAGGAGCACATCGTCAGCATAAGCTGAAAGGACAATCCGCATGTCTGGATCTTTTAGCACCAGCCCTGTGAGCCTTTTCCTCAGTAGGCAGAGGAAAGGCTCAATGGCCAGTGCATATAACTGTCCAGACAAGGGACATCCTTGACGCACCCCTCGTCCAAATACCAAAGGTGCTGTTAGGGACCAATTGATTTTAAGTAAACACTCTGCAGAGGCGTACAGCGTTCTTATAAAGCCCACAAACTGTGGGCCAAAGCCGTACGCTTGCAGAGTGGCTATGAGGTAACCATGGTCCACCCTGTCAAACGCCTTCTCTTGATCTAAAGAGAGAAAGGCGAGTGACAGACCAGTCCTGCGAGAATAATGCAATAGATCCCGGACCAGAAAGATACTATCAAAGATAGTCCGGCCCGGGATCGCATAGGACTGGTCAGGGTGAACCAATTCTGCCAGCACAGACCCAAGTCTAAGCGAGATGGCTTTAGCTACAATCTTGTAGTCCGTGCTGAGCAGAGAGACCGGTCGCCAGTTCTTAATAAGCCGGAGATCCCCCTTTTTGGGCAGCAGGGCAAGTACTGCCCTGCGACAAGACAGGGGCATCTCCCCGGTCTCCAGGGCTTCCCCAAGGACCAGATGGAAATCAGGTCCCAGAGTCTCCCAGAAAAATTGGAAAAACTCTACAGTCAGTCCGTCCAGTCCTGGAGACTTCTCACCGGACATGGCACGGAGGGCTTCAGAGAGCTCTTGAAAAGATAGTGGTATATCAAGCCGCTCTCTTACACCCTCACTGACTGTGGGGAGCCCCTCCCATAGCACCCTGCAGGCGTCTGGAGAAATGGGATCCGGAGAGTAAAGATCTTTATAAAAGTTCCGGGCTCTATCCCGGATACTCTCCGGATCTGTAAGGGGGGCACCGTCTTCATCTAGAAGACAGGTGATGTGCCTACTGTTACCCCCCTTTTTCTCCAGTGAGTAGAAGAGGCGCGAGCCGCGGTCTAGATCTTTGAGAAAACCTAAGCGGCTGCGCACGTATGCCCCCTTGGCCTGGTGTCGTTCCAGGTCACAGAGGACACCCTTCCTCTCTACATACTCGCTCTGCAGGGATTGGTCCCTACAAGTGAACAGCCTCTGCTCCAGATGGAGTACCTCCCCCCGGAGTGACTCCAACTCAGCTTCGCGCTGCCCACTCGCACCCTTGGTATATTCCTGACACAGAAGTCGCAAATTAACCTTGCCCACGTCCCACCACAGTTTTAACGTGGCAAAGTCCCCCTTGCAACCCCTCCAGTCCGTCCAAAACTCCCGGATCAATGTCACGAGCCCCTGGTCCTTCAACAAAGCATTGTTGAAGTGCCAATAGGCGGCTCGTGGCGCTGTTGGCGTTAGCGCCACTGTCACAGACACACAGTTGTGGTCTGTGAACGGAGCCAGCCTAATGGCACAAGAACCGACTCGTGACATATAGTGACTAGATATATATAGTCTGTCGATCCGGGAGTGGGACACCAGACCGGCTCTCACCCTGACGTAGGTGAAACCGTCTGATGCCCCTGGGTTCTGCTCTCGCCAGATGTCCTCCAGGGAGAAGCGGGCGATGATCTCCCGCAGGGCTGACGCAGAAGGCGGGTACGGCTCTGGACTATTCCGGTCCAGAGCGTCGAGGGTGCAGTTGAAATCACCCCCGAGTACCAAACACTCATCTGCGTCAACCGTCTCCAAAAACTGGGACAGTCTGGCGAGGAACCTCACTCTCTCGAGCCCTCCAGCAGGGGAATATATATTAACTAGGTTAATGATGCTACCCTGCTCTCGGACCCGGAGGTGGATTAGACGGCCTGGGATAACAGCTTTCACAAGCAGCAGCTCTGGCTGAAAAGACTCTGAGAACAGGGTCACCACTCCACATGACGCCGATGTGAAGTGGCTGAAGAAGACCCTGCCTCTCCACTCCAGTTGCCACGAGGCCTCAGCCTCTGGAGTGGTGTGAGTTTCCTGCAGGAAGCTCACAGAGTACCCTCCCTGATATAAATAGGAGAGTACCTGGAACCTGCGGAAACTGTCTTGACAGCCATTGGTATTTAGCGTGCTGATGTGCAAAGCCATTACTGCGTGTCAGGAATTGTGCGTTCCTCAGACCCTTGAGACTGCTGATAGGACACGCACATTTTATAGAATTTCCGGACGCGGAGATGCTCCGCAGTCCCAGAATTCTTGGCCCTAGTGCTGACCACTAGATATTGCTGGAGAGAGTGGAGAATAAACGACATATTCTTCCACCTCTCCAAGGCCAGCCGCACCTTCCTTTTCTTTTGTCCATGAAGGGTGCTCTCAAGGAATAGATCTATTTCCTTGACAGGGATAACCCACCCAGAATCTGATGTTCCTTCTAGTGGGTCACCCCTGGGCTCCTCTTGGCTGAGGGCTTTTACTCCATCCTCCCCGGCTGGAGTCAGTTTCCTCAGCTTTATTCTCAGGGACCCCCTCTTAGATGATACAGAAGGAGTCCCTTTAGCACCCTTCAAGGTAAATAATGGACCCTTGGATTGCTGCTGCACCCCTGTAGCTTCAGGAGTGCATTCAGGGGTAGCTGGCTGGACAGCAGTGGCTGGCATGGCTTCCTTAATGGAAGCCTTGGAGGCTTTATATGCCTCCTCTGCCAGTTCCACCGCTGCTTGCTCAGCTTGGATGTCACCGATGTTAGGGTCAGTGGACGGCTGAGGAGGGTAGACAGGCTCTCCCATGATGTTAACAGGAAAACCTGTTTTATCACCCTCCCCCATTTCCACTTCCCCTTGTGCCACATCCCCCCTGACAGACAAATCCATGGGGTCCTGAATGGGGGTCATGCCTATATTCCCCCCCTCCAGTAGTGACTCGGCCTGGGGCTCTAACAAAGCCCGAGGTACGTCACTAGAGAGTGACACTGGAGGAGGAGACTGACTGGTGCCCTTGAAGCTCAGCACCTCAGGGACACTGACTACCCATTCAGCAGGGGCTTTGTTGGGTCCCCCCTCAAAGGCCAGAGGCAGAACCTGATCTTTCTTGTCTACCCCTGCCTCACTTGGGAGACCCTCTTGCCCCTGCTTTTCCTCCAGACCCTTTTCCACATTAACCCCTATAGGGTCTGGAGAGAGAGATGTGTGGTCTGGCACCGGCTGGCTGAGCTTAATAACCGGGCCAGACAATGTCACCGGATGAGGAGGAGATGTTTTGTTCCTCTTCTTGCTTTTAGAGGGAGGTGCTCCACTATAGAGCACTTCCCACTTATCAGCAACCTCCCTGTTGGTTTTATGCTTCCTCTTCCTGGGGACGTCACTCCTGGAAGAGGAGCTGCCACTAGCTGCCTCCCCTGCAGAGGGCTTATTATCCCTCTGCTTACACTGTGCCCCCACACTAACTGATGTAATTATGGTGGGGGCAGATTGGGACTTGGGAGATTCAGCTGTGACACTGGGAGGACCGGTGACATTCTTCCCCTTTTTCCCCGTGTCTGCAGTCTTGCTGGAGACCACAGACACAGATGGCTTTTTTGGGGAAGAAGGGGGTTTGGAGGCCGTGGTGGTGGCTTGAGGAACGGCCTCCTTGCCTGAGCTCTGTGGGGGGGCTATGACCCTTGAGGTCCCCGCTGTTATGGGCTCAGCGGGGATGGGTGCCGTACTGACGGAGGTGCCATTTGCTGGGGCTGGGGCATGATGCTTTACATTAGGGCAATTCCTACGTGTATGCCCCAACCCCTTGCAATGATAGCACTGCACCTCCGTAGTGCTGTAAAAAATCCTGTACAGCACCCCCTCAAATGGAACCCCAAAAGACCCCTCTATGTTTTCTGCGCCCTGAGGCAGGCACATTTGTACCTGCCTCTTGAAAGAGAGCACATGACGAAGTGCTCTCTCTCTGCACCCCAGGGGAATTTTAATAAATGGTGTTTTTACTTCCCCTAGGGTTAGCAGGTGGGGGCGCAGGAGGGAGTCTGGTAGGAAGGGGGGCACATTAGAGAGTGTTACTTTTGTGCCCAACCCTTCCAGGGGTTCTATTGGGACATATAATCCCCCCACTGTGATGCCTCTCTGTATAAGAATGTGTGCAGCAGCCAGAGTACGGGTAAAAAAAACTGCTTTCCCGTACATTTTGCTGGCTGCTACTATAACAGAGGGGCTGATGACATTAGCTGCAGCACGCAGATAGATATCAATGCTGTAGACCCCAGACATCTGACATTTAACCCCATGCTTCCTGGTGATCTGCCCCTCAGCCCCAGCGGTGGTATTACTGGGGCCAGCAGAAACCACCTGTGACCAGGTATTAGCCACAGGGGTAGGTCTGCTGGCAGAACCACCAGGAGCTGGGGCTGCCTTATCTGCCTGGGGCCTATGCTGTGCAGTGCTGCAGCTAGGATTTTCAGGGGCCATTATTCCCCCTTTTGACCCCTGAGGCTTCTTAATGGTCTTATCCCTCATGTTTAGACCCTTTTTTTTTAGTTTATTTGTTTTATTTATTTTTATTTTTTGTTTTATGATTTTCTACTGTTTTCTTTTTTTTTAAAAATATAAAAGTGTGAAAAAGAAACAAAAAGACAAAACTAAGGGAGACAAAAACTAAGGGAGAGAGAGAGATGATGTTTGGCAGTGGAAGGGTTAATGGCCTGTTGCAAGGTGTTACTAAATGCAACAACACAGAGAACACAGTGGCTTTTTAACCCCTCTGTGTCTCTGTGTCAGATGTTAAAAAAGCCTTTTAAACAAAACTTCAAATTGTTTTCCCCCCACTGCCTACAAAGATGTTACTTGTCTTCTCTTCCCCAAAACATAAAACCCAACACCAAACAAACAAAACTTCAACAAAACCTAATAAACTTTTTAAAAGAAAAAAAAGTCAAAGTAACAAAGCTCCAGGAGTGAAGGTGTAGTGCTAAGGGAGGGGTGTGGCAATGTATCCAAGAGACAGCTCACTCTCCTGGGATAGAGACTTGAGCCTGACTCCCAGAAAACTAAAACTTAAATTAAACTAAGAAAAACACCACAAAAACTCCCAAAAAAAGAACAACACCGTGCACAAAGTGCTTATAAACAGAAAGGTGTTAAAATAAAACTTGTATTTGAGGGACTAAGACCCTAAAAAGCCTTTAGCTTGGAGCTCAAGCATGCACACAACATGCTCTCTGGCACAGTACTTGTAAGCAGGACACACACTATGGGTAGCGGTCAAGCAAATTAACTTTGATTGACGGTTATGCAAATGCACTTAGATTTAAGAAAATAAAAGTTTGGGTTTTTTAAATGTGAACTGTTGGTACCCCAACTAGACTGGATTGGTTGAACTTGGCACAGTACTTGTAAGCAGGACACACACTATGGGTAGCGGTCAAGCAAATGAACTTTGATTGACAGTCAGGCAAATGCACTTAGATTTAAGAAAATAAAAGTTTGGGTTTTTTAAATGTGGACTGTTGGTACCCCAACTAGACTGGATTGGTTGAACTTGGCACAGTACTTGTAAGCAGGACACACACAATGGGTAGCGGTCAAGCAAATTAACTTTGATTGACGGTTATGCAAATGCACTTAGATTTAAGAAAATAAAAGTTTGGGTTTTTTAAATGTGGACTGTTGGTACCCCAACTAGACTGGATTGGTTGAACTTGGCACAGTACTTGTAGGCAGGACACACACAATGGGTAGCGGTCAAGCAAATGAACTTTGATTGACAGTCAGGCAAATGCACTTAGATTTAAGAAAATAAAAGTTTGGGTTTTTTAAATGTGGACTGTTGGTACCCCAACTAGACTGGATTGGTTGAACTTGGCACAGTACTTGTAAGCAGCACACACACTATGGGTAGCGGTCAAGCAAATGAACTTTGATTGACGGTTATGCAAATGCACTTAGATTTAAGAAAATAAAAGTTTGGGTTTTTTAAATGTGGACTGTTGGTACCCCAACTAGACTGGATTGGTTGAACTTGGCACAGTACTTGTAAGCAGGACACACACTATGGGTAGCGGTCAAGCAAATGAACTTTGATTGACCGTTATGCAAATGCACTTAGATTTAAGAAAATAAAAGTTTGGGTTTTTTAAATGTGGACTGTTGGTACCCCAACTAGACTGGATTGGTTGAACTTGGCACAGTACTTGTAAGCAGCACACACACTATGGGTAGCGGTCAAGCAAATGAACTTTGATTGACGGTTATGCAAATGCACTTAGATTTAAGAAAATAAAAGTTTGGGTTTTTTAAATGTGGACTGTTGGTACCCCAACTAGACTGGATTGGTTGAACTTGGCACAGTACGTGTAAGCAGGACACACACAATGGGTAGCGGTCAAGCAAATGAACTTTGATTGACAGTCAGGCAAATGCACTTAGATTTAAGAAAATAAAAATTTGGGTTTTTTAAATGTGGACTGTTGGTACCCCAACTAGACTGGATTGGTTGAACTTGGCACAGTACTTGTAAGCAGGACACACACTATGGGTAGCGGTCAAGCAAATGAACTTTGATTGACGGTCAAGAAAATGCACTTAGATATAAGAAAATAAAAGTTTGGGTTTTTTAAATGTGGACTGTTGGTACCCCAACTAGACTGGATTGGTTGAACTTGGCACAGTACTTGTAAGCAGGACACACACTATGGGTAGCGGTCAAGCAAATGAACTTTGATTGACGGTTATGCAAATGCACTTAGATTTAAGAAAATAAAAGTTTGGGTTTTTTAAATGTGGACTGTTGGTACCCCAACTAGACTGGATTGGTTGAACTTGGCACAGTACTTGTAAGCAGGACACACACTATGGGTAGCGGTCAAGCAAATGAACTTTGATTGACAGTCAGGCAAATGCACTTAGATTTAAGAAAATAAAAGTTTGGGTTTTTTAAATGTGGACAACTAGTAAACAATATTATATTGTATGCGTTGTGCACACACAGTATAAGCTGTGAGCCTGACACACACACTTGCAAGCAGGGGCTAGCAGGGAGACAGGCAAATGAAGTTAGATTACACAGAAAAAAAACGAAGAAAAAAAAATGATGTTATAGCCCTAAAAAGGGCTTTTTGGGGTGCTGTGTTTACAGCAGAGATCTGATGAGTCCTTCAGCACTGCACTGGACACTGAATAAACTTGCCTAGCTATGGTTTTCCCTATTGATGCAGTATCACCTACACTCTACCTCCTCTCAGTAAGACTGCAAGTTAGTTCTGATTCCAAAATGGCTGCTGTCCATGAGGTAGAAGGGTGTGGAAGGGAGTGTATGCTGCTGATTGGCTGGAATGTGTCTGCTGACTGTGACATGCAGGGTCAAAGTTTGCTCAATGATAAAGTATTGGGGACGGGTCGAATCTCGCATATGTTCGCTGTTTGCAGCGAACGCGAACATGCTATGTTCGCCGGGAACAATCCGCCGGCGAACTATTCGCGACATCTCTACTTGCCAGATATTCCTGCAGCTCCTTTAATGTTGCTGTGGGCCTCTTGGTAGCCTCCCAGACCAGTTTCTTTCTTTTCATCAATTTTGGAGGGAGCTCCAGTTCTTGGTAATGTCACTGCTGTGCCATATTATCTCCAATTGATGATGACTGTCTTCACAGTGTTCCATGGTATATCTAATGCCTTGGAAATTCTTTTGTACCCTTCTCCTGACTGATACCTTTTAACAATGAGATCCCTCTGATGCTTTGGAAGCTCTCTGTGGACCATGGCTTTTGCTGTGGGATGCGACTAAGAAAATTTCAGGAAAGACCAACTAGAGCAGCTGAACTTTATTTGCGGTAAATCAGAAGCACTTTAAATGATGGCAGGTGTATTGCTAGATTTAAAACTGTGTATATGTTGAACACAAAAATTATTAGGGCCACATGGAGTTGGGTAGAGGGCTAGCTCCGCACCTCAGACTACAGGTTATCTCCACTGTCATTTGCAAACAATAAAAATAAAATAAAAACTCAGAAGCAAAATGTTTAAAAATATACTTTATTACACATCACTTATAAATCAAAATCCAGTTATTTGTGACATAATAAAATCATGTTTAGAATAAAGCTTTGGTAAATGAGTAGTAAATATAAATAAAATATATCAAAACACACTATATTCATATGAACTATATGCGAATGATTATATTGCATTATATGATTTGTGACATCAACTTACAGTAGGAAAGCTTAGTGAATATGGCCCATGGTAAAATAAATACACAGTCATGAATGGGGTGGTATATTGTTCTACAATGTGCAACTAGACGATCTATGCAAGGTAAACATGGCGGCCGGCATCAGAGACTGTAGGGACTCAACTCACTAATAATGCTTGGCACAATCATTTTGTGCAGTCAAAATCTAGTGGAATATCTGTAAAGAGTTTTAATTGTCTAAACTTTTCAGTATTTTGTAACCTTTTTTAATGCAGTATTAGCTTTTAAAGCATTCAACACATCTAATGCTACACCAGCCAATATATTGAGCTTTTAGGGGAACGTAAATCTGTTTAAAATGTTTTTTTTTTAAATGCATAATTGCAATTCTGTACATTTATGGTGCTTTTAAGATAGTAGCCAAACGTAAATACAGTCGTAAAATAATATAAAGTTTAATTTCAATGGATTTAGGGTTAAAAGGTAAAAGTTAATAACCAAGCCCCATAAACCAGTTACACATGGATGGACCAAATGTTGCACCTGCTAAAAAACGGAAACAGGATGTAGATGCTTCAGAAAAAGGTGAAGACTCGTTTTAAAGGGATATGTAAGTGAGCTGGATTATGAATGCAACTGATAAAGAATTAGTAGTGTATGAAAAAAAGTTTGCATGAAAATATAAAAAAAATAAACTATAGTTAGCTTACCTTGAAGTTAGCGAAATTTCCTATGTTTTTGGGGCATTTGCATTTGATGGTGTACACCCCTAGAAAATCCAACCTGAATTAGCATAACATTAAAATTCAGAATCAGAATAATACATTGTATCGTTCTTCACCTCAGGGGGTTCTGGCGTGCTCAGGAAAAGAACGTCAACAGTTACTTCGTGTGCTCTGTACCAGGAAGGTCAAAATATGTACCCTGCTCTGTTTTTTGTGTGTACCCGGCTTATGTAAGCTTCCTGTGGGTGTGAACAGCTGGATTTGACTTTTGTGCAAATAACTTTGTAAGTAAACTGAAATGTTCTATATAACACGTTTTCATACACTACTAATTCTCCTCTATCAGATGCATTCATTATCCAGCTCACTTACATATCCCTTTAAGAAAGCATATAAGGAATCTTATCTAGGTTTTTCTTGGAATCTGCAATACGCTTGATCTGTTGAACTACTCTGTAAATCACTCATAGCACCATATCAATGTTAGTGAGAATGTATTTTTGTTGGTTTGTTATTCTAGTAGTAGATCTATATACTGTATTAACGTATTCATTACATATAATTTAGTATTGTGGAAAGTGTGTGTGATTCTTGTAATTAGAATTATCCCAAAGTGGAGATGATACAATAATAGAGAATAATTTCCTACATCAGGTGGCGAGCCAGCCAGGAGGGGACAGAATTATTATAGAAAATAGTTCCTGACAATTTCCTCTGGATCAATTAATAATTAATCTGCATACTGCAGATCAGAGGAGATCTTAAAAAATTTAATTTGTTGCATTAAAGGTATTTTTTCAACCTCAATTACTAAGTAACTATTTTTCTATGTGCATCATAGACATCTGAATGGGATGCTGAAACTTCAAATAGTAATAGTTCAGGGTAAATGTATCCTGTTAGTGGAGCTCATTAGAATAGAGAGAGATAGAATTTCAAGTTCTAAAACAGGTAGGTTAAAATTAATTAATTTGTTTTGAGGTGTCTGTTACACTTTAAAGGACTGATATAATGCTCAAACACAGTATATTGTAGTCTATAGTAATATAAATAACTTTATGTAAAGAAAGTTCAAGTTTCTTAAGGTTTGTTTCATCTCCTCCTCAGCATATTGTTTCATATCCTCCCAAGCATATTAGCCTTTACCAGTTTATTTTCTTGTATGATTATTAGTACATTGTGATATATGAAGTTTATTTTCTTGTATGATTATTAGTACATTGTTATAAAATCACTATGTTATCCTGGTGTTAATGGATATTTTATCAATAACTTTGCACTTGCTTTGTAAATGCTTTAGGTCAATAATAATGTTCTCCCAGGATTAGTAATGTTATCAGACTGTGCCACCAATGATAAGAGGAGAACAGCATCCTTTTCTTTTTTACGTAAAGGGAATACAAAAGTTGTTTATGCTAATGTTTAGTGCTCACATTTTTCTGGATGGTCATAGTGGACGTTTAAAGGGATATGGAAGGTTCCTTGATGTTGCTAGGTATATAATATCCCTGTGTATCTATTAACTGTGATGTACCTTATTTTATGAAGAAGTGCTTATAAGCTCTATTTTTCTGCCTAAAAATCTAAAAAAATATTACCTGGTTGGGTCTACCATCTGCAGCTATGAAGACACTGACCAATCAGTGACCATCTCTCAGCAACATGCTGCTTTGACATGGTCAATGATAGGCTGGGACACTACAATGGAAATCCAGCCCTAAAGATCAGGGGCGTAGGAACCGGGGGGATGGGGGTGGGGGCAAATCCCCTCAGATTATATGAATACGGGACACAAAAACTAGCAACATTAAATCTAATCATGCATTACAAGATTTGTCTTTCCCATGAAAGCTTTGACCCATAATTGATATTATAAAAAATATATTGGCATATAGACATATATTATATATATATATATATATATATATATATATATATATATATATATATATATATGTATATACAGTATATGTGACTGGGTGGGGCCCAGGGCCAATGAGAATTTAAACAAATAAATAAAAAAATAAGTTTGCAATCGGGATTGCAGCACTGGAGCCTCCCCAGAGTACCGTGGCATGGGAAGTAGATCCACCCTGCTGTCTGTCCTTGGAGTAGAGTTGAATTGCACCACTCAAGGCCACATTTTTTTCTTGTTTCTTTAAACTTTATCCCCCTCAGATTTTTTTGGGCTCTGTGTGTCTGAGTCTGTGTGTGCATACACCTCAGTGGGCAGATCCATACAGTGACTATTTGTATGATTTTAGGCAGTAAAAACAGAGCTTATAAGCATTTCTTAATAAAATAAAATACATAAACGTAAACAAATACACAGATATATTATATACTTAACAACATCCAGAAATCTTCCATGTCCTTTAACAGAGCTAATATTAAATTGCTACTTATTGTGTATATCATATATATAGTTGTCGTAATTGCGAGTTTGTTAGTAACGCTATGTTAAAAGTTACGGCTTGCGTATGTGCAATGAACGCCGAAGAGGCCCGTAACGTAGAGGGGGAGAGGCTCCGAATTACGGGTTTAACGTCCGCCATTTTTTTCAAGCCCGTAACTCGGAAGCCGTTGGAAGACCGCAAAAAGACGCCAATTAATTAGAAAATAAACTTACAACCTCACACACAGCACAGGGGGAGAGGCAGAGAGCCTGTAAGTGAGGTTACAAGCTAATTTGTTATTTAATTGGCGTTTTTGGGAGGCCTCAGAACAGCTAAGCGAGGGAATAAATGGCAGCCGTAAAGCCGTAATTTTTTTTTCATGCCTGTAAATCGGAAACACATTTCGGCCCTGGGGAAAAGATCAATTTCCCAAGCCCGCAAATTGTTTTACACCCGTATATGCAAACAGGAGCACAGGAGACGGAGAGGGGGGAGAAAGACACATGGGATGGGGGGGGGGGGGGGAGGGTGGAAAGAGACACAGGGGGGAGTGGGGGGAAGAGACATAGGGATGAGGAGGGGGGAGAGACACAGGGGAGGGAGATAAGGGGAAAAAAACTAGGGGAGGGAGAGGGGGCAAAGAGACACACGGGTGGGAGAGGGGGGTAACAGACACAGGGGAGGGAGACGGGGGGAAAAGACACAGGGGTGATAGAGTGGGGAGAGGCTTTTACAATGAGCACCAAAGGCACTTATTGCAGAGCTTGCGATGAGCACTGAAAGTGCTTATTGCGAGTCTCGAAAGTTGCAGGTTGGCCGACGCCTGCAATGAGCGCAGAAGCGCCTCATTGAGAGGGGGAGAGGCTCGCAATAAGCGCCGAAAGAGCTCATTGCGAGGCCCGCAAGTTAGAGGGGGGAGAGCCTCGCATAGTGTGGCAAACAGCATTGCCAGGCTTCACATTTAATTGCCTTCATTTTTGACGGGCCAAGTCGCTAGTCACTTTATATTGATAAGGCACACAACAGGCTCCAATAACATTGTGTGACACTTAGTACATGCACAAAACTGGTGGCTGAAAAAGGATAGAGGGAAGTGATAGGTGCACAGACACACACTAATATTACACATACTGTGTATTTTGGGAGACATTATACCTGACTTTGTAATTGTGGGAAAATGTCATTTAAAAGATCATTGTAATTCAGCAAAGATGTGAAACTATCAGCATCAGCAGTTATTTAAGCCATGAGAATAAAAAAAATATCTTAAACAGGCTCTGCCACCCCAAAATCAAGTTTTTTTCTGCATTATGAAAAACTGGTTATACAGTGTATTAGCCATTTGTGAATCATTCCCAAGAAAATAGTTTGTGCAGCATGTTTATGCAAATGATTGTTATGGAAATACTAATTAACTGCTTTGATGTGCTAATTAGGACCACAGTCTGCTTGTCTGTCTCTGTGGTGACCACAACAATTACCCCCAATGTTATCATTCAGTTAGATCCTCTCCCAGATCCTTATCAAGTAGTCTAAGGTGCAAATTAGCATCATGGCCACACATTAGCTGAAAACACAATGCTGCATATCATAGCAATTATTTACTGTAGAGGAAAATGGTTAGAACAATGTAAAACAAGTTTTTAATGCTTTTAAGATTAAATCAACTTCATGTTGGAGTGACAGTGTCCCTTTAAGTTTAATAGACTCGGTTTTCCACACCTTATTATTTTTTGTAAAGTGCCAGCATTTACTCAGCTTTAACCCTTTCAGTTGGAATAGAGCATGAGCACAGGAAGAACTATCTCTGCAGTGGGGCCCTCCTCTGCCGGGTCCCAGTGCTGCCATTTTTTTTGTTTTATTTTTTTCTTCCTAATTTCCCCCCTGGGGCCCTGGTCCCCCCTGCCCCATCACACCAGCCCTTTTGGGGCCCCTAGGGCACCAGGGGGAACAATACAAAAAAAATGCAGCAGGACCCTCCATTCACTAGCTCCACTACTGTGGAGGGATGGGAATGTACTATGTCTTTGTTGATTAGGATCGGTCTTTAGCATTTAACACCTTCACCTTTTGGACAGGGAACATTATTATCCTGTCAGCCTCAAAACACAAGCAAAATATGCTAAATTTAAGATCTTCTCCAAAAAAAGTTATGCTCATGGCTTACATAGCTGCTAATGTTGATAGGTTCTGTCCATACATATGTGAGGCTTTTCCTAAATTACAGCAGCCTTTTTCAAGGGCATTTCCATGAAACACGTAATTTGTGATTTTTTGTAGATTTCATTGAGAGGTCGAGCACATTTATTTCTTCTCAATTTCTTGAAGACGTTTAGTGAGGTCACTGATTCGGACGTTCTTCAGTTGGAGCAGCTGCTCTAATCTGCGCACCTTTGCCTGCAAAATCTGAAAATGCAATAAATAATATCAAGACTGGAACTCCTTCCATTCATAATTCAGCACAATTGAAACCACATCACTGTAAAGATCTCCTAAAAGCATAATGAAATACTTTTAGAATTTTTGACATATGTGCATTTTTCACAGAGAAATAAAATTAAATATCATCTGTGTTTACATATGTGAAAGACTGCCCACAGCCTGTTGCCTGCCTGCTTCATTACTGCAACCAATCAAGTTGCAGGGGTGTCTCTCCCCCCCCCCCCATTCAATGTGTAATGGGTTTGTTTTTTGAAACCAGAACATTTTGCACTCTCTGGAATCTGAGCTATACAGATCAGCTCAGACGGAGGAAGATAATTGCTCTGGGAAGTAATTCTAAAAACAAAAATATTTAACTCATACCACATCTATCTGACCAGGTATGGACTACTGGTACTCACCTAAAACGGGAAAGCTATGGGTGCAGTGCTGTGAGTGCAGTGACCATGAAGAGCACTTACAATTTATTCAGTGGCCCTTTAACAAATGCATTTAGACCATGCCCCATTTTAGTCTCTTTCCATTGAGCATCAGCTATCTCTTGACCTTACAGAACATTTGGGACATGAGATCCTAACCGATCGAATGATACAGATTGTGTCAAGGGCTAATTTAGCCTTGGAACCCTCTTGAAAACCAAAATTATTGGTGGAACTCCAGAACTGCAAAATATCTTCCTGGGAACCTCCCCAAAAGTTTAGCTTCAAAAGCTGCTTTTACTCCAGAAGAACCCACAGGCCATCAGTATTCCTCAGTAAGATCTTATAACATCTTTCCAGAACTCTCAATGACACCACAAAGCTTTCCACAGAGAATAACATTTTGATGATTATTCTTTCTGTAGAATGCCTAGTAGGTCCTACTAATATCAAGCTTTGGCTTTAGTACTTGCCAGCCTGTGATAATGTGCATAATATCGCACACAATGCCTATGATTATTCCCTTGCTTGGACCACTGGTGCTTGCACATCTTGGATACAGGCGATATATACAAATTAAAATAAATAAAGATTCCACAGCTACCACCCAAGACATTTACCACAGACTAGTGGGTTTCTTAAGACTTGGAGCTGAACCTCAACAGTAAAGTTATCTATAATGTGCTCTGTTAAAGAAAAAAAGAGGAACCAATAAATAAAGAAATAAAAAATACTGTTAAAATCATAGAAACTTACCATATAGTTGCCCCACAAATCAACCTCTTCCTGTTTCTTCCTTCCCCTCCCTTGAAAATTATTCTTTAACAGTAAGAATCCCATGTAGCGTGACTGGTAAAGAACTGGCAATATGGGATTCCCACTATAAAGGAGAATTGGCAGTTGTAAGTTTAAGTTTTTTACTTTGTTTAGTACACTGTTCCATTATTTTGTTGATTCCATGAGAGAGACCATCATAGAGTAAATTTGCAGATGATATCCAAATTATCATAGTAGTAAGAATCTATGTCTCTCTTTTTATTCAGGTTACACATACAAGTCTCCCTATAACAGAGGATATTGAGCTTTTCCCAACCTGCACAGTTTCCTGGGACGCCATTAATGCCTGCTCCTTCTCCGCTAACTGGATGCGTAAGCCGGTGTCTGCGTTGGCGTTCTGTGCGTATCCAAATTGGGTTTTACTGCGAAACAAAGATGGTTTTTACTGGTGAGTATATAAAAAATATTAGTGTAGCACTAAAAATAAAAGGTGCCTTCGCAATTAATTAATTAATCACTACGCTTAAAGCAAACAACCTTCATACTTGCTGGACATAAAATCCATCAGCAAACAGCATTGTAATCCAATTTAAAAAAAATAGAGTTCTTTAAAATTGATGTTTTTTTAGAGCTTTTTTTTAAATCCAGGTAGACCCCCTCACTGCTAGCTGTAAGTTTGATGCCTCTACAGGTCCTGAAAGGATGATGTAAACACGCACTCTTCTTGCAAAATAAAAATGTCAGCGTCTTACTTTGATTTTTTTGATTTCCTCAGACATACTAAAGCATATGATTTTATTTATTGCAGTGTATATATGACATATAGAAACATGTAGTGGAAGTTTAAAATTTGTGGTCCTTTCAGGACCTGAGAGCTAGTCACCCTTTCTGCTATTAGAAGTTATGATTCTACAGCTTTATGTTAATGTGTGCTGTTATACACTATAGCTTGGGAGGAACACATAGCCATGTTTATATATAATTTGAATTGTTTGTGTCAGACAGCTGTTGTCACTACCTGCCTCACTTACCTCGCATTGTCTCCTTTTGCAGCGTGCCTCGGGCTGGGCTCTGTTCCGTTACTTTTATGCTTTGTGGCGTACCCTGTGTGATAAGCGAAACCGTTAGGTAGGAAAAAAGGAAAGACGTTTATTTATCAAAGTTTATTACCTGATGGCGTGTGCCAGACTAGAGAAAAAATACTGAATGGTGTTTAAGGAGAAATTACTATTATATATATATATATATATATTTGATAGCACTATAATATACATATATTGAACTGTAATATGTAAACATTTAAATTATACTTCTATAACCCTTGAGGTCTTCCCCCAAGCAGTTGCATAGTTAATAAGGTTGGAGGCTTGGCTACACAACCAATGAGCTGCCTCATAGGGTTAGTTAATCAAGGGAATTTGTTAGGTGGAGTCAGACCCTAGGAGAGACAAACAGCTGCATGGTCCTAGTATAGATAAACCTGCAAACAGAGGTATTTTGCTGTTTCTCCTGTTCAGGGTAGTATTGGCTGGTATTTTGTGACTGGGTCACTCTAGTGAGTGAGACCAGACTGATATACTACAGGATATTTCTCTCTATGAAGGGCACAAGTGAGCTAAAAGAGGTTGCTCTCTGAGTAGGTAACCAGACCTAGAGGACAAACCTACTAAGGTATTGTCCGTTCTTAGATATAGCACCTCTAATTTTGTTGTTGTGTATGCAAATGACCCTTAGGGTTTTTCCTCACCCTAAGGGTGATAGGGGGAACCAGACATGGACTCCTTGCTCACTGTGCCTTACTGACGAGGCCCAGAGAGGTCGAAACTGGGGTTTGCAGTTTCTCCTGTTCGGTGTAGAATTGCCTGGTATTTCGGGCCTGGGTCACACTGATATACTACAGGATATGTGCCCTGTGACGGGCACAAGTGAGCTAAAAGAGGTTGCTCTCTGAATAGGTAACCAGACCTGTAGGACAAACCTACTTCAGGTATTGTCCGTTCTCAGATTGCGCACCTCTAATTTTGTTGTTGTGTATGCAAATGACCCTTAGGGGGGTTTATCACCCTAAGGGTGATAGGAGGAACAGACATGGACTCCTTGCTCACTGTGCCTTAGGCAGTAAAGCTGCACCTCACTCAGGTCCACAGAGGCCGAAAAGCATCTGGGGTTTGCTGCTTCTCCTGCTCAGGGTAGAATTGCCTGGTATTACGGGGCTGGATCACTCTTCTGAGTGAGACCAGACTGATATACTACAGGATATTTCTCCCTGTGAAGGGCACAAGTGAGCTAAAAAGAGGTTGCTCTCTGAGTAGGTTACCAGGACTATAGGACAAACCTACTTCAGGTATTGTCTGTTCTCAGATTGAGCACCTCTAATTTTGTTGTTGTATAGGCATATTGGGTAAGATTTTAACAAACTTGAATAAAATAATGTAAAAAAGTAAATTTTAATTTAAAAATACAGGAAAAAATAAATATATTATTTTTGACATCATTAGTTTGACAGTGATAAAAAAGTTTCTTGTGAGCCACAGACTTTACAAAGCTCCCTTTCCCCAGGAGGTCTGAAACAGTTAAATCCCCTAAGCAGTTGATTAGATGCAGCAGGAGAGACCTTACTTTAGACTGATTGTGGAATGTGGGTTTGGCCATTTGGACTGCAGCTGGTAGTCTCTGTGAAGCGGTGTTTATGGCCCGCAGTCTGTGTGAGCCTGTTAAACATCTGTGTGCACAGTTTGCCTGAGGCTGAAGAAAGTCACACACGGAGGAGTGTGTGCAGAGTTTGAGTTTAAGAAATATAGAAACAAGTAGTGGTGTTTGTCTGAAGCTGGGAAAAGAGATACAGCAGCTTGGAGCTGATGACCGTTTTCCAACAGAGAAAAGATCTGGAGTTCTGAAGGCTACCGGCCAGAGATTTTGAACAAACTATTGGACTAGTGTTTTTTGTTTTTGTCTCCACCCAGGTTTATCTGGCCAGAAGCTAGATAGTGAGGTAACTGTCTCAAGTAAAGGTAGTGCTTTGGTGGAAGCTAGGCCTGTTATTTTCTTTGATTTGTTTTGGTGTATAGTTTTGTAACACCGGCTAATATATTAAAGTAAAATTTGGATAAGTATTAAAGCCTCCATTAAAGCCTGCCGGAAACAAAGGCACAAACCCAGTGAAGACTAGCAACTTGTCATATTTGATTTGTTTTAGTTGATTTACCTGAATCCGTGTGATTTTGTGCTGTAGGGGAATGGTTTGTCTCCTAGATGAGAAATAAGAAAACACATTTATACATGGATGCACATACATAGTATTATCTAGCTCACTATGCTCCTTACTGCACCGCTGTTCTATAGTTATGAAAGAATTCCCTATATTGTTTCAAATCAAACTCGTCCAACGTTCCTCAGGGGCCGGATCGTGGTCACATATCACGTAGATTGATCTGTCAACCTGAGTCTCTACTGACGCAATGAAATTCTGGAGATGGATCCGTTCCCTGAGGATAATGATGGGCAAGCTTATTTTATAGGCCATTGATGTACGGAGAAGACCAACACAATAGGCCAGATGTTCTCAGGTATGAATCTTGTAAAACTTTTGGAGATGTCCCCTTTGTCTCCTAAGAGAATATAAGAATTTTGGAGGTACTAAAGGAGTTCACCAAACTTCTTACCTTAATTGGGGCCACAGACAGATGACTAGTGAGATCTCCCTGCTCTGGGAATATCAAATGAGAATGGCTAATTGTATAGTTTTGCTGCAATATTGTACTATGACTAATTGTATAGTTTTTTTTATATCATTGTACTCTGGATAATTGTATATATTTTTTTGTAATAATGCAATTTGACTAATTCTACAGTTTTTGCATTTGGACAAAAGGACTAAATAAATGTAAATAAATAAATAAAAATGTCATATTGTCCGTCCCTCATTAATTGTCTTTGCTAATCCATTATTGTACCATTGTAGTATTGTACTATGTCTAATTGTATAGTTTTTGTAATATTTTTAAGTGCTTTGGATAAAATGTTAATAAATAAAATAAATAAATTACATTGTTATTTTGTCCATCCCTCATTAATCGTCTTTGTTAGGATACCTTATTTTTTTTCTAGGTTTTCAGATTAATATGGTACAGTGTGACATTATGCAGGGTTTTGACCGATAATTTCATAGCAGATCCATTTGACATCTAGTATGTATATATATATATATAATTTTATATATATATATATATATATATATATATATATATATATATATATATATACTCAAACCCCAGACCCTACTTAGCATTTGGCCAAATGTATTGTTTAAAATAAATGTGACCAAATTAAATTAGATCTATACCCACCCCAAGTCTGCATTTTCCTGCGGTAATGGTGCAAACCACCTTGGCTGGAAGGTCAGTGTGAATATCCAACCAATAACTTTACATGATAGAAAAAGCAAATAGAAATGAACAACCTCCATTATCTTGATTACACTTGTCCTTCACGTGCAGACCAGAACAAATGTATTTGTGCTTACGTCATATTAATTAGATATCTGTCTGGTTTTGTTATGAGAACACAAAGAAACTTCCTCTGTACGACAAAGTTAATGATGACATATAAGTAAGTACTGTTTAGCAATATAGATTTATTTTATCTTAATGAAACTTAAAGGGATGTGGAAGGTTTCTGGATATCACTAGCAATATACTTTTGTCTGCTTTATTTATAAGAAGTTCTTAAAAGCTCTGTTTTGTTGCCTAAAATCTTACAAAAGAGTTCTTAAGTGGTTTCACATATAAATAAATATATTTGAGATTAGTTATTATTAAACATTTTAAGTGGAAATGTTAGATAACTGAGCTTGAAAACTATGTATTTTAATCAAAAAATACATGAAATGCTCCTTTCATCCTCTTAATGATATTTAGCTCATGTGATTAATTATCTTTTACAGTAGATGTTGATAGACCACAAATTGGTTTAAAAATAATAACAATAAGACGTGAGAGATAATTACTCATGTGAGATAAAATCACTTGGAAGTGGGAAGGATTTTTTCATGTACTGTAATTTATGCTAACAAAATACCCGACTTTTAAGCTCAATTATCTGGCGCTTCCACTTAAACTTTTAACAGTAACTTTTATTAATATTTATTTATTATATTGATTTATTGATTTATTATTATATTTCTGTAATAATGTGTCATTATAAGGGAAAAAATCTAATTTTAGTACTTACTTTTTCATGAGTAGCATCAGCAGCCACTTTGATTTGTTTCTGTTTCTCTTCGATCTTCTGCCGTAACGAGTTAAGCACCAGCTCCACCACCCCCGGGGAGCACTGGATAATCTTACGGATCACGTCGTCGGGAACACAAAAGCTCAGTTTACTGAAAACTTTCCTGGAGGGGAAGAAAAATAAATTAAATGGATTTTTTGGCAAATTTTGTTTTATTTGAACTAATTAGGTTTATTAATTAATTATGTTTATTAATTAATTTATCCCCTTCAATGTAATTAGGATATAAATATATACTCCACTTACTTCTAAGAAGCACCCAGAGTCAGATTCTCACCTTCAGGATTAGCCCGATTCTTACTGTTCTCTCTCACAAGAGGTGCCATCTTGTACAGCCACATCTACAGGGGATGGATCTCACACTACCAGTTTCTCATGTTTCTCAGACACACAGCATGTCACTGTCTGCTTGTTAGCAGCATGAGGAATTGGTGGTATGATGCCCCTCCTCTAGGGACAGCCATGTTGTTTGATATTTTATTAAACTATAGGTGGCAATGCACCAGGACCCAGCTCTGAAAAGGGGGGGGGGGGGCAATGGGGGGAAGAAGTGGCCAAATGTTTTATTTACTTCTGTTTTTAAATGCCCCTGGGGGGATCCCAACCACCCAGCCCCTCTGACTCCTACCACTCTGACTCCTCCTGTCCCCACCACCCCGTTCCCCTGAGGACCCTCGGCCTTAACAGTTTCTGTGCTTCTATTCCCTGGGTTTGTGTCAGGGGTATCATGTACATGTGGGTATTTAGGTTTTATGCTGCCCTTGGCCATTCAGATTTGTCAGCCCCTCACTCCAAACTTACAACTCCTCCTCTCCTCCTCTCTATATTTCAAACCATTAGTTGATGTGTGTTTACATACATACAAATATATATATACTAGTAACTTGCCCGTCATAAATTACAGTATCATATCATTTTATCTTAAATTGTCTGTGCTCGTGGATGGATTACCCATTGGGCCAACTAGGCAGCTGCCCAGGGGTGCTCTCTCTATCTCTCTGTCCTGTGTGTCTCTCACGTTTTTTATATATAATGACGGGGCAATGAAATTTGAAGCCATGGAAATGCTGTTTGCCACTCAATGTAAAGATTTTGCTACTCTGAGGACCTTGGGCGCTCATTGTGAGCCTCTACTCTTGTGTACTTTTGCTTCTCTGAGCACCTTCGGCGCTCATTGCGAGCATCTCCCCTTGTGTCCTTTTGCTCCTCTGAGCACCTTTAGCGCTCCTTGCGAGCCTCACCCCTTGTGTCCTTCAAGTTTTGTGCTTTGCAACGATCATGTTCGGCGCTCATCGCAAAGCCAGATATATAAGTACAGTGTCAAATATACCATCTTTTTAGTGCAGTGTAAATTAGAAAATGTTTTTATGTCTCAGAGCATAATAAAGTGATTTAAATATGTAACTGCTTTGAGAGTCCTATCGCTGGCAGCCACTGAGCAGTAATCCAGATATATATAACTGCAGTGTAAAAAGTACAAAATATTTAGTGCAGTGGAAAGTATACATTTTTATTTTTCATTACTAATTAATACTTATTAAATTACGTACGTTAATAATTAATTCTGAATGAATAAATGTATTAGGAAGTGAGAAGCATTAATGTATTCATAAAGTAACTGCAGTGTAAAATATGCTGTTCAGCGTATTTTTTTTGTTATATATTTTTATATACTGTATTTATCGGCATATAACACGCACCTCATTTTAAGAAGGAAATTTCAGGGATTTTTTTTTTTTTTTCAAATAAAGAACTTTGAAGCAAAGTCCTCAAACCCCCCATCCTCAACCCCCTCCTCAACCCCCCATCCTCAACCCCCTCCTCCACCCCCCATCCTCATTCTCTTTCAACCCCCCTCCTCAACCTCAACCCCCCTCCTCAACCTAAACCCCCCTCCTCAACCTCCCTCCTCATCCTCAACCCCCCTCCTCATCCTCAACCCCCCTCTTCATCCTCAACCTCCCTCTTCATCCTCAACCTCCCTCTTCATCCTCAACCTCCCTCCTCATCCTCAACCCCCTCCTCATCCTCAACCTCCCTCCTCATCCTCAACCTCCCTCCTCATCCTCAACCCCCTCCTCAACCTCCCTCCTCATCCTCCCTCCTGAACCACCCCATCCTCAACCCCCTCATCAACCTCCCTCCTCAAACCCCCTCCTCAACCACCCCATCCTCAAACACATTCAACCGCCCTCCTCAACCCCCCGATCCTCATCCTCCTTCCTCAACCCCCCTATCCTCAACCCCCCTCCTCAACCTCCCTCCTCATCCTCAACCCCCTCCTCATCCTCAACCTCCCTCCTCATCCTCAACCTCCCTCCTCATCCTCAACCCCCTCCTCAACCCCCCCATCCTCAACCCCCCTCTTCAAACCCCCTCCTCAAACCCCCCATCCTCAACCCCCTCCTCCACCCCCATCCTCATCCTCCTTCTTCAACACCCCCTCTCAACCTCAACCTCCCTCCTCAACCTCCCTCCTCATCTTCAACCCCACTCCTCATCCTCAACCCCCCTCCTCATCCTCAACCCCCCTCCTCATCCTCAACCTCCCTCCTCATCCTCAACCTCCCTCCTCATCCTCAACCTCCCTCCTCATCCTCAACCCCCCTCCTCATCCTCAACCTCCCTCCTCCTCCTCAACTCCCTCCTCAACCTCCCTCCTCATCCTCCCTCCTCAACCCCCTCTTCAACCTCCCTCCTCAAACCCCCTCCTCAAACCCCCATCCTCAAACCCCCTCAACCCCCCTCCTCAACCCCCCACCCTCATCCTCCTTCCTTAACCCCCCTATCCTCAACCCCCCTCCTCAACCCTCTCCTCAACTTCCCTCATCATCCTCAACCCCCTCCTCATCCTCAACCTCCCTCCTCATCCTCAACCTCCCTCCTCATCCTCAACCTCCCTCCTCATCCTCAACCCCCTCCTCATCCCCCCCATCCTCAACCCCCTCCTCAACCTCCCTCCTCAAACCCCCTCAACCCCCTCATCCTCCTTCCTCAACCCCCCTATCCTCAACCCCCTCCTCAACCTCCCTCATCAACCCCCCATCCTCAAACCCCCTCAACCCCCCATCCTCATCCTCCTTCCTCAACCCCCCTATCATCAACCCCCTCCTCAAGCCCCCTCCTCAACCTCAACCCCCTATCCTCAACCTCGACCCCCCCTCCTCAACCTTCCTCCTCATTCTAAACCCACCTCCGCATTCTAACCCCCCTCCTCATTCTAACCCCCCCCCCATCTCAACCTAAACCCCCCTAAATACCTCCCCCTCACTTACCTGCTTCTGCTCCGGCCTCCGCTCCTTGACCCGGCGCGCATGTGACGTCACATGCGCGCCACGTCATTAGCATATACCGGGTGCCGGTATATGCTAATGACGTGGCGCGCATGTGACGTCACATGCGCGCTGGGTCAAGGAGCAGAGCGGAGGCCGGAGCAGAAGCAGGTAAGTGAGGGGGAGGTATTTAGGGGGGTTTAGGTTGGGTAGGGGGGTTTAGGTTGAGGAGGGGGAGGGTTTAGAATGAGGAGGGGGGGTTAGAATGTGGAGGGGGGTTTAGAATGAGAAGGGAGGTTGAGGATGAGGAGGGGGGAGGGAATATCGGCGTATAACACGCACCTATCATTTGCTCCCTATTTGAAAGTGTCATCAATGTGGCAAGTGTGCAGTGTACATGGGCTGCGTGCGCAAGGCCAAACCTCCATTTTAGATTCGTAATGTTATTAGTTGCAAGTTGGTGTTGTAAAATGGCTGCGATTGTCTGTGTTACGCGGCTCACAAGCATTTTTTGTCCTTTTTAATAGTGTATTTTGTACCTCGTACGTTTCTGGGTAAAAGTGATACGCGTCCGGCAGTGTTTTGCGCAGTTTGAGGTCGTGTAGCCCCGTTTTCATTTTTTTCGGCTGCCATTTTTTTTCTTGCTTTTCGAGTGCCGAAACTTGGAAAATTCGGCTTAAATTTGCGTGCAACCTCACTCCCAGACGTCCTGGCTGTCCCTCCGTGCTGTGTGTGAGCAGGGTTTTTTTTGTGTGTTTTTTTATTTGCGCGGTTCGGCTGCTAACTTTGTATTTTTCCGACCTTTTTTTTTTTTTTTCAAGTTCCGCACCTTGCAATTTTTTTTTCTAAGTCCCGCGTTCCTCAACTGCTTGCAGCCTAAGGCAATTCCGCGTTTCCTAACTGCTTGGAGGCTAAGTCCTGCGTTTTTCAATGCCTCAACGGCTCTCCTAGCTTCGCGAGGCTTGCAGGAGCGCCTTCAGCCTGTGTTTCAATGCCTCAACTGCTCGTCTCACTTTGCGATGCTCGCAGGCCATGAGTGCCTTCACCGCTCATCGGCTAAGTGCTCCGAGCTCGGAAGACTTCTGTGCTTCAACGGTTCGCCTCGCTACGCAAGGCTCGCAAGCGTGACGACGATTGGCAGTTTGACAACTATTATATGTGATACTAGTGACTTGCCCGTCAAAAATGATGGGGCAATAACATTTTAAGCCATGGCAATGCTGTTTGCCACACAATGTAAGGCTTTTGCTCCTCTGTGGACCTTCGGCTCTCATTGTGAGCCCCGCGCTGAGCGCCTTTAGCGCTTATCGAAGGCCTCTCCCCTCGTGTACTTCAATTGTCCGGCTTTGCAAAAATCACCGTTGGTGGTCATCGCGAAGACAGATATATAAGTACAGTGTAAAGTGTGAAAAAAATGTGAGTACAGTGAATTAATAAAGTAATATGAATAAATAAATGAATATACTGTATCTATTTATATTTAATATGCAGCAATCAATCTCCTGAAGAGCTAACAATCTATTTGGATTTTCCTGCATCTGAAAATGTACAGTTGGAGTGTTGATCATGTGAGGAGAAAGTGTCAGCAATGTACCAAGTGTGCAGTGTAAATAGGCTGCGTGCGCAGGGCCAAACCGTTTGTTAAGGCGGGTAAAGCAGCATTTTAGAATCCTATTGTTTCAAGTTGTAAGTAAGTGTTGTAAAATGGCGTTTTTTTCTATGTGTTACTTGGCTCGCGAGCATTTTCCGTCCGTTGTAATGGTATCATTTCTATGTGCTTCGTTCCTGGCTAACTTTAGCCTCGTTTTAATTTTTGTGTCCGCCATTTTTCTTCTCGCTTAGCCGATTTTCAAGTGGCGAAACTTCTTAAATGCGACTTAAATTTGCGTGCAGGCTCACTCCCTGATGTCCTGGCTGTCCCCCCGTGCTGTGTGTGATGTTTCATGTGGTATTTTTTTATTGTTGTGGGTTTGGTGTTTGTGGATGTGTGTGGTTCGGCTGTTATTTTCGTATTTTTGCAACCTCGTATTTTTTCTAAGATCCGCGGGTCGTAAATGTTGTTTGTAAAAGCCGGACGTCCTTGTCTGTGTTTTCTGCGCTTCGGGGTCCTCTAGCCTCGTTTTCATTTTTTTCAGAGCCTTTTTTTTTCTTGCTTAGCCGATTTTCAAGTGGCAAAACTCCTTAAATGCTACTTTCATTTGTGTGCAATCTCACCCCCAGACGTCCTGGCCTGGCACTGAGGCATGCTTTAGGTTTCTTTCAACAAACAGACAAAACAATAAATATGGCCCTGATATTATTGTTAAACTAATAGAATATATCCTTACCCACAACTATTTTACTTTTAACCAAGATACCTACCTACAGATGATGGGGACTGCCATGGGTACCAAAATGGCTCCACAATATGCAAATCTATTTATGGCCAATCTAGAAGAAACATTCTTATCTGTATCCATTTACAAACCATACAAATACTACCGTTACATAGATGATCTGTTCATCATCTGGACAGGAGAAAGCAAACTCAGAGACTTTCATAATTCATTCAACGCCTTCCATTCATCTATAAAACTTAAAATGGATTTCTCCACAGAACATGTAAACTTTCTAGACACTACTATATCCATCACCAATGGCACTCTCCACTCGCCTATATATAGGAAACCCACAGACAGATGTAATTACCTACACAGCTCCAGTTTCCATCCCTCCCACACCAAACAAGCCATCATCCATAGTCAAGCTATTAGATACCATCGGATTTGTTCAAACACTGGAGACCGTGATAAAAATTTAAAAACACTGTCTGAATCTTTCAAACAAAAGGGTTACAAACCCCGTATTATTACCCAAAAAATATCAACTGCCATCAAAATACCCCGAGAACACCTATTAAAGTACAAAACAAAATAAACTACTTCACGTATACCTCTAGTGACCACATACCAACCAATTTTAGAGAAAATTCGGAAAATAATCAAAGATTTACAACCATTACTAATTGTAGATACTGAATTAAAAAATATATTCCCAAAACCTCCCATCCTTGCATTTAAACAACCACCAAACCTGAAACAAAAACTTGTCAGCACAAAATTGGCCAATGAACAACTGAATACAAAAAATGGAACTAAACCTTGTAACAAACGTGCCTGTAAATTATGTCAGCACATTTGTAATGATGATACAGCCACACATAACAACAAAACCTATAACATCAAAGGATCATATTCATGTACATCGTCAAATGTGGTTTATATGATACAATGTACTTTATGTGACACAGGCTGTTACATTGGAGAAACCGGACAAAAAATGCATTTAAGGATGAATTTACACAGGCATTCAATAAGAAAACATAATGAAGACAGTTATTGTAGCCCAATAGGACACCATTTTAGCCAGAATGATCACTCCATCCATAACTTAAAAGTCAAAATTCTCAGAGGAAAATTTAAAAGCATCCAAGAGAGAAAAGCATTTGAAATAAAGATGATCACATTCTTCAACACTAAAAACACAGGACTTAATATAGACTTGGGCTTTCTAACACATTATCAGAATTTCATGTGATTATTTTTTTCTTCTTATACTATAACAGACTTAGCACTCTTAATGAGGTGTTTGTCCAATAGGAAATATAGCACTGTGGACTACAGTATATATTGATGTATATGTGTATATAGTATGTGTATATATGTTTCCTTTGCTATGTTGTGTTTATTCCCCATATATGTATTTACCTGATGATGTCAGATGCTGTCCCAACTCTCTCTCTGCATCTGCTGTTATTATTCAAACTGAGGGTTCCATCTCCTGTAGTATTGCTTGAGACTTGATAAAGGGAGGTTAAGCCTCTCGAAAGCTCGTCATTATAAATAAGACGTTTGTCCAATACAAAAGGTATCAAATTATATTGCAATACTCATTATTAATCTATATATATATATATATTGATTAATAATTTCTAAATTACTAGATTACTGGACATTCACGGCTGCTTCACTCTTCAATTATATATATATATATATATATATTTATATATATATACATACACTACTTAATACGTTTTTTGCTACCATAATGACTCCACTTAAATAGACGCGACTACATGAAGCGCTGAGTGACTGCCGGATCACGTCCCTTGATACACGTGTGTGGCGTAGTGAGTGCACCAAGGGACAGATTAGTGATCATTTGAGAAATGAAATATCAAGTCCCGAGAGACGTGACAAGTGCATTGAGCGACGAGTTACAGTACAGATAATATTTGTGTATACGAAGGTCATCCCATAGAAATATACAGGTCTAATAGTTTATATCAATTAATAGGCAGCAAACTGAATACTATGATAGGATGCAATATCCATTCTGTAGATCCCTAGTTAGACCTCAGATTTAATACCCAGGTCTTGATATTAATAAATTAGGAGCTATCACTAAAATGTGCATGGTCTAAAGGACAAAGCTTACAAGGAAAACCCCATGACCATAAAATATATAACTTAATTACACTTTATTAGAAACAACTTCTTCAAGTGACTTATAGAAGGTACAAAGAAAATGACATAACGTTTTAATAAACCAGTCAGATTGTTGCTTTAGAGGATGTGGACAAGAAGGGTCATATTTATATATTTGGTACTAGTAAGTTGCCTGTCATAAATTACGGTATTGTAGAACTGTCTGTGCTGTCTCTCTCTGTGCCCTCTGTCTCTTTCCTCTCTTTCTCTGTGCCCTATCTCTCTCTCTGTGCACTCTCTGTGCCTTTTCTCTCTCTGCCCTCTCTCTGTGACCTCTGTCTCTCTCTCTGCGCACTCTGTGTGTGCTCTATGTGCTGTCTTTCTGTGTTCTCTGTCTCTCTATGTGCCCTGTCTCTGCTCTCTCTCTCTCTCTCTCTCTGCACTCTCTCTCTCTCTCTTTGTGCCCTCTCTGTGTGCTCTGTATGCCCTCTCTCTATGCCCTCTGTCTCTGCCCTTTCTCTCTCTCTTTGTGCCCTCTCTGTGTGATCTGTATGCCCTCTCTCTATGCCCTCTGTCTCTGCCTTCTCTCTCTCTCTCTCTCTCTCTCTGTGCCCTCTCTGTGTGCTCTGTATGCCCTTTCTCTATGCTTGATGTCTCTGCCCTCTTTCTCTCTGTGCCCTCTCTCATGCCTGCTGTGCCAAACTTATTTGCAGCACACATGCACGCACAGACGGCACAGAGAGAGAGAGGGCACAGAGTGGTATCAAAGAGAGAGGGCAGAGACAGAGGCCACAGAGAGAGAAGGCACAGAAAAAGAGAGGGCAGAGACAAAGGGCACAGAGAGAGACAGAGGGCACAGAGAGTGACAGGGCACAGAGTGAGGGCAGAGAGAGAGAGTGCACAGAGAGTGGGCAGAGACAGAGGCCACGGAGAGAGAAGGCACAGAGAAAGAGAGGGTACAGAGAGAGAAGGCTCAGAGAGAGAAGGCTCAGAGAGAGAAGGAACAGAGAGAGAAGGCACAGACAGTTCTACGATACCATCATTTATGACAGGCAACTTACTAGTACCAAATGTATAAATACTAGCGACTTGCCTGTCAAAATTTACGGCAATAACATTTGAAGCCTGGTAATGCTGTTTGCCACACAGTGTAAGGTTATTGCTGCTCTGAGGACCTTCGGCGCTCATTGTGAGACTCTGCCCTTGTGTACTTCAAGTTTCCTCCTTTGCAACTATCACCTTCGGCGCTCATTGCGAATACAGATATATAAGTACAGTGTAATATATATACAATTTTTTTATTACAGTGAATTAATAAATGAATATCCTTTACCTATTTATATTTAATATGCAGCAATCAATATCCTGAAGAGCTAACAATCTATTTGGATTTTCCTGCATCTGAAAATGTACAGTTGGACTGTTGATCACCTGAGGAGAAAGTGTCAGCAATGTGCCAGGTGTGCAGTGTAAATAGGCTGCGTGCGCGAGGCTAAACCATTTGTTTAGGCGGGTAAAGCTCCATTTTAGAATCGTAATGTTATTCTTTGCAAGTTAGTGTTGTAAAATGGCGTTTTATTTCTATGTGTTACATGGCTCGCGAGCATTTTCCGTCCATTGTAATGGTATATTGTGTATCCCCTACGTTCCTGGCTAACTCGCTAACCTGGCGGTGATTTCCGCGCCTCGGTCTCCTTTAGCCTCGTTTTCATTTTTTTCGGCTGACATTTTTTTTCTCGCTTAGACGATTTTGGAGTGCGGAAACTCGTCAAATACTGCTTAAATTCTCGTGCAACCTCACTCCCAGGCATCCCCCCCGTGCTGTGTGTCAGTATTTTTTTGCGAGGTCGGAATTATTTTTTCTAAGTCCCGCATTCCTCAACTGCTTGCAGACTAAGTAAGTCCTGCGTTTCTTAACTGCTCGCCTCGCTTCGTGAGGCTCGCAGGAGCACCTATTGGTGCTCATTTTAGACTAAGTCCCGCGTGTTTCAATGCCTCAATGGCCCGCCTCGCTTTACGAGGCTTGCAGGGGCGCCTTTGGCGCTCATTTCAGTCTAAGTGCCGCGTGTTTCAATGCCTCATCTGCTCTCTTTGCTTTGCTCCAAGCTCAATGCCTCAAGGCGAGCAGAACGATAAGCGCTTTTGGCGCTCATCGCCTAAGTGCTCCAAGCTCAATGCCTCAACTGCTAGCCCCGCTTCGTTAGGCGAGCAGGACGATGAATTTGGCGCTCATCGCCTAAGGGCCCCGAGCTCGAAAGGCTTCTATGTGTTAGCGGCTCGCCTCGCTTTGCGAGGCTCGCAAGCTTGACGACTAATCGCAGTTTGACAACTATTATATGTGATGACACTTCTTGTCCACATCCTCTAAAGCAACAATCTGACTGGTTTATCAAAATGTTATGTTATTTTCTTGGTACCATCCACCACTCAAATGCTGCGAGCGCTACTACCAACTGCGCAAATATGTAGCAACCGTGAATATGCTACTATTTCTCACCTGAGCGGTTGCACGATTCCTGAAATTTATCAACAACTGTAATACCTGCGTGCGCCTGCACACAACGCACCACCAGGCCTTACACACTTTGGTAAGAATGGTAGTTATCCAAAACTTAGGAAAATATGGCAGATAACAGAATAAGTAATTAATGATATGTATAATAGACAAATAATACTTATACCACCAATTTGTTCCCTAGAGATTAGCAAAAAAGGTTAGTGTTGTGAGGTTACATAATGCAACTAGATGCTAAATAAATTGGACTTCTCCTTGTGCATCATCATAGAGAGAATAGACAAAGAGGCCTACTCGGAAACTCTAACATACTCATTAGAAAATAGGTTATTACATGATGATAAGTAATTGGCCTCATGGATCAGTACTTGGATATTAGTATATCAGTTGCAAACTAAATTTTATTTTATATTTAGTTGTATTTCTTAATAAAAAAAAAGGAAAGTGAAGGATATAGAAGTTAAACTTATATAATTTAAACCTTGAAAAACATATAATGGTATGGATACATATATATATATATATATATATATTGTATATACTCCAGTATAAGCCGAGTTTTTCAGCCCTTTTTTTAAGGCTAAAAAGGGCCCCCTCGGCTTACACTCGAGTCACTCTCCCCCCTGTGTCTCTCTAACCCCCCGTGTCTCTCTACCCCCCCTGTGTCTCTTTCCCTCCCCCCTCCTCATCCTCAACCCCCCCCACCCTCATTCTACCCCTCTAAATACCCTCCCCCCTCTCCCTTTTCCCTCACTTACCTGCATCTGAAGCTCCTGCTCCGGCCTCCGCTCCTTCCGGCGTCTTGACGTTGCGAGCATGTGACGTCACGGCATTAGCATATACCAGGTGCCGGCACCCGGTATATGCTAATGACGTGGCGCGCATGTGAGGTCAAGACGCCGGAAGGAGCGGAGGCCGGAGCAGGAGCTTCAGATGCAGGTAAGTGAGGGGAAAGGGAGGGGAAAGGGAGGGGGGGGGGGTATTTAGAGGGGTAGAATGAGGGGGGGTAGAATGAGGAGGGGGGGTTGAGGATGAGGAGGGTTGTGGTTGAGGAAGTGGTTTAGGATGGGGGGGTTGAGATTGAGGAGGGATGTTGAGGAGGGGGTTGAGGATGGGGGGGTTGAGGTTGAGGAGGGGGTTGAGGATGGGGGGGTTGAGGTTGAGGAGCGGGGTTGAGGAGGAAGGTTGAGGAGGGAGGTTGAGGAGGGAGGTTGAGGTGGGAGGTTGAGGATGAGGAGGGAGGATGAGGAGGGGGGTTAAGGATGGGGGGTTGAGGAGGGGGGGTTGAGGAGGGAGGTTGAGGAGAGGAGAGGAGTAGGGGGTTGAGGATGAGGGGGTTGAGGAGGGAGGTTGAGGATAAGGAGGGATGATGAGGAGGGAGGTTGAGGATGAGGAGTGGGGTTGAGGAGGGAGGTTGAGAATGAGGAGGGGGGAAGGGACACAGGGTAGGGAGAGGGGGGGAAGAGACACAGGGAAGGGAGAGGGGGGGAAGAGACACAGGGAAGGGAGAGGGGGGAAGAGACACAGGGAAGGGAGAGGGGGGAAGAGACACATGGAAGGGAGAGGGGAGAAGAGACACGGGAGAGAGAGGGGGGACACAAGAGGGACACAGGGGGCAGCACATTTCCCACCCTCGGCTTATACTCGAGTCACTAATTTTACCCAGTATTTTGTGGTAAAATAGTTGCCTCGGCTTATACTCTGGTCGGCTTATACTCGAGTATATATGGTGTATATATATATATATATATATATATATATATATATATATATATATATATAATATATATATATATATATATATATATACACTGTACATGCAGCTAATTATTATTCTTTACCCTGAGGGTAGGGGTCTCTCTTACTTGTTCAGGGTGGTCCAGTTGCTCAGTTTCTGTTGCGATGAGTTGGCTGGTACGTAATTGTGCATTTCCACCAGTTTGGGGAAGTGATATTTCACAAGTTCAGCTGCCAGGACTGGGTAAGAAAAGCAAAAATTAAACATAATAAGGCTAATCATAGGATTAATGATACTCTGGTTCCATACATAGACATTTTCCTTTTTAAAGGGATTATATTGGGGTAAAACATGTACAAGTTAATGACCTTTTAGCCAAATTCTATAAAGTTATAAATTATTATTATTATATTTCAATTGTAATCTGCTTGTCTCTATGGGTTGGCATGCCGGCCGCTTTACCTCCTCTATCACTCAGAGAGTGTCCAGCTAGCCATGACTCTCTATATTGCATGTGCAGTTTGCTATTGGTCCACAGGGTATACCTTGTAGTGCAGGACACATGATCACAGAGACCAATAGGAAGCTGTTATATATATATATATATATATATATATATATATATATATATATATATATATATATATATATGTTATAAAAAGTGGAACTCATGTAATATATACATTAATTTAAAATTATTATTTTTAAAACCATAGCTGCCTCATATTGACTCTTGCTTTATTATATAACCTAAATAATCTTAACACAGAAAAAAATATTCCTTGTACTTGTGCTTTATACACTGTAAGCTAAAACACAGATAAGTAGCTACATAGGACATATGCATTGTCTGACTTGGAAGCTATGTGATTGTAATTAATATTTTTACCCTCCATGCTTTGCAAGGATCATTAATAATTCAGGGCAGAGGCAACACACTTAAAGTCCTTATATTCTACAGATAATTGTGCTTTATACAGTGTAAGGTAAAATAAAGATAAGTAGCTACATAAAACATATGTATTGTTTGACTCAGAAGCGGATTCGAATTAATATTTTATACCCACCATGCAATGCAAGTCTCATAACTGATTCAAGGCAGAGGCAACACACTCACATCCCATGTCTTCTACTGATACTTGTACTTTATACACTGTAAGCTAAAATACAGATAGGTAGCTACATAGGACATATGCATTGTCTGACTTGGAAGCTATGTAGCTGATTGTAATTAATATTTTTACCCACCATGCATTGCAAGGATCATTAATAATTCAGGGCAGAGGCAAAACACTGAAATTCCCTGTATTCTACAGATAATTGTGCTTCATACAGTGTAAGGTAAAATACAGATAAGTAGCTACATAAAACATATGCATTGTTTAACTCAGAAGCGGATTCTAATTAATATTTTATACCCACCATGCAATGCAAGTCTCATAACTGATTGAAGGCAGAGGCAACACAGTCGCATCTCATGTCTTCTACTGATACTTGTGCTTTATACAATGTAAGCTAAAATACAGATAAGTAGCTACATAGGGCAGATGTATTGTTTGACTCAGAAGCGGATTCTAATTAATATTCTGTACCCACCATGCAATGCAAGTCTCATTACTGATTCAAGGCAGAGGCAACACACTCAAAATCACATGTCTTCTACTGATACTTGTACTTTATACACTGTAAGCTAAAATACAGATAAGTAGCTACATAGGACATATGTATTGTCTGATTCAGAAGCAATGCAGCCGATTCTAATTTATATCCTTTACCCACCATGCAGTGCAAGACTCATTAATGATTCAGGGCAGAGGCAACACACTGAAGTCCCCTTTCTTCTACTGATGCATATACTTTAAGTAAAAAAAAAAAATATGTACTATATAGGACATATGCATTGTCTTACATAGAAGAAATGCATCTGATTCTAATTAATATTTCCCCACCATGCAGTGCAAGGCTCGTTAATGATTCAGGTCAGAGGCAACACACTGAAATCCCCTGTCTGCCACTGACCATAACTCCAGGTATTCTGCATTAATTTTAAAATGGAAAACACTTTTTACATATACTTTTTCACTCCTTTTCACATGTGGTGACTTTAGTGGCTCTATAAACAGATCCTACAGATATTAAGTGACACAAAGTACATTTCTTATTTGATTTTTGACCCTTGGCTTCATGGTCTGTTTGTGATCTTCTACAATTCTGCAATATCTTAAGCTTGGGAGAACATGTGTTTTCTTTTTAAAAACAGTCCTTATTGTGTCTACTCCACTCTTTAGTTGTACTAAGGTCACTGCTGGTGAACCCCAGTCAGTCCTGACACGTTTCGAATCTCTCTTTATCAAAGAGAGCAGGGAACTTAGTCCTTATTTTGTCTACTCCACTCTTCAGTTGTTTTCCCAAGCTTAAGAAACTGATATATACTTACATATACACTTATAATTTTCTATATAAGTGTGTGGTAAAGTAAAGATTGGGATATAGCAAGAGGAAAGGAGGAGGAGTAACTGGGTTATTGGCGGTGAACAAATATGAACTGGCCTAAGGCAGCATAAAACCTAAATATGCTATATACGAAGAAGGGGGTGGCAGATGCAGAGATGAATAGATTAGGTAATTGAAACAATTAATATGAGCTTGAGGGAGCTCAGAGGGGCAGTGGCTGACAGATGTGTCTGGCTATACAACAACAAATATCTACTCAAATATATTGTATTAAGATCTTATTTCATTTATCGTTACAATCTTATTACACTATCCCATGTTCTAGTATAAAGTTCTGTCTAATAAGAAATAAAAGTCTCCTGATTACAATGTCTTAAAAAATCTTAAAGGGACTCTGTCACCACAAAATCAAGATTTTGGGGGGTTATTCTAAAAAAGGATGCAAAACTTACTATATAGTTTATAGTTACATAGTTACATAGTAATTAAGGTTAAAAAAAAGACTTTCAGTCCATCAAGTTCAACGTTTTAAGATCTCCTCTGATCTGCAATATGCGTAATAGTTGTTAATTAATTATTAATCAATTTTTTTTTTTTAAGTGAATCAGACCTGGAAAATTCTATGTTGTTGTTGCTGTATTTATATGCGAATGAACGACTCATAGTCATTGTTTTGATGTGCTAATAAGGATTACAGTCTGCGTGTCTGTCTCTATAGTGGCCAAAATAAAGCCCTGCAGTGTTATCTGGTAGTTAGACCCTTGTCCCACCCTTATCAAGCACTCTGAGCTGCACGACAGTATACTGAACCGCAAAATCAACTCTTAAATATTACAGAAATAATTTACCGTAGAGAAAAACAGCTGATACAATGTAGAGCCAGTTTTTAATGATATTTAAAAAGGAATCAACTTCCTGTTAGGGTAACAGTGTCTCTTTAAAAAATGTACAGTGCTGCGCACAGACGCCTCTCTAGACCGAGGATGTGTGAAACATTTCTTGGCCTCTTGATAACACCTTCCGGATCTCTAAAGCAAATAAGATGTAAATCCCCTGAGATTATTAACAGCAAATACCAGGCAGCCGAGGGCGAAAAGAAACTGGCACAAGACGGAATATTATGTTTTTCTTCATTATTTCCCTTATTATAAAAAAAAAAAAATGTTAATCATAAAGTGATTTGAATAAATGGATATGGGGGAAATGTAATATTTAAATTCATTTTTCTTATATGCATTTTTTACTGAAATAATCTTATATTATATTAAAAAAAGTAATATAGACTTAAAGGACATGGAGGGTCCCTGGATGTTATTATATATACAGTATATATATATATATATATATATATATATATATACACACATATATATATATATATATATATATATATATATACACATATATATATATATATATATTATATATATATATATATATATATATATATATAAAAAAAATATCCCTGTGTATCTATTTACTTTTATGTACTTTATTTTATTACAAAGTGGTTAATTATAAAGCTCTGTTTCTACTGCCAAAATCATACAATTTGTACCTTCAGCTCATAAATACATCAATTGTGATGTGCAGTGTTTCAAATTAGCCTGTCTGTGACCTCTCTCACGTAGCATGATGCCATTAATTGGTTACTATGAGACACTGCACAATGTCTTCATGAGCTGCAGAGGGGAGAACCCAGTTAGAAACTATTTGTGTGATTTTAGGTAGTGATATCAGAGCTTATAAGCGCTTCTTAATAAAATAAAGTACATAAAATTAAATAGATAACCAGGGACATTATATTACTTGTGAAATCCACAAACCTTCCTTGTCCCTTTAATGCCAACACATACGTTGCTTTAATATATACACGCCCCTTAAATTAAAGAATAATATTATGCATTTTTAGAGACCAAGAAGTGCTACAATAAAAAAAATGTTTTTATTTCCTTGTTTAATATTTACATATATAATATATATGTCTATATGCCAACTTATTACATATATACTGTAGATATATATATATATATATATATATATATATATATATATATATGGGAAAGACATACTGCTCCATAGCGCTGTCTGGTAATGCATGATTTAGTTTAATTTTACAATTTTTTGTGTCTCCTGTTCATATAATCTGTGAGTAATTTGTCTCCCACATCCCCTCAAGTTCCTACGCCCCTGTATAATAGCTTATACAGTTATGACTATCAGGCGGTTTTATAGTGATAGTGGTTTGTTTTCCATTTCATCTGTCTGTGTAATTAGTCTGTAAGAACCAGACAACAAGTCAGAGGGGACTAATTATAAAAACAACTAAGGAATATGAGGGATGATACAGGCAAACATAATGCATGGGTCGTGGTGCTTCGTATTAATGTATGAAACGCCACTTTATTTCCTCCTGCGTGTCCTTAAATAACCTTCCCTGCAATATTTACACACCACACTAACCCTAAAGGACCATATGAGACCCCTACTGTAGGATAGGCTACTTATGTCTTTAGATATAAATACAGTTAATTAAAGATCAACATAAAGTTCTTTTTTTGTTATTCTCCTTGCGATATCACTAGCCGGCAAAATATCTCCATTCCAACTACAGTGCACATGGAGGCAGATTATAGCTGTGAAGGCAAATCAGTGTCTTCTTAGTCTCGAAAAATGCAGAATATGTTCCTTAAAGAGACTGTGTTATCTCAACAGGAAAATTATTTAATTCAAGAGCTTTATAAATATATTGTGCTATATAAATTATAATATAATCAAACATGATATGGCTATATTCTATATTAAATATATATATATATATATATATATATATATATATATATATATATCAGAGGTGTGGAGATCACCTCCTACCTTTATGAATATACTCCAGAGATTACCCTAGGAGTGGTGAGATCTCATATCAAATGTGAGAAAGCGCACACCTTAGTAAATATAGCAATCAATACCTCTCTAATCCTAAGTACCTTGTACTTCGCCAGAATCGCCTACGTGAGATGTTACTGAGATAGTTAACCCCTTAACCAGCACTGAAAGGGTTAAAACGTAGTGTAAAACCCCCTCTACAACACTATTTCAATCACAATTTTATTGAATTTACCCAAATCCAGCAAAAATATTGAAAAATAGCCATCTGTTATACACACAGCAACTTACAACTATGATTAAAAATAATTTATGTTCATATTATCATATTATCACATTTTATTGATATGTATTGTTTGCTGTTACAAATAACAACAAACAATAAACATAAATAAATGCAATAATATAAAAACATACATCTCCATCACTAAAATCCAATATAAAAGTAACAATTTATGCTACATTTACGTTACAAAATAACAACCTACATTAATAAGATGTAATAATATAAAACAAGAGATTTTTACCTTTAGTGATAAAGGTTTAACACTTGCAGACATTGTTATGATACAATGTAACAACAGAACATTCCATACAGACCTCCATCACTGAAGTCCCTGGTGATGTTTCTTTTGGGTCTAGACAGTGGGATTTTGTCCACCCAGGTGTACAGCTCATGGAGATTTTCTTCATCATATTCCATAGACATCTTCTGATCTGTTCCTTATTCTCTGATAATTATCTATACAATGTGTTGCTATGATATGTAATGGCTGGGAGTCTATGGGAATGAGCCTGTGGTTGTGCCTGCACCTGATCACTTTAATGTTTACATAGGCTCAAGCCAGCGGCCATATTGTTTATGGTAGCCATAGTAACAGGAGTGTCAAGAGTCTAGGAAGCCTCTTGGGATTCTGGGAAATGTAGTGCCAGCCTCACTATGCTGTGGAATTCAACAAGCTTTATTCACTGCAGCAATGCTTAAAGGGACATGGCAGGTTCCTGTATTTTACTAGGTATATAATATCCCTGTGTATATATTTACTTTTTTATGTAATTTATTTCATTAAGAAGTGCTTATAAACTCAGTTTTTACTGCCTAGAATCAAACAAACAGTCCCTATATGAGTTGGCCCACTGCAGTGTAGGCAGACACAGACTCTGCAGGACTAAAAGTGCAATGTAGTTTCCATTCCTATCAGGGAGCATGTTTTAAGCAGAATGTTGCTCAGATGGTCACTGATTGGTTAGTATAGGACACGGCAAGTACTGCAGAGTCTGCATCTTTTTGAGCTGTAGAGGGCAGAACCATACATGGACTATTTGTTTTATTTAAGGCTGTAAAAACACAGCTTATAAGCACTTCCTAATAAAACAAACTACGTAAAAGTAAATATATATACCCAGGGATCTTATAAACCTTGAAAGTTCACCAGCCGCCACTGGTTAAAGTATAATTCACTCTGTTTAATATATATATATTGGTTCCTCTTCTGCTTTCTTAGATCTAGTATAATAACCACAAGTACCAAATAAAGCCTGAGATTCTTTTCTTCTTTAGTAAATATTGTTTTCTTGAAGATGTGAAATAAAAGTGAGAATATAGAACTGTACGTCTGACAGTATTTATTATTATTATCTGTAGTATTATATTAATTATTATTATTATGACATTTCTCTGCATTTACAAACACATTTCATTGTACTACACTGCAACTTCGGGTATGCTGCTGCCCCCTGAAAATACTGCCCTAGGCCTGGGTCTCATGGGCCTAGGCAGCGGCTTTATAATATGTGCACCTTGCTCTAAAACTCATATCCAGGTACAGTATTGATCAAAACTACAGCTAATAACAAGTACATTATCAATAGACTGGTATTTAAACTGCACTGACTTAGAATAAGCTGATATTTAAAGGGCCATTCTGGTCAGATAATTTCTATACAGTCTTTTGAACAACAAAACTTTATTATGTGTATAAAGTTGATGGAAAGTAAAAACAACAAAAAACCACAACCTTAAAATTTTTCATTTTTATATGCCATTATTTTATTTTACGGGCTTCCTTTTTTGTTTTACTGAGATGACTTTGTGCCTCATGGGGTCCATAATGACTTCCCAGGGTCCTATCCAGTGACAGAGCTAGTTAATGGAGGGTCAATGGAGGGCAGGGTGCCGACTCATGCCCCCCTCTGCCCCTCTTGATCCCTGCTCCTTATCCCCTCCAGGCTCTCCTGACGGGCTGGAGACCTACTCAGGCACTGGGTTCGGTTGGAGGGCCACGTGACCTTTGCAGGCCCGGGAGGATGGGAGAGAAGGAGTGGCTAGCTGGGGGCAGAGCCACCTATGGGATTGGCGCCAATTTGGCGATTATGCCCCCAGCTAGCCAAGAAATGAGATCCCACCCACCCATCCCTAACATTGGGAGAATAGGTGTTAATCTATTGCAAATGTAAAATCATGTGTTAGGTATAAAAAATTGGAAAGTATGTGTTAAAAAGAAAAAATAAAGTAATCAGTCAAGTATTTTAGTTTAATCTGTCTAAGTCATTAGCAGTTGTGATATGCTTTCATTTTTCAGGTTGTATTATGATGTGTTTGTATTTGTTGTTGTCACCGTGGGGCGGTGGTGAGGGGAGTCGCCTGGACAGTGGTAAAGTGGGGGTGATCCTACCCTACGGGGGTACGGATGCTCCATCACGGTAGACCCTGGACGAGGGTCAGGGCGCAGAGTGTACTGTCTCGGTCGTCAGGCTCCTCCCCTCTCTTTATGTATATTTAAATAAATGGTATTGTTATTATGTGAATTTGGGTTTACCAATAAACGCTGTGGCCAGTATTCCCCCAAAAAGTGGTTGTGTCTAATTATTTAATTAGAGGGCTTAGTAAGTGTTTGTGCCTAACAAATTATTCAGGGAGCAAGTTATGCCCAAAGGGTCATACGGACATACCCACTGGGCCTTTCACAGGTCATGTACCGCCCCCCCCCCCCCTAACCGCACCTCTTGATCCCCCTCAGCCTTTCCTACCTCACCAGCAGCACTCCCCCACACTACATCCTTCCCTTCAGGTGTGTCTGCTATCCGGCAGGAAATCCCAATAATGTCACACACTGGTTATTCCCTGCCTGAGATGTAGTGTAGGAGGGTGCTGCTGGTGAGGTAGGGAAGGCCAAGGGGAGACCGAGAAAGGCTAAGGAGGTGATCAAGAGGGGCCGATAGGGGGATCAGGAGGGGGGTCAGGAGGGTCTGATACTTTAATACATGTCAAGAGCTCTGGGGGGCCCTCTCCAGGAGCAGGGCCCTGGTGAATTGCATCAGGTGCACCAACACTAGCTCTACCACTGGTCCTATCCTTATCCCCTAAGGACCCCCATGGTCCCTAACACTAAACTTACCTCTATCTGAACCCATTATTCATAATAATATTTTTTTTAAACTACTATAATCTATACCTTTCCCTGAATAGCTCATCCATTAGCAGGTCAAAGACGGGCAAACTTTTGCATATACTCAATTCTGACTGACTATCAAATAACTAGGCAGTAGCCTTCTATAATTGGTTAATAACATCTTATTGATTGCAGGAATTTGAAATAGTTTTTGTTTTTGGCTGATCAATATTTTTTTTAATCTAAATCAAATTTTATCCAATCAGAAGCCTAGAAAGTTCATATGCTCAGTAGGGCCTAGAGTAATTAAAAACTACATTGCAGGTCTCCTTTTAATATTTTTTGTTTATTAAATCATGGAAAGCCTTGAGATGTGCAGCAACCGTGAGACGTCTTAGTAAATCCTGCCAGTGTTTTAGTAATGAGAATAATTTAACATTTTAACACATTAGCAAGGACAGAACACTCACCCTATAATTTATCTGTCATTTTTACAAGAGTATAATACTTAGACATATCGCTGGAAGGAGTCTTGTGTTACATTTGCAGTTTTCTTACGCTAATAGAATCATCTCCTAAAATAAGATGTTTAAGATTGTTTTTAATTAATACAATTTTAACCAGAATACAGTTGTTTACCTTAGAAAATAGCCAATACATTGTTTAAAGTGGACCTGCATGGACATCTATAGATTTTATTATAAATAATCTAGTTGATATTCCACAGTTTAAGATATAAAATATTTTTAAAAGTTATAATAAAAATAGTACATGTTAAACTCTTGTTGAAACCATAAAGAAGCTGTGTGATTCTCCCTTATAATCCATGCCATAGGCAGTATTAGTGCATGCCCTGTGACATCATAAATGATAAGGGGTTTATGTGAGCCACAGGCTTTGCAAAACGTTCTCTCTCCCCAGTAGGGGTTAACTTTCCTGAGCAGTTGATTAGATGCACCTGGAAAAAACTGCTTAAAGACTGCTCATAGAGTATGGTACTAGTGGATGCCCTGTGGAAATATGACATAATAATGATAAGGGAATTATGTAAACTACAGACTTTGTAAAACGTTCTCTTCCCAGTAGGACTGCAGGGGTTAACATTCCTGAGCAGTTGGTTAGATGCACCTGGAAAAAACTGCTTAAAGACTGCTCATAGAGTATGGTACTAGTGGATGCCCTGTGGAAATATGACATCATAATGATAAGGGAATTATGTAAACTACAGACTTTGTAAAACGTTCTCTTCCCAGTAGGACTGCAGGGGTTAACATTCCTGAGCAGTTGGTTAGATGCACCTAGAAAGGTCTGATTTAAGACTTCTCCTAGTGGATGCCCTGTGGAAATATGACATCATAAGCGATCTCAGACAAAAAAATAAATATAATCTTTACATGTTTACTTATATATGCAATTATTCTTCATTGTCGGTTTTTATTTAGCTAAGACTTTCAGGTTCCTGTTTGGGATAGTGTGTGCTTGTCAACTAATGAGCTTTCCTTTAGTTCTGTTGAAAGCATTGGCCACTGTGCAGTGAGAAGCTTCCTCTGTGTTCATACTATCCTCCACCTCAGAAAGTAGACCAGCAGAATCCAAAATGCTGCATAATTAAATATAAAAGGTAAATTAGAGCGTACTTTTGTGACGGGGCCCTCCCTGCAAAGGGGACCCCATGCTGGCAGTCATGAATGTATTATTCGAAATGATAATGCAGATATTGATGGTTTTTATAGAGTTATGATGGTCAACATTGCATAAAATAAGTAAAAAGATAAATATAACTACATACTAGGAACTTGCCTGTCAAAAATTATGGGATTAAAATTGTAAGGCTGGCAATGCTGTTTGGCACACAATGTGAGGCTTTTGCTCCGCTGAGCACCTTGGCGCTCATTGCGAGCCTCTCCACTGTGTACTTCAACATTCCTGCTTTGCACTGATCACCTTTGGCTCTCATCGCGAGCCCCCGGCTGAGCGACTTCGGCACCCATGGCGGGGCTCGCCATGAGCGCCTTTGTCTGTTTGCGTGGCGAGCGCTGAAGACTGTTTGTTTTATTTTCAAAGTCCCACGTGCCTGGCGTTGTTGGTGTGTGTTACTGTCTTCGCCATCATGTATATTCTAATCCATGCGTGCCTGGCTTTACTCAGCCTCGTTTTCATCCTGTTTCAGAATTATTTACGTTTTTCCTCCGCCATTTTTATCTCGCTTAGTCGATTTTAGATTGATGAAAATCCCCAAATATAGCTTAAATTCGCTTGCACCCTCACTCCCAGGCTCTCCCCCTGTGCTGTGTGTGTTATTATATTTTTTTTATTTTTTTTTAGAGTTACGCGCTTGGCTCGCAGTTGCCTAAGCCTAAGTCCTGCGCCGTAGACTGCTCGCTTTGCAAAGCTTCACAGATGAGCGCCTTCAGCGCTCATCCAACGTAAGATGTTCGCTTTGCTAGGTGCATGACCAAAATTGCAAACGTTCCAGACAGCGTTCTTGTTCCACAACAATTATAGTGATATAAATATATATATATGTATAAGTAGCTCCACCACTGCCTATATGCAAGATTTCCAATGCAGATACATTGAAAAATGTTTGCAGATAACTTCCTGAGAGATAAAGTTCCTGGAACAGATTTTTCTGACACGTGTAGTTTACATTCCAGCATCACATGGACTTAGTTCAGTTCTACCCTGGAGCAGCTGTAATATTTTACATGCTTTATGCTATTTATTCCATTACTAAATGTTCAGCAGGATCTAGAAGGAGAGGTCCCATCAAGATATAAAATAGTGATATATATATATATATATACATACTGTACAAGGGGCCCCTGTGCATGTTGCATTGGGGGTAAAGTGCTAAAGAGATATGGCAGGTTCCTAGATGTTACTTGGTATATAAAATACTGGGGTATCGATTTACTTTTATGTACTTTTATTGATTAATAATA